>JAKELP010000054.1:2129586-2572365 GCA_029929735.1 Mimosa pudica
TTGATTCTTCTACAATTCTAGTTCTCATGTTGTATATTCTATATGCTTTACTCCTAAGGGAATATCCTATGAATATACCTACATCAGCTTTTGGATCAAACTTACCCAGATTTACCTTTCCATTGTTATGCACATAGCATTTTGATCCAAATATTCTGAGGTGACTGATGTTGGGCTTCCTTCCTTTGTACAGCTCATAGGGAGTCTTGTCCAAGCCCTTGCGAACATAGGCTCTGTTAGAGATATAGCAAGCAGTGCTCATAGCGTCCGCCCAGAACACTTGAGAAACCTCTTTCTCGTTGAGCATGCTTCTAGCCATCTCAGTCAGAACCCTGTTCTTTCTCTCGACCACTCCGTTTTGCTGAGGAGTTCTAGGAGCTGAGAAGTTATGTTCAATACCATTTTGCTCACATAGCTCAGAGAAGCTATGGTTCTCAAACTCTCCTCCATGGTCTGTCCTTATGGCTGTGATTTTGAGCTCTCTCTCATTCTGAACTTTCTTAGCCAGGACAACAAAAGCATCAAAAGCATCTTGCTTAGAGGCAAGAAACATAGTCCAAGTGAACCTTGAATAGTCATCCACCACAACTAGAGCATACAGGTTTCCACCCAAGCTCTTCACTCTCGCTGACCCAACCAAATCCATATGGATTAGTTCCAAGGGCCTGCTGGTGGAGACTCTCTTCTTGGTTTTAAACGAGGACTTTGTTTGCTTCCCTCGTTGGCAGGATTCACAAATAAAATCATGCTTTACCTTAAAGGATGGAATACCTATAGCTAGCTCCTTTTTAATTAGCATATCAAAATGAGTAAAATTAACATGAGCTAACCTCTTATGCCAAAGCCAACTGTTCTCATCACTAGATATTAAACATTTTTCTTCCAGTTGTTGACATAAGTCCAGAGTATATAGGTTTCTATTTCTATTTGCCTTAAGTTTGCATTTTAAGTTGGCCTTATCTAAATTCAGATCCTGCTTATCAACAATTATGCACTCATGTGAATCAAAGATTACCCAATTTCCTTTGTCAGTGCTCTGGCTCACGCTCAGCAGGTTGTGACAGAGACCGTCCACCAGATAGACGTCCTTCACTGGTCCAACTTCACCAACTCCAGTGATCTGTCCACTTTGATTTCCTCCAAAGGTTACTGTGGCTCCGTCTTTGATCACCAAAGATTTGAACTTGTCTCTGTCTCCATTCATATGTCTCGAGCATCCGCTGTCAATATACCATTTTCTGTTCTTGGATGCTTTGAGACACACCTGAAAGAATCAAGTAAGCTTAGGTACCCAACCTTTCTTGGGTCCTCTGTCATTAGTTTTCAGTGCCCTTGGTCTAGTGTTAGCCTTGACCTTGGGCTTATGATCATTCAGTGCCTCCGGCCTAGTGCTGGCTCTAGGCTCTTGGGTTTTCCCTGTGGATTGTTTCCAGACTCGGGATCCCTGTCCTCCCTTAGTTTCCCTTCCAGGGGGAGGATCCTTTGTAGCCTTGGTTCCTTTAGGGACCCATTTGTAAGAGCTACTTGCTCCATGCTTCTTGGCATTACAGGTGGACGTGGAGTGTCCTTTCCTGTTGCAATAGTTACAGAAGTTGAAGGGTGAGGAGCTGTGACTAGTGGCTTTGTGGAAGAATTTTAAGTACGGCTTCACTTTTGGTTCCACCCACTTTTTCCCTCTAGGAGTATATCCTAAGTCAGTCCTGTCCCTATATGCCCTTTGATTCATTAAAATTATATTTAACATTTCTGACCCATTTGTAAACTTCTGCAGGGCATTTTGCAGCTTGTCTCTCTCAGCTGAGATTTTGCTGCAACTAGGGCAGCTCTCAAGTGTTGAGGCATTGGGTTCTACTTGGGGAGAACCCTTGCCATCCGCTACCGGAAGCTTTCTGGCTTCCGCTAGCTCTTCACTTAGTGATTCCACCTTGGACTCAAGTGATTCCTTTTTAGTTTTTAACACTTTATAGGCTTTACATAATCGAGAGAATTCTTCATGAACCTCATTGTAAGCCTCTTGTAGTTCAGAGAAAGTTACCTCATTGTCTTCGTGGGTGAGGTCAAAATCTGAAGATGCTTCCTCATCATCTTCTCTAGCTACCAGGCAGAGGTTGGCAATTTCTTCCTCATCACTTGCTTTGTCATCTGAGCTATTCACCCAGATAGAGGATACGAAGGCCTTTCTTTTGTCTTTGCCTTTTGACCTCTGCAGACTGGGACACTCAGCCTTGAAGTGGCCAGGCTTCTTACATTCAAAGCACACAGGGGCCTTTTCCTTCTTGTATCCCTTCCTCTGGCTGGAATCACCTTTCTGAAAGCCTCCTTTCTTTCTGAAGAACTTTCTGAACTTTCTCACCATCATAGTCATCTCCTCATCGTCCATTTCCTCCTCATCATCCTCATCATCATCATCAATCTCCTTGCTGGGAGCAACAAGGGCAAGATTCTTGGTTTTGGATGAGGCTTGAGGAGCTCTCTGAGCCAGCAGGGTAGGTTCATATTCAGCCAGAGAGCCAAATAGTGCAGTGATGGAGCTGGTTGATTCTCCTTAGACTTCCTGCAAGATGGTTACTTTGGTGATCCAGTCACCTTTCAAGACCTTTAAGATCTTGCTAACTTGCTCTCTTTCAGGAATGTCCTTACCCAGCGAGGCCAAATTGTTGATGAGGTGAGTGAACCTGAGCTCCAGCTCTCTGATTGGCTCAGTTGGACTAAGCATGGCGAACTTGTGAAACTCTTCCACCAACATCTCAACTCGTCTTGCTTTCACTCCCCTGGTTCCAGAGTGAGCAGCCTCAAGAGCCTCCCACATATCCTTAGCATTTTTGTGGTGGCTGATCCTGTGAAACTCCTTAGGGCTGAGAGCACACTGAATGTAGTGCATGGCCCTAAAATTTAGTTGGACTAGAGCATAGTCCTCATTGGTGTACCTGGCTTTCAGCTTAGCAAAGCCATCCTCATCTAGGGGAGTGTGATCCCCACGTTCGATTACATCCCAGAGTCTAATGTCACTTGACTTGATGTAAGTCTCCATTCGAAACTTCCAGAATGGATAGTTATACCCATCAAAGCCTGGGGGCTTGTTGGGTTGAATAGAGACATCTGGTAGAGAGTAATCTGTATCCATTACTGGATCTTTACTTTCTGAATTCGTTGGAATCGAGTGAGAAAGACCTGCTCTGATACCAAATGAAAGTAATGGATGCACAAGAGGGGGGGTGAATTGTGCTTCAAAATAAATGCTCAAATAAAACAACACAAGAGTTTATACTGGTTCGGTCTTCCTGACCTACGTCCAGTTCTCAACCACCCAGGCCGAGTTCCACTATCCCCAGGTTTTAGAACGGGTTCACCTGGAACCTTTACAACCGCAAGTTTTGAACGGGATCACTTGCAACCTTACAAACACAAGTTTTACTCAAGGCTCACTTGCAACCTTTCTAACTAGCTCCCCCTTACACCCAGCAAGGGTTCAACCTTTACAAATAAAGGATTTTTCTAACTAAGTTCTCTTCAAGAACAGATAGTGTTACACACTTAAGTACAATCAATGCTCTTATAACACGAAGAGACTTAACTACAAAGAGTACAAGATATGTAGATGAAAAGATCACTCAATGAGTTAAATGCTCTTCCTCTTTTCTGGGCAGCTTTGAATGCTTGAAGATTTTCTCGGTTTCTCTCTCTAGCTTCTTTCAAGAATGTCAAAGATAATAGATAGCTTCATAAATGAAGGTGAGCTCCTTTATATAGTCTTCAAACATTCTGACTCTTGGTAGGTGGGTTAGCCGTTTGAATATGGCCGTTTTTCCCATGTTACCGTTTGCCCAATTAATGCTTCATCAATGCATAGCAGGGTTGACTTGCTTTATCTCTGAAAAGTAGTCCTGACACCTCTGCTCTGACAAAAGCATTCTGACACTGCACTTCTGAACGTTCTGACATTCTGATTGCTTGCGGAAGCAGATTCACATCCGGAAGCAACTCTACTTAGTGTGCTGCACTTGAACGTTAGTCTAACAATATAAGCACATAGTCACATGCAGTGGGAGTGTACTTAGTCTAAGAGGTCTTCCTTGTATCCGGAAGTACTTCTACATCCGGAAGCACTACTACTGGAGGAAGGGTTATATTCACTTTTACTCACTCTCGCTCAGTGTTCTTCAATCCAACAGCCAGTGCTAGTCACTAAGCAATCGGAAGCAATTCTACTAGACGTGGCTTATGTTCACTGACGCTCATTGTTACCTATTCCAATAGCCAGCGCTAGTCACTAAGCTATCGGAAGCAATTCTGCTAGACGTGGCTTATGTTCACTGACGCTTAGTGTCATCTATTCCAACAGCCAGCGCTAGTCTAAATATAACAAGAAGCAAATTCACTTCCGGTTGAATTCTGGCTTAGTCTTAAGGTTTTGTATATCTAGTGCTTCTGGACTAAGTTATTTTCTAAGCGAATTACTTGCTGCCGCTGGGGGATGAGTCATTCATCCGCGAGCGCTAGTCCTAGTCTATCCGGAAGTGAATCCACATCCGGTTGCACTCTTACTTGGGATTCTTTGTTAACCTATTGCTTTCTAAGTACTTGATTCATTCTTTCATATTTTAGTCTTCATCAAAACTTAAGATTCTAACAGCGTGTGTTTAGTTAGGGGCTGTTACTTTGTTTATGAAGTTGACATTTTACTTATTGTGTTTTTTTAAGTAAGATCAGTATTGTTTGAATCAATCTTCACAACTTTCAACTTGATTTAAATACCCCATTCTATTAGCATGTTTTCCATTTTACATTTTTTCATGCATTTAACCAAATGCCATTACTAGATTTTTGTCAGGATCTTTTCCATCTTTGCTGATTAGCAGTTGTAGTTAATTGCAATATAAATTTGTCAAGTTGTTTGATATATAATACCTTTGTAAGTCATGAAAGTTACTAGTTTAAAACCTTGGTAATGCTTTGATCATTCATAGTATACCTCTTGCTGGCACTCTTGGACATCAAATGTTGAGAAGAATAAATTGTAATTTAAGTGTGAAATGGTTTTTATAGTATCTCTAACTTCAAATTTTGCAATCTATGTGAATGTGTACCGCAAATGGATGATATAACTTGCAATTGGTTGATTGATGAGTTGAATTGAATGTGATAAGTTTAGTTCTTTGTTGATTTGGATTTGGCATGATTAATTGTGAGTTGCGCAGGGAATTTCTTAATTCCATTTTTCTTCATATTACATGAATTAAGGGCATGAAGGTGTGCTATTTGGATACTTTCTGTTAAGTATGGATTATTATTAATTTAACATGACATTATTGATATGAATGTTGAATGAGATTGTTAATGATTTGGCATGATGTCATTGATATGGATGTTGCATAGAATTGTTATTGATTTGGTGTGATGTTATTGCCATGGATAAAGAATGAATTTCATGAGTTGAGTTGAAAATGTCTATTAGAATAACAAATAAAAGTATTGATTGGGTAGTGAAATAGGACAGAGAGAGAGACGTTGGTTAATGTATACATAAGAATAGGTGTTTATAGATTCTTTATTGTATGATGTGATGATAGGAGAATCTAATAAAGGAGTTACTTGGGGAAATCCACAAGCAAGGATAGGGAAGAACAATGAAGTGTTGAGTATCCCAGGTAGCGGTTTATTTCATGCACATTAGGATGCTTGTTTATTTTCTGTCAACACTAATATTATTGCTTCAGATATTGATAGGGTTTATTTTCAGCATTTTAAATCTATGTGGAGTACTCCAGGTATAAGGAGGGTGCACCCCCTATTCCATATTGTTATTGTTGATTTATTTTTCCTAGAAAATCTTGTCAAGTATGCCTACTACGAAAGGCAAATATACTATAAGTAGTGAGGTGGTGCAATAGGCACATGCATTCAGTTATCTACCAGCGACAAACATATTGTTAAGGTAGGGGCCCTGTATGAGTGTTTTACTAACAAGTAGTAATCACCAATAGGAGCGCACTATCATTATCTGAAGTAGGATTAAATTAATCAGCTTATAGGTGAAGTAAATGCATGAATTAGAATGTACGAAATAAACTGCGGTAAATTTGGTTTAGTTTCAGATACACAATAGATAGGGGATTTTAGAGTGATGAAGGGAAAGGATGAATGAAAAAATGTCTGCTTCTATTTGTATTTTTAATTTAATATATATTTTGAAATGAATTTGTATGATTCTATATTTGAAGTAAATTTGTATAATTCTATTTTGGCTTGTAATTTATATAAATTTTGTAGGAGATGAATTATGGAGACTTAATTTAAAGTAGTTAATTATTCTTCTCGGTAAATTCCAAGAGGTAAGAGTAGTCTAGTTCCTTTTGCTTCCCCAAATACCCATACAACATAAGCAGAACATCCAATGTAGACCAGTTCTTCCCGTAGCTGACTTCTCAGCTTCTTCAACATATGCTTTAGCTGCAGTATATAATCTGGCCACCACATGTGCAGTAGCTAAAATGAAATAGGATATTTCATCCGGTTCAACCTTTGCTTGGTTCATTTGACTGAAGGTCTTCACCAAACCTTCAATATTATGGTCATTAGCCTCTATTTTCATCAGGATATTGTTGGTAGAAATGTGTTGGGTAACCTTATCATATCTCATTTGAGCAAGCATTTTCGGTATCATTTTCGTGCGACTCGGTGAGGAGTGTAAAATAATAAGGCGGTTGAAAACCAAGTGTGAGATGGGATAACATAGTTCCCTCATTTTTTTCATATACTCGAGTGAAAGCCTAATCACACCCTTGTCCAAGCATGCAATCACTAGATTGTTGTAGAGCAACTCATTATGATATTCAGAAGGAATATGAGAGAAGAGCTTCTCACCATGTGATATTCCATGAAGCTTTGTTGTAAATTCCAAGAGGTAAGAGTAGTCTAGTTCTCTAGGCCTGTAAGATCTTTCTCTAAGCTTTGTTGTAGAGCAACTCATTCCATCACCTATCAGTAGCCATTCAATGAAACAAAACAGATCAATTATCTCTAGACAACGAAGTCTTTCCACTATTTAAATATTCTTCACTGGCTATGTCATATTCAACAACACTTCATACAAAAACAGTATATGCAAGCTCCTGAAAGTTTTAGTATCCTTCACACTGCAATCTAAATGATAGGTCCAATATCCAATAAAATACTCCCTCCCTCGGATCCTAAATATGAGATCAATTTCTAATTGGTCACAATTTCCCCAAATTATCCCTAGTATTGCTCCTCAATAACAACAGACAAGTGGTCTATAACTAACGTAACTAACATCCTTAATATAATCAAATTAGTTAACTAATATGAAGAAATTGATCATAGAGAGACCATTACTTGATTAAATTAAAAACTTGAACTTTTCAAATAAATTCCCAAATACAAATCTACTAGCTACATACAGCAAAAACACAGAAAAAAGGGAAGTGATGTCACCTCAAGTGCACGTTTGTTCATATTGAGCTTCCTAAGACGATTAATGGCATGAAAAACATCCCCTCTATGAATAGGAAACCCATCTCCCATCCAACTCTTAAAAGCATACCCAATAGATTCTCCTCTAGAGAGTCTCTCAATTCTGTGAGACAAGCACTTAGGCTTATCCAAGCTTCTGGGGTTGTCTTCAGCACAAACTTGTGCTGTTATGGTGCATAAAAAATTGAACTTGAGATTAATTTGAATGACACTCAGAGAAATAACAAAAGGGGTTCGATGAAATGCTTGAATAAGCTTAGCTTGTATGATGGTTCCCAATATACGCATGCTTTCTCAACAGGACAGCGATGAGGGAATGTGTTATATATGCCTACATCACAACAATACTGACATGACAAAAATCAAGAGTGAAGTGAAGAGGAAAACGATGAGAAAGAAGTTAAGTTTGACATGCTTTGTAATATGTTGTACTAAGAAGAGGAAAACAATGCTAACCAGTGAAGTGAAGTGGAGTGAGGGTTGACTTGGCAAATAGGAGAGAGATGCAGAACATAATGGGTACTTCTTCTTCAGTTCTTTGGGCCAAATGAAATGTCTTGGTTGTGAAATTATGATTATATATGATTTAATGAATGTTAGGCTCTTACATAGGTTACTACCCTAAAAAAATTATAAATGTGATTGATTTAATCGTTTCCTTGTCGCCTTGGGGGTTAAATACAAGTTTATTTATGACCAAGGATTGCAACACAGTGGCACAACCTCGGGTCGTCTCTCTTTAGGAGTCTTGTAAACTACCCTAAGATGAACTAAATGCAAATTGAAATGTACAAGGGAATTGGGGTTTGTTGGGTTTTATATGTAGAATGCAAATGAACCTAAATACAATATAATTTTTTTTATCTTTTCTTTGATAAGGTGGGATGATTGAATGGTTGAAGTGTAGTGAATTCTATGAAATGGATCTCTTGAGTCTAGGTGAGGTGACAAACATTAGCTCAAATCATTTAGGGGTTCAATGCATCAAGTGTAATTCCTAGATGTGTGAAATAATTTGAGTCTAAACACTTGTGGCTCTCATGAAGTGCAACCACAACAATCATGAATGGATACAATCAAGTAATCTCACTAGCAACCACTAAAATGAGACTAATTTAATGCAACCACAATGTATATATGAACTCGTAACTCAAGTGTTCAAAGCCCAAAATAGACACAACTTAGTCCATTCATGATTTGATTTGCTAATTTAGATTTGGTTAATGCCTTTTTCCTTTTCCAAATTCAATCTAATTATAGAGTGTCCTACAAAAGAGAGCTCATACAATCATACACATATCTAAATAAATCAACTTCATAGAATCATCAACACGAGGCTAAGCAACTCAACATCAAGAAGAATTTATCAAAACACATATATAATCAACGAAGAATTTAATACATAATCCTAATCCAAATTAGCAAGGTCAAACATCATACATACATATATAGAATCTCAATCCAATACATAAATCCAAACATCTACAAGAGAGGTTCAAATACATAAAGAAGAAATTCTAAATACATATAATGAACTAAGAAAAACTCCCCTCATGATGAACCCATGCTTGAGCAACTATCAACCCATCCTCAAGAGATGAAGAATCCTCAATCCAACATAGAAAGTCCAAGAGAAGCTCCAAGAAGAAGAATCATTTGAAAATTCATGGAAGAAAAAGGTGGAAGAAGGTGGAAATGTGAAGAAATGATGGATGGGGTGGAAGGAATGAGGTGGAAATGGATGAAAATGAGTGGGAATGGAAGGGAATTGAAGAACCCTAGGTGCAAACTTCATCCAAAAACGTTATTTTGACTCTTTTTCTTGAATCTTCACCTTCAACCTCCCAACCTACATATTTTGATGTCTCAAAGGTAGCATCAAAATGTTCTTGAAAACATGTAAAACATTATAGCATGCTAAAAAAGCCTAAATTGCCCTTGATTAGAACAAACTCCAACAACTAGTGCAATAGTTAGAATCTATGCAAATTGGGTGCAATTATCATCAAAACATGCTTTAATTCAATATTTTTTAATTTTATAAGTTGAAAAAATGTTTTTATAAGTTATTTGGATTTTAGGGTGTCATGTTAGATAAAAACAAATTACACGTAAAACATTGTGTGTGTTTGACTGTACTTATCTTGCCTAAAGAAGCTACTTATTTCGAGAAAGTATCTTATTTGAAGGTGATTATGTTTTTAAGATGTTTGGATGTACTTTTTTTAACTTATTTAAAATGAGTAGTTTATTTCATAAATCAAAAGAAGTAATTTGTTTTCAACTTATAAGTATCTTATGAAGTGGATCTCACACATTCTAACTTGCTCACACATTCAATCAATCCTATAGACAATTTCATTTATGGAAAATAAATCACCTTTTTCACAATTAATCTGAATATAAATGTCATTACACAATGTAACTTATTTTCAACCTAAGCTAAAAATAAGTCAAATTGAAAGTAAGTCACTTTTCCATTTACCGATACAATCACATATAATTAGTTGTTATTGATTGGACCACAAATGACGTGGTGCACCAAATTCAGTCAAGAATTTATGACACAAGAGGTCTTAATAATTTGAGCATTTGGCTTGTTCCATCTAACAAATGATATACTCTCTCTTGTAATTATAAGACCAAACTTTTATGAAGAAATCAATAATGCAAAATTAGTTAATTAAAAAAGTTTAAAGTAATTTTTTTTTCAAATTAATTTCTTTTACTTATAAACGAACATATATCTAATTACATATCACATATGTTCTAATTGATTCAGTGGTTTAATATGTTTTATTAACTTCTATTGAAAAAGTAAAAAACGATTTAGTTAAGAAAAAGTAAAAAAAAAAGATCTCATAAAAGGGAGAGGTAGTAATAATTAAATAATAGAAATATTATAAAAAACGTGCTCGTATATTAGTTAAATTCGATGAAAGACTAATAACTCAAGAAATTGGACTGAGTTACTTTTACAGATCTCATGCATTGTTTCTCTATATTTCGTGAATCTTGTTCCATCAATTTGCATCACCCCTGTAAACCCATTTCCTATTAAATATTCTACTTCTACACACTAACAACATGTGGAAGATGTTGACTCCTGCATACCAACATTTAGCTGAACGAATTGGGGCAACATTAACGTAGGTGCATTGTTTAATAATTAAGTGGCATTTTTTATGGTTTAAGTTCCCTTTATATTTCATTCTAAATTGCACAAATTTAAATACACCAATGGCGAAATTGCAACAATTTAAGTACACAACAACGAAATTGCATTGTTCAAATTTTTAAATCTAATGGTATTGACTGTAACTTAGAAATGCACCACAAAATACTTCAAAATGCTCATAGCACCTTCAAAGATCACTTTGGATGTCAACTCCACCCCACAATAAAACTCTCCCTCTCCCTCTCCCTCTCCGGCCATACATATCATAAGGGGTTTCTAACGGATTCACACAAACCAATAAATGGTATAATATTTAATGTGAGTAAAATTGATAGAATCTTCTTATTTTATTCTTATATCACTTATTATATATACACTATCCCCTGCCTCTTCCCTCCTTTAATAAAACTCTCTACTTTTCATTTTAAAAACGGTAATCAAGTATGAGTATAATGTGAACCTCTGAATATCTGATAATGATCCAACTCTCTATCTTTCTAAAAGACCTCTTAAAATTAACGGGCAAAAGAAAATATAGATAACAAACATAAAAGAAAAACATTGACTTACGCCATTATCAACTTGGACTAAGAAAGAAGCTAGAAACAATAATTAAATTTGATGTTTGCTTGAGAAGATATTACATGTATTTCTAAAGCTTGTATGTACAAGTTATCCTTTTACCTAAACCTCTTAATGCTCACCCAATATAACAACTAAGTAACAGTCAACCTAACAATTTTACTATTATACAAGAACAAAAAAAGAATTAGCAATCAAACCCATCATCTTTGGAGCCGCGTCAATGTGGAATAGTTGCTGACTGACCAACTGTTATCAATAGGTGCTCTAACTCCCCACTTGCCCTCAGCTCTAATGGCTCTAATACCTTAATGGATCCATCTGTCAGCCCAACAGCCAATTGATTTGGATCTTGAGGGTGTGCTGCAACAACAAGAGGGTAACATTTTGGCTGCATAGGCCACAAGGGGCAAAAATGGGAAAGTTGAGAATTTGTTAAGTTAAGAAAAAATCAACGAAAGGAACAAGAGACTGTTTTTTCTTCTCACATTGTATTTTATACTTCTTTCAATGCATTTTCAAATCTTAACTAATAAGATGTCAAAATCAAAGTGACAATGTACCAGGTAATTTTCAAAACTAGAAAACATTTTTAATAAGATGTACATGCGCTTAAAGCGCATGTAGAGACATCTCTACATGCGCTTTAAGCGCATGTAGAGACATCTCTACATGCGCTTTAAGCGCATGTAGAGGTATTATCCTCTACATGCGCTTTAAGCGCATATAGAGGTATATCCTCTACATGCGCTTTAAGCGCATGTAGAGCTATATTTTTTTTTTATATATATATTCTTTTTTTACATTTGCCACATACACGTACTTTTCTGCCACTGCACCAATGGTGTATACATTCAAAATATACCAGAATATATATACCAGAATCATTTAACCAAAATATACCAGAATCATTTACATTCAAAACCTAATAATATATATAAACATCACCAAAATATGTATGCACTACTGCCATTGCACCAAAAGAAGATCTACCTCATCACCAAAATATTTGTCACTTGCACCAAAGAATCAAAAAGATATGAACCTACATGAAAGAATAGTATAATATCAAAGATGAACTAATAAACAAGCCACAATTGATCATAAGTCAAAACGAAAATTCCTTCAAGTAGTCATAATATAAAACTACCAATTCCTCCTAAGTAAGACTACATGCAGCAAAGATCATATGTACCTCAACGCCACAAATGAAGATGATCTCAAGTAAAACACCGAAAGGGATATCATCAACCTACATGACAAAATAGCATTACATAGAATAAACAAGCATGTTACATAACAAAATTTCATAAGACAAATCCACAATTTTTTATTCAAGTAATATATGAAGATACCTTAGTAAAACCTAATAAGTAGCAGGTGGCTGATTAAGAACAACAGGTTCAACAATGGGGTATACAAATTTGCTCCATTCTTCAATAACTTCTCCAACTTGCGCCTTGGAGAGGCTGTCGAAACGACAGTCTTCATAATACTGGATGGACAGAAACATGTAAGTAGCAATTAAATTTAAGTTAGTTAAAAGTAATCCACACATACAAGCAAATATGTGAACAAATTAAAAGAGTTTTAAATTAATGGAAAATTTCAGAACTTACCTTTTCTGGGACCACCAGTTGATCATGAGTGACAATATCTTTCATAAATTTCATGACATAATACCCGCAATCATTATCATTCGGTTGGAATGGGCACTACAACAAAAAACCACAAATGTGTCAAAAGACTTTTATATGATTACAGTCCATAATTCAAATCATTGTTTTAGCATGTATAATTAACCTGAATTTTGAGCCAGTCATATGCTTTGGAGTATTTCATTTTTTTACTAGACCTACAAGAAGTGATCACACTAAAGTCGAGACAAACAAAATTAGTAAGAGTGACATTTATAAATGAGTTAACATAATTTAGTAAGGTTAAATCATTACCCATTGATAAACATCATATACGAAGGTCTATTTTCAGGTTTACCCGACCTAATAGAATCCAGATAGTACACCACAGGCTTTGGTGCAACGGGATTGAATGCAAGGAGAACCCAATGATTCCTAAAATGTGATTAACAGTTATATACATGTAAAATTTGGGAAAATAAAAAAAATTATTAATGACGAGTAAGAACTTACCCTACATTCACTGGGGCTAGAAACAAAGTTTTATCTGAAGAAGAGCTCCCCAGACGTGCTTTCACGTCACCTTCATCCCAATAGGTAGTTGTTTCAGTCACCATTGAGGTTGTATTTGGATCTATGAATGCGAAATTGACATTTTCCCCTGGCACAATTATTTCATCATGCAAATACCTATACAAAAAAACATATCAACACATACAATTATTGTAATTTAAATACTAAATGACAATGTAAGAAACCACAATAACATAAAAATAAATTCAACATTACATACTTGATCCATATGTTGATCGCTGACGCACTAATCCATTCCTGATTAACCACATCCATAATTACTTCACTACCTAGGTGCTCACTGACACTCTTGTAATAAATTGTCCTTGTCAATTTAACTTCAATTTGTTGAAAATCAGGTAGTTGTTTTGTCAAGTTCTTTAGTTTAACACGGAATGATTCAGAGGGATGTGGTTGGGTGACACGAGTAAGAGTCGGCTGATGTGGTTGGGTGTCACGAGGAGTAGGAGTTGGCTGTTCAAGAAATATGTCAATAATTCTTTCTAAAAAATGAGTGCTAGCTAATGTGAATCCATTAGTAAATAGTTACCTTCAAACTCTTTTTCCGAGGTTTAGTCGGAATAGCAGAACGTGGCTGGACATCATGGCGGTCTGTTTTCCCCAATTCCTTCCTTTGTCCTTTTTCGGGCTGTAAAACATAGTAAATAAGCAATTAGACATACTAATTAAATCTCTTTATCTATTATATATTAAGTATAACTAACTAAGTAATCACCTCTGATTGAGGAACCATCCACTTTTTGGGCCATGCCACAAAAGAGCCTATTGCGTCAACGACCACGTTCATTCCATCAATGGGATACGGCAACGGTGAATCATTTTTTTGTGGCCCGTATTCTTTTTCTCTGTTGATAACGAATAACAGCTACTCGCTTTCGCTTTTTGGGTGTGTTAATGAAAATTCCTTCTCTATGATCACGTCTTAAATAAAAAGGTTCATCGTTAAGACCATTTTCTGGCTCATCAAATTCTTGTAAGATTGATGTGAAGAATGAAGGTTCGCTCTCAATCAAATAATTCATTCTATTTCAGTACTTTCATCATCAACAGGATCAGCATGATTTCTGTTCGATTGCATGACTATCGACCAATTCTTCTTCGAAGGATCTGCAATGTAAAACACCTGTGTAACAAGAGATGGTAAAATGTAGGGGTCGTCCTTATATCCAGTTTTGGAAAGGTCAACCGACACAAATCCAAACTCATCGATCCGCCGTCCACCAGAGTTGTTAACCCATTGACATTTGAAGACAGGGAATCTTAAACCAGAGTAATCCAACTCCAAGATGCTTTCAATCACCCCAAAATATGCCATCTCCGCATATATTGGATTTGTATCTTTTGCACTGGATACATGTCATCCCTCACCAACCACTGTGACTCCACTATTCTGCATTCGGCTCCTATCATCATGGGCTTTAGTGTAGAATGTGTAACCATTGATTGCATAGCTCGTATAAGAAAATGCTTTTAAAGACGGTCTCCGTGACAACCAGTACAATTTCTCACACACTGACCCATCGTCTAGCTCTAACTGACGGCGAATCCGTCCATCAAACCAATCAATGAAATGTTTGTTGTGCTCTTTTGTGATCAAACTTTCATTTCTATCACCGTGTGCGAGTCGAAGAAGATTTTTGTGCTCTTCAACAAAAGGTTCTACCTCGCTACTATTGTGGAGAACATGTAAATGAGCTAACTCTCTGTCAACATTTGAAATGTTAACTAATATGCTTGCACCAATCCCTTTTCCCTTTGATCGACCATCATGACGAGACTTTGACATACCAACAGGTTCAACACTAGATAAGTAATCAGCACACAAATCAATTGATTCGTCCACGATGTACCTCTCAGCGACACAACCCTCCGGTCGATATCTATTTTTGACATACCCCTTCAACACTTTCATGAAACGCTCAACCGGGTACATCCATCTCAAATATACTGGGCCACACAGTTGAACCTCCCTGACCAAATGTATTGCAAGATGAACCATAACATCAAAAAACGAAGGGGGGAAGTACATTTCGAGTTCACACAAGATGAGCACAATCTGCTTTTGCAAATCACGCAACATTTCGACATCAACAATTTTACTACAAATGGCCTTAAAAAACAAACACAACTTAGTGATCGTGCCCCGCAATTTCTTCGGCAAAATGTTTCGTATGCCAACTGGTAAGAAATTTTGCAGTATGACGTGACAATCATGTGTTTTAAGGTTTTTCAACTTCAGCTCTTTCATGGACACAAGATTCTTAACATTTGAGGAATAACCTTCTGGCACTTTGATTCCATTGAGAAACTCAAAGAACACTTTTTTCTCCTTTCTAGAAAGGGTGTAGGCCGCTGGAGGTAAATATGTGAAGTTTAACTTTTGAACAGGTGCTAACTCTTTCCTGATCCCCATCTCTTGCATGTCTAATCTAGATTTAACACTATCTTTAGTCATTCCCCTAACATTCAAGATCGTGCCAATTAAGTTATCAAATATATTTTTCTCCACATGCATCACATCAAGAAAATACTGAACATATAATGACTTCCAATACGGGAGTTCGAAGAATATGGACCTCTTCTTCCAACCACTCTCTGCCACATTTGTAGTGTTAGGCTTGCCAAAATTGTTCTCCAACACTTCTACCTTCTCAAACAATTCATCCCCTGTTAAAATCGGAGGTGAAGTACTTTCTTCTGAGTTACCATTGAAAGCCTTTTTCTACCTTCTCCAAGGATGGTTTCTCGGTAAGAACCTTCGATGCCCCATGTAAACATTTTTCTTACACCGAGCCAGCCGAATTGAATGGGTACCAGTTTCACATATAGGGCATGCACCATACCCTTTGACCTTATATCCAGACAAATTACCATAAGCTGGGAAATCATTTATTGTTCCAAACAACAGGGCTCTCAACGTAAAGTTTTCTTCACTGTAAGCATCAAACACATTTTCACCTGTGTGCCACAAATGATTCAAGTCTTCTATTAATGGAGCCAAGTACACATCTATATCATTGCCGGGCTGACTAGGCCCACCAATAAGCATCGAAAGCATCATAAACTTGCATTTCATAATCAAATTTGGGGGGAGGTTGTAATTCATCAGAATGACAGGCCATGTGCTGTAAGTAGTACGTTGAACCCCATGCGGATTGATTCCATCACTTGCCAGTGCAAATCGCAGGTTTCTTGGATCTTCACTAAACTCTGGGTACATGTAATCAATTTTCTTCCATTGGGGGCTATCCGCAGGGTGTCTAGCTTGTTGTCTTTGATCCTCTCATCCTCGTGCCATGTCAAACGTTTCGCTGTGTCCTTATTACTATACATGCGCTTCAGTCTTGGAATTATCGGAAAGTACCACAAGAAATTGGCAGGACTTTTGCCATTCTCCCCATATCGAGAGACTTTGCACTTCGGACACTTATCCAACGACGCATACTCATTCCGGTATAAGATGCAATCGTTGGGACATGCATGTATCTTCTCATATTTCAAACCGGTAGCGAGAAGAATTTGCTTTGCATCGTATGTTTTTGAAGGGAGTACATTATCCTTTGGCAAAACATCCTGCAGAAAGGTAAGCAGTGCGGTGAAACTTGCATCACTCCAACCATAACGAGCCTTTAAGTTGTACAATTTAACCACTGCGCGCAATCTTGAGTATTTACATCCGACATACAACGGTGTCTCTGCATCACTCTTCAACTCTTCAAATATTTCTGGGTTCTCCTCACCCACAACCCTCACCATTTCTTCAAGACAATCCTCGTCACTCTGATCAATGACATCATTCGAAGCACTACTAACATCATGTTCACGATCACGACATTCAACCTCATTGGTCTCACCGTGCTTTGTCCATCTTGTATAAGATTGATCAATCCCATTACATATTAAATGATTCAACAGGCCTATGGGATCGACACGCTTTCCATTCAAACAGCGGATACAAGGGCACACAATGTTGTTAACATCGCATGCATGAGCAGTGTAACATATCTCTACTAACACATTATTATTCTACTAACTTAAACCTGTTTCAACACATAATCAAAACAATCCAAACAAATAGTGTCTAACCATGTTAGTAAAAGATTCACCTAACATGGTTAGCAAAAGAATTTCTCTACTATGAAGAGATTAGAAACATATTCTTAACACGTATCTAACTATGTTAGAAAAGAGAATTTCCTAACATAGTTAGCAAAAGAAACAACATTACATTTAGAAAACATAACCATGGCAGAGAGGGGCCCATCTAACATGGTTATATAAACTAACAACACTCGTCACAACAGTAAATCACAATGACACGATATAACCATGTTAGGAAAAGGACTTTCCTTAACACAATTATTCAGAACACCTGTATCAATTAAACCTATCAACACGACTATCTGACTTAAGCATGTCAGTATCACAAAGCGCAGTCAAACCTCGTTAATCACAATCATATGATACATCTGTATCAAGAAAGAGAAATTGTCTTTCCATTAGCAAACAATTCTCCTATAACGGTCAATTCACCACTATATAATCAATCATCACACTAACACAGTGTGTGATACGACCACCATTGTCACATTCTTTCAATATCAGTGACTAACCAAAAATCAACAGAAACAATTAACACAATTCATTCCAAATAATACAAACAAATGCGGAAGCGGATGCAACCTAATAAATGGCAATATATATTCCTTATAGATCATCTCCGGCCTACTCACTGTCTTAGTGTGGGCCGGCCAATCCTTTCCCCTTCCTCTCTGCTTCCCTCTGGGCATGATCACCTGTAAAAAAATAAAGGGAATGGGATGAGACAAAACTATGTCTCAGTAATCACCACTTGACTCACTGTGAGACTCAGAAGTGGGGTAGTGGAGCGTCTACAGGGTACCACAATTTTCAAAACCTGCATAAACCACAATATATATATATATACAGCACAAAACATCCATCTCTCAATAGACAAAAATAAACGTGATTGACACTGTGCCCAGTCTCAAATCTGAAAGCATGAAAAAGGGACCACTCTAAAATGTGAAAAATCCCTGGTTCCTTTACAATCCGAGGAACCAGTACAATTAACCTATCGATTTGCGCAAATCGATGGTTACATCGGCCGATGGTACTAATAATCAGTGTCATGCAACATACAAAAGATTTATATATAAATATATATATATAAAGTACAGTTTATTTAGAAAGGTACCCTATAGCCCACGTATAAATCTAAAGTAATCGGAACACATTTCATTTATATATAAAGTAGAAGAGGACTTTAGGAATCCTCAACTACCGTCACCCTCAGTGTCACAGTCAGTTAAGCGTGATTACCTGTTCAAGCTCAAAAACAGCACTATATATCCTCAGTTATTATCATCCGCGAGCTCCACTCGAAGCGCCGCCGTTTACAATCACATAATGAGCTGCTGATGGTCAAGACACAATATCAGTGACTTTGACCACCAATTCAAACTAATTCTAAACAATTATTGCAGTAATG
Source organism: Mimosa pudica (assembly GCA_029929735.1). Lineage (NCBI taxonomy): Eukaryota > Viridiplantae > Streptophyta > Magnoliopsida > Fabales > Fabaceae > Mimosa > Mimosa pudica. The sequence continues at coordinate 2,148,584 of JAKELP010000054.1, forward strand.
ATTACTTCCAATATCAAAATTAATCTATATCCTTTAAACCTCCATAATCCCCTTAGCCAATTATAACGTCTATAGTATTAAACTTTATCATTTCTCCTAACTCTTGTAAAATTAATTGAAACTGTTAAAGTCCACTAGAACCACTTCATTACATCAATTTGACAACTCAAAATGCCTTTCCAATCTTCCATACTTTCCATTACTTTTCCAACATACTATTACATGATCAATTCCCCTTTTTCTTCAACCCTTTACTTCCAAACTTCCTTCCAAACACCAACCTAACCAATTCCAACATCATTAAATAACTTCAACAAGCATTCCTAAACATAACTTTACATAACCAAATTTTCTAAACTTTATTTACCAACTTCCTCCTACACACCATTTCAAACAATTTCACTCATTCAACATCTCCATAACATCTACACAACATTTATTAACTCCCACTTTAATCCATACAGCTCACATAACAACCTTAACTTTAAAGAAAACAAAAATGCTCATAAAAGTGTAAAATAATCATCAACCACCAAATCACCATATTAATATCAATTCTACAACTTAAAGTAACTTCCTAACTTCTCAAACCTTCCACCAACTTCAACCTATCTTTATCTAATCAATTTCCTCTTTATCCAACACTTTAATTATAAAAATTCCTTACAAAAATCAATCCATCTAAAACCTAACCTTCCAACATCACTACATATCTTCATCAAGCATTTCTTAACCACCAATTTATTCCAACACTTCTTTATGAACAAATCCTAATTTCAAAGAGTCATAAAATGTCCAAAAATTCCCAAATAACATTCTCACTTCAAAAACAACATGAGTATTTTGCCAAAAATCTCCAATTACTCAACTAAGCATTCCTAATATTTTAATTAAACTCCTAAGGTTCAAAAATGATCAAACCTACACTTCAAGAACCACTACCAACTTCAAAAATTCCCAATTACTTCACCTCTTCCAAAATTCCTTTTTCTCCCAAGAATACCCAAATTCAATACATCCCAATTTCAGTATTACAACATTACACTCCCAAAAATCCAACATCATACCTAAATCCCAACTTTAAAGAATTCCTAGATATTCTTCAAAACTTCCCAAGGTAATTTCTCACTTCCATAAACATCAAAATGCTCACAAAACTTCAATTGACAACTTAACAATCATTATGATAGCTTAATACTCCTAAAGTCCAATTTTTCACAAAGACCCTAACTTAAAAGAAAGAGCTTTAACCAAAAATCAAAGTCATACGATGATCGGAGGACTTACGGAGTTCAAAGATGAGAGAAAGAACCTCACCACCGCCGGCCGCCGTCTGGGTCGCCGGAAAAACACCTCTTCCCAGGTGGTTGGCCGGGAAATGAAAGGAAAGAGGAAGGAAAGATGAGAATGAAGTTGGAACATGAAGAAAACACATAAAAACGAAAGAAACTATCATCTACCTTTAAAAACTAACTCCCGTCGCCGGAAAACACCTCGCCGCCGCCAGAAGAAGCCACGGCCGAAGCACTCCCTCCAAGCACCGATCGAGGGCGAGCTTCACGGATTTATGAAGGAGAACAAGTGCAAAAATGGAAATGAAGAAGCTTTATGGGAAGGCAAGGCCGAATGGGTGTGTGGGTGTGGAGAGAAAAAAAATGAAAGAGAGGTGAGGAAGGGAGGGGCCGACGCGATTTTGTGAGAGGGAGGAGGAAGAAGAGTCCGAAAATTTTTTAAGAGGAAAGGGAAGGAGGGCGTGTTTGGTTAAGTGGAATGAGGAGGGTTATGATAATTCATAGCCCAAACGTGCCATAGTGTACTCTTTTTTAATTTAAAACCACTAAACCAGTCTCCAATCTCTCTAATTTTCAAAATATTTTTAGCTTTACTATTCCCTCATATTTCAAACTCTTCATTCCTTAATTAGTTATATGCATATTAATTACTCAAAATTTCCAAATATCCCCAAAATTCCTAAAAATTCCCAAAATTCCTAATTTCTCCACTTATCATTCCTCAAAACACTCTTTAATCCTGTATTAAATTTTCAGGATGTTACAAGCAGCTGCAAATTCAACAAACTCCTTCACTCCATTTATATATTCACTTGAAGTTCAGTCACAACGCATCCATTTTCGGTCCATGACCTACTAAAGGAGAGTAGCAGTGAGATGGTAAATTACATTCTATGCAGCTGCTATGCATGGAAAACACATTGTCTAAACCTTTTGCCAAAATAATGGCGAAATAAACATACCTAGACAATCACTACTCTAGACAAAAAAGGAACCTTAATTCATGTTACATACCTTAATTCTTGGAATTCTAGAAAAGCAAAAACATCACTCTAGACAATCAAACAACTTCATTGAAATAATTAATAATAATCATCAAAACATAATGAGAAAAGGGTAAGATTTACTCATGTTACATACCTTAATTCTTGGAATTCTAGAGAACTAGAGTTTTCCCATCAACTAGTGCTTTCTCTCTGTCCCAAATATATCCCATTCAGTTTCATCCCACATAACATATAACAGAAATGAAAAATAAGAATGACAACAAATAGAAACATTGTCACTTACAATTTCCTCCAATAGTGTATGAGAAAGTTGCAATCTTTTTCACTGTCCTCTTCAAGTATGCTCTGTTTCTGTAATTAAAAAAAACAAATCTTTATAATTCAGAGAAAGCGCACAGACCAATTAGGAGATTTAATGGAAAATAGCAGTTCAACCAATTTCAATGCACCAGTGTACTACCCAAAGTAGACAGGCTTTTCTTTGCAAAACAAGAAATTGGTGAAGCATCACAATTAAATACAGTTAATTCATGCAGATACGTAACTGACAGCACCCCAAACATGATATAATATTGCCATTCACAAGTAAACTCATGCTATATCAAATAAATTAGCAAGAGGTAGGGCACATTACAATGATTCTCCCAAGACTGAAAGCAGATTTGAACTTGCACTTAAGTTTCCTTATTGATATATTCTAACACAAGCCAAGACATAACTAATTTAGCAGCTTACAAGCAGAGCACCATACACTGATACAAGAACTAGAACTAGAACTAGAACTAGAACTACTTTGTAAGCTTATAGGTCTGGTTTGAAGCTTGACTTGGCCATTTCTGATCCAACCCAGACATGTATTTTTGACACAAATGAGTAATTAGGTAAAGCTAAAACTCTGAATGCCAACTAAAAAAGGTAAACACCCATGGGGTAAGTCATTTCAGTTCACTCAAATAACTAGAAATATGTTAAGCAAGAACTGCTGGGCAAAAACGTAACATGCATGGCAAGAGGTATGTAAGCACAAAACAGCCATCATATTGGAAATCAAGCACACACCCACAACAAATCACATCACCAAAAATCATCCCAACACGATTTAGACCCAAAACACACATAAAAAACGAAACTTTATCAATTCCAAGCAAAATCCCCAAAAGGGTATTTCACAAAAAGAACAGATAAGATAAAAAAAACATCAAAAGTAAGCATACCTCATAGGCCAAGAAGCAAACAGCAAACAGGGATGAGAATATGAGGAAAGAAGCGGTGATGGTCGATGGTTGGCGAAGAAACGGTAATGGTCGATGGTTGGCGAAGGAATGGGATTTCGATTTTGAGTGAGGGAAGAAGCGGTGATGGTCGGAGACGGTAGCCGACGACTGTGGATGGCCGGAGATGGTGGATGGAAGCCGGCGACAGTGGAGGTAGGCGACAGTGGTGATTTTGAGAAAGAGAATTGGTGATTTTTGGAATGAGGAATGAGGAATGAGATTAGGGTTTAATTTTAGAACTTGATGAGAAATAGGGAGGGAATGCTACTACATACTCTGTGAGCGCGCTATAGAGTGATCAGATATAGGGAGGGAACTCATAAGACAAAGGCGCGGGAAATTTATGAAAAAATCCTTTACATGCGCTTTAAGCGCATGTAAAGGGGATAATATTAATTTTAAATAAAACAATAACACATCATAGAACTTAGACTAAATTTTTGTTTTATATATATATAGTTCACATCAAAATAATATTAACACCTCACATTTGTGAAATTGTTTCTGTTGAATATTATTTTAAATCATAGCATTTAGATTGAATAATCTGATTAATCAGGGATATCAAGCACTGAGTTATATAATGTTTTAAAAATTAATTATCTAAGAATTATAAAGTTTTTCATCATTTTATAAATTGAATCAACTTTCTTCATCAATACTCCATCCGGTCCTAAATATAGGACCTAGATGACTTTTTTGAAAAATCTAAAAAAAACAAAAAATAAGTTAATTATAAATTTATTTACTTAATTTTTTCTCTTAGACTAGTTTATTTTACTTATAAGCTAATGGATAATCTAAAAAGATATCAAATATGTCATGATCTAATAACCTATTTCGCAACCTTAATCTTTCCAAAAAAAAGTTATCTAGGTCTTATATTTAGGACCGGAGGTAGTATTATTTAAATTGTATAAATCAAGCATTTTATCAAGTTTTTTAGAATAATTTTTCCTCTACATGCGCTTAAAGCGCATGTAGAGGGTGTTTGAGCAGCCTCTACATGCGCTTAAAGCGCATGTAGAGGGTGTTTGAGCCTCTACATGCGCTTTAAGCGCATGTAAAGTCTCTTTCTCAAATAAAAAGCCTCTACATGTTTTAATTTAGCTTTGCAACACTAAGTTGACGTGCAGGAACACCTCATGAGCTCTGAGGAGGACCACTTATGCATGTTTTAATGTTTTGGCCTTCAGTAGAGCCTCTACATGCGCTTAAAGCGCATGTACAGGCTCTTAAAGCAATATCATAACAACAAAAAGTGTTAATGGGGCCTTGAAACACTAAGTTCACGTGCAAGAACACCTTATGAGCTCTGAGGAGGATCACTTATGCATGTTTTAATGTTTTGCCCTTTAGTAGAGTCTCTACATGCGCTTAAAGCGCATGTAAAGGCTCTTTCAAAATAAAAACCCTCTACATGCGCTTAAAGCGCATGTAGAGGGTGTTTAAGCAATATCATAACAACAAAAAGTGTTAATGGGGCCTTGAAACACTAAGTTCAAGTGCAAGAACACCTTATGAGCTCTGAGGAGGATCACTTATGCATGTTTTAATGTTTTGCCCTTTAGTAGAGCCTCTACATGCGCTTAAAGCGCATGTAAAGGCTCTTTCAAAATAAAAACCCTCTACATGCGCTTAAAGCGCATGTAGAGGGTGTTTAAGCAATATCATAACAACAAAAAGTGTTAATGGGGCCTTGAAACACTAAGTTCAAGTGCAAGAACACCTTATGAGCTCTGAGGAGGATCACTTATGCATGTTTTAATGTTTTGCCCTTTAGTAGAGCCTCTACATGCGCTTAAAGCGCATGTAAAGGCTCTTTCAAAATAAAAACCCTCTACATGCGCTTAAAGCGCATGTAGAGGGTGTTTAAGCAATATCATAACAACAAAAAGTGTTAATGGGGCCTTGAAACACTAAGTTCAAGTGCAAGAACACCTTATGAGCTCTGAGGAGGATCACTTATGCATGTTTTAATGTTTTGCCCTTTAGTAGAGCCTCTACATGCGCTTAAAGCGCATGTAGAGGATAATACCTCTACATGCGCTTTAAGCGCATGTACATCTACATGCGCTTAAAGCGCATGTAGAAGTTGTCATCTACATGCGCTTTAAGCGCATGTAGAGAAGGAGATATGTACATGCGCTTAAAGCGCATGTAGAGACTCTTTCTACATGCGTTTTTCGCTCTGCATTTATGAGCGCATGTAAAGCTGCGCTGGTATAGGCTTTATTTGTAGTAGTGCCACGAGTAAGCCAACGAAATTTGTGTGACTAACTTATTATAAATAATATATTGTTTAATTTATTTTAGGAAATATTGATACATAAATTGCTGTAATATATCTTATGTTATGTATCAAATATGTTATAAATATAAAAAAACTAATATATGCATATTAACACACACATAATTGGCAAAAACTAATATAAATAAAAACTAATGTTATGTATCGATATATATATATATATATATATATATATATATATATATATATATATATATATATATATATATATATATATATATATATATATATATATATATATATTACAAATGTAAATTTACTTTTCAAAAAATATGTCATTTATTAATTATAATTAGTAAATGGAAAAATAATAGTACAAAAGTAAGAAAGTAATTTTTTTTTGGTCTGATAAAGTAAGAAAGTAATTATATTTTAATAATATATATAATAAATAATTAAAAATTTCATAGAATAAAATTAGTTTAAAATATGTATTATAAATACAAAATTTAAGTACTAAATAGAATGTAGATTATATTAAATAATGTATATAAAATTAGTTTAATTATTAATATATGAACTATATATTAATAGTTAGAAAGTATTTCATATTATATTAAGTTAAATATAATGTAAAGTATATATATGATGAAATATGTTAGAAATACAAAGTTTTGATTATAATCAAACATAAATTAGACATGAAAAATAGCCAGATTGAGATAGAAAATTATGTGAGAAAGCTTGAGAAATCCTAAGTCATAAGCCAAAATGAATAGAGTTATAATAGATTAAAATGACTAAGCACTCGATCAGGATGAGGTTAATTAGGATAAGATCAAAATAAGAACGTGAACCTTTCTTGTTAAGCATTTAAAGTCCATGTGATTCATTAGGAAAGTCTTGATATATATTACTTGATAAATGGACTCTCTGATCTTAGAATATTTGAGCAAAATGGAATGATCAATTGTGAGAGAAAGTAACTAGTTGAAAGGACTTAGAAGGAATTGAGCTTAATTGAGTAATAACCTTTTTCCACTCGGTTAGAAGGAGTTTATTATCAACTAGAAGTGCTCTATGATCAATTGTACGAAAGTTAAAGATAACTGAGCAATAACTTGAAGAACTCTAAGAGCTGTTCAGGCAAAATAGAGCAACCAATCAAAAGTAATCTGAGTCAACTGAGTCAAGACCAACATCATATAAGGCCTATTCGATCAAGTTAGAATGAACAATCAAAAGTATCATGTAATCGATCAAGGAATAAATTTTATATCTTGTCGCAAATAATCCCTTTATTGAGTTATGCAAGCCTAATCTAAGCATGAACATAAAATGTTTCAATCAAGAGATAGAAGAATTGATCGAGTGTGCAACAATGATATATATATATTTTTTTTGATCAAATGAATGATATATTTGACAATATATAGACTTCCTTGTAAAGAACAAAAATACACTACATGTCAGATCTATTTGAGGAAATTAATGTTAGACATACTCGGACTTAGATTTAAAGTCGTTAGACACCAAATTTGAGTTCCACAATTGACGAGGAGAGATGCGATGAAGCTACAAAGTACAAGAGAGTCTATGTTGTGCATCAACTCACATCTCAATCAAGATTTTCTCTCTCATAATGGCTATATCAGTCACCAACGGTCAAAAATCCAAGAACTACTATAAAATCATTTGTTTAAGTAGTTGGTAAAGTTAATGAACACATTGAGTATTATCAATCTTACTCATTTACTACTCACCTACTTTTTGTGATATTCATTCAATTCTTTGTACTTAAAGTATGTATCAAAATTTGTTCAGTTGAGTAATCAGACATTTATTGTAATTCTTTGTAAAGAGAGGTTTACTCTTAAGATTATGGGATCTTAAGAAAAATTGTAATCTTACAGTTGTAAAGGGGAGTGATTGATGAAGATCACTTGTAAAGGCGCTCAAGAGCCCGGTTTAATCTTGAGGGATTAGGAGAACTCATCAGGAACTTAGAGAACTAAATCTAAATCAAGAGTTAGGCTAAATTAGTATAAATCTCATGTGAAAATTCTCAAAGTTTTTTATTTAGCACAAATTACCTTGTCCCATCTTGTACGTTCTTGTCACTCAAAAAATATAACTAAAATTATGAGAGTTTAGATAATATAAATATAATAGATGCAAAAAATATCATAAAGTATTTTTAAATTTACGGTGACTATTTTTGCAAATTTTCCCTTTATTGTTTTATAGCATTTCCTCTGTTTCTACTATAAGTCCTAATTGACATTTATTGAAAAATCCTAAAAAAATAAAATAAGTTAATTATAAATTGATTTACCTAAATTTTCCCTTAAACAAGTATATTTGACCTATAAATTAATGTATAATCTAAAAATTTATCAAATATTTAATAATTTATTAACCTATTTCGTAACTCTAATTTCTCCAAAAAAAGTCAATTATGTCTTATATTTATGATAGGAGGGAGTATACATTTTGACTTTTATTAAAAAAACTAGTTAACGGAAATTACATTGGAAATCGGTTCGATGTAACTGAATTTCTATCACTAAATTATTAAGTAATAAAAAAATTAGGCAACCAACGATTTCACGTCAGAATTTCCCTCAAAAATTCCATTCCGCGGGAAATCCAATAAGAAAAATGTAATTCCATTCTAAATCGGCTGTTTTTTAGTTCGTCATGGTTTTTGAACCAAGCTTGAACTTGTTGAACTCTCTTAAGAAGGTGTAATTTATGTTTCACAGCGAGCCAACAACTAAAACTTCAACTGCAAGGATGGTGTTTTTGTGCCAGGTCTTGATTCTGTTTTAAAGATAGGGTATTTTAAAGGGAATAGATTAATTCAAAATAGCATAGACTAAAGTATACAATTGGTCCCTTATGTTTGTATCAAGTTTCAATTTAGTCATTTATGTTTGGAAAGTACACTTTTAGTCATTTTTTGATAACACCGTTAGTTTAACTTAACAGAAAATGCTATATTAAGAATTTTAAAAGATTATTTTATAATGAAATTGGACTAAAAATGATAAATTTTGAAAATATAAGAATAGTTACAATTACACTCAAATATTTTAATATGAACATTTTTTCAGTATTTAATAATCGTTTAAAATTCTTAAATTAGCATTATTTTTGTCGAGATTAAATTAGCATTTTCGGTTAAGTTAAACTAACAGTGTTAACAAAAAAAGGACTAAAAGTGTACTTTCCAAACATAAAGGACTAAATTGAAACTTGATGCAAACATAAGGGACCAAAAACATACTTTAGCCAAAAAACCATATAACAAAAGCATAAGAGAATCTTCGTTATTATATCTCTGTTTTCTTCTCCAATGAAAAGTACAGCTAATTTTATAGTAATTTGAACACTTTTCCTATTTTCTTTTATTAACCCTTAGTTAACTTTGATAAAGTTAATGGGTCAAAAGTATACATTTGACTTTGTAAAAAATCCATGGAGCACAAAGTATTATTGCTAGAATAAAAGTATTTTTGAACTTTTAAATTAGACTCAAAAGTCACACTTATAGTTATATTAGGGTTAAAATAGCGTAATTGTTTTTATTTCCTAGGGTATCCCACCAGCATGTCAAATGGGACAAATACCTCACCTGTATACAGTTCATAACATGGGATTTTCTCAAGAGTACTTTTATTCTAAAAGCATTTTGTGGTCCAATTTTGGATTAAAAGTATTAAAATAGAGCTATTTTCCCTTTACAGTTAAAACATTATTGTTAGTGGACATGTTTTTTTATCAAAATAAAGTGTAAATTTACACCACAACTATGAAAATGAAAAAAAAAACAATGAAACACATATATTATCAAACTTAAATATTGGTAAAGGCTGTTGGTTTTGATTTAAATTTTATACTCCATATAAGTTTATTAATTCACATACATAAAACTTCTAATAATTTTTTAGGTTGCAGAATATTTTTTTTTATTATGACTGCCATTAAGAATTTACCGATTTTAACAATTTCATGTGCTTTTTATGCTTGATATTTAACTACTAATAATTTGGAAAAGAAACTACTATTTTTCAATTTTTAAAGAACAATGCATCAACTGATTTAAACGAAATATGGTAACATAACTTTCCCTATCGCCACTGGGACAAATTCTAATTTTATGTGCGATATTGCATTTATTTTTTTAAAAAAAAAAAGTTATTTACTTGCTATATCTGTTCAACGATATCGTTTTTGTTTTTGCCAACAATACAATGATCATTTAGCCACAATGAAACTAATAATTCTTCAATCATTATTTCCTTATTATTCATATTTATTATTATTTATCCAAAACTTGACAATTGATAAAATATTCAATACATTATAGTATCAAAACATATAATTATAAATTAAGATTTATATCACTTTAATTGATAAAATATTCAATACATTATAGTATCAAAACATATAATTATAAATTAAGATTTATATCACTTTAATTGTTCACTCCTTCAAGAAAGTTAAGAACTCACTATCGTTATTTTAAATTTTAATTTTGAAACTTTTTTTATAACATTTTGAAACTTATATAAGGAGAATAAATAAAATAATTTTGAAACGGAGAATTAGATGCTTTTATTATTAAGACCAAAGGATCATAACAGGCTCATGTACAAGGTCGGAGCATGAGTGACAGCACTCATTCAAACTTCAAAGCATTCCTCTGCACGTAACCCCTTCAAGAAAAAAAAATTGTGTTTGTGGCGTTTTTGTCTTTAACGTGCAAACTATTAACACTAATATTATTCGGAATTGATTTCTTTGAATTTTTTGTAAAAGCAAATCTAATCAATAATAATCATACAGCGAAGAAGAATCAGACCACAACGTTGGGTTGCTTTTAGGAGCACGAAAGATCCAAGTGACTAGTTGGGTTCGTCATTTTCTAAAAGACAAATTCACCCCCATGTTATAAAAGGTAGGTAGGGTCGTTCACTTGCGTGTTGGAATACTACTAAAATAAATATTAATATAAATATAGATATTAATAAAAAAATGCCACATAGGTTCAGCCAAAAGAAAATACTATTGCATTCTAAATATAAAACTAATTTATCTAATTTCATTAAATTAAAAATGTGAAATTATGTTAGGTTAATAAATAAAACTTTATCTGAAATACTTCAATAGACCGTCCTTGTAACGCATTTAAGTCAATTGCAAAAAAAAAAAAAAACATTTACAATCAAATGAAAGAGTGTGGATAGGAGCACAATCTGATTCGTTCGCAAAGAACATTGTTTAATAATAATTACACTATGAGTTAAATGAAAAATGTAAGATAAATTTGAGTAAATTTTTTTATTTTCAAATATATAAATTGATTGAAGTGATGGATATAAAGATAATACATGTTTTTTGTTTCTTTATGAAAGGGTGGAATTGAATTGAAATGCTCGGTAGAATTGACTATAACAAAGGTTATCCAAACTCTACTCAATAAAGATGTATGAGGAGTCAATAAAACTAAATCACTAATTTACTGAACTTTATGAACTTATGAGTCCAATACCATTGTTGGAACCTCATCCAATTAGACCTAACTATTAAAAGTGGTGGAATGGAAGTATGGAATGCTTGTAAGAATTGACCTACAAAGGCTATCCTAACTCAATTAAAATATTTGGGGAATCGATTGTACTACATCACTAATATACCATGAACTCGCGAGTCCAATACTTAATTATTGTAATCTCATTCAATTAAGCATTGTTAAACCCTTTAGTGGCGTTGAATTCACTAATTGTATAGGGCTCCTAATGTGACATCAGAACCACGAGTTGCCACTTAATTAATTCTATGATTTTAGTTTACTATTGTAACCCCACAACAGTTAATATGATTTTCAGATGAGCTGCTAACACTTTCAACTTCAATAGAATGACTAGAAGCATATAGAGAGTCACCAATGTTATATATTATAACAAAAAGACATTTCATAATAAAAAAAAAGAAGCATATAGAGAGTCGAGTAATCCGAATAATTTTAGACCTAGAGAAAATATGCTTTTTTCTGAATATTATTCTCGGCTAGGTCACTAAATACAATTTTCATTGCTTTACTGTTTAAAGAAAACAATTTCTTTTCTTCCTCGCTCAGTCCAGTCCTTTAATTGATTTGAAATCGATATCATTTACAGAAACATTCCACAGATGATTTAATACATTTTTTCATTTCTAACTTTCCAAAGCCAAAAATAATATCTTTAAGTAAAGGTGGAACTGTAAATAATCAAAATCTTCTAGAGTAGTTCTTGGTGTTTCTCCTAAAATGAGTACGTAGCAATTAAATTTCCTTATGTTTGAGCTTGTATCTAGGATCCTAGGTTTTTTTATCATTTGGATGTATGCTCAATCTTTATGCTTTGTTAGAGAGTGGTAGAAACAAGTTTAGTTATAATTCCTTCTGCATATGCTTGATATAAGAGTTTTGTATACTTGAACTTTGTTTGAATGTATGAATCCATCATTTTAAATAAATGTTTGAGTTAATATTATGTGTTAAATGAGGATCCTTGATTCATGGATGGATTTTTTCAAGTAATTGCAATTAGGAATTTTCGATTGAAGCTTCCAAATGTTTGAGTGGCATTGGGCTTTGATTCTAAGGTCTTGTCTCACTATTTGAGATTCCAATACTAAATTAAAGTCTTATAATTAATTAAGCGGCTATTCGGGATTCAAGTTGTTATATTAGAAATCCTTAAAATTGGCGATTTCACTTGAGTTAGTTATATTCATGAATGGAATTAGACTCCAATCTTAGACTTTGTTTTATTATGTGGGATTCCAATAATAAATTGAAACTCTATGATTAATCAAACAATTTGAGATTTCGGATGCGGGATTAGAAACCCGTTAGTATTAAAAAAAATCTACTTGAGCTTTATACGTAATCAAATTAGATTAGAGCGATTAGTACATGAGATTCCATTATTACTTCACCTAATTTAAGTCTAGCCTAGAAGGAATTCAAGGGTCTTTTAACTTATCTAACATTCTTAATCTAATTAAATTAGATAAATATGTTTTATATTTAGGAGTTTGAGTACTATTTTATAACAAGAAAATTATACTGTAATAATATTATTTATAATACTCCTCCGTATCACTTTTTTTTTAAGCATTTGCCGGCGGAGGGATTAACGTGATAGGCTGTTAAAGGGAAAAAAATTGTTAGACAATATGGTATTGACATTTGCGATGTACGAGGTGGTCCACAACAACACAAGTACCAACGGGCTTCTGTGATTTTATTCTCCGTGACAGCTCTGTCATCTTGTTGGTGTGGTGTTGATGCCTTGATGGTTTACACATCTACAGTTTTGTTCAATCATTCGTTTATTATTCTTTTCCCGTTTTATTCCAAATCTTGCCTTGTTTGACCGTTGTATTTGTGAAAGGTAAGGACAGCACAGATATACTAATTATTAATCATTTGTTGGTTTTGATTGATTATCTCTGTTAATCGATTAATTAATACTATATATTATTTTCCCACTAAGTTACTTTACTTTTTTTCGGATATAACAATCTCTTTCTTGTCCAGTATGTGAAAACGATGAAAATAAAAAAAATATTTAAATTATGTAAGGATCAAAATCTGTACATTTTGAAGTGAAATCACAGGTTTGGGCATATTTTTTTTTTGGATAACAACGAGTTAAATAATTAAGTGTGATAAGAGAGATTAACCTATAAATGACATAAATTGTCCTATAATTTAATAGACCATACACTATAGAAAGTCTTTAGTGGCTAAATATTTCATTAGTAATACTCCATAATATATTTGTTTTAAATAAGTAGTGAAAGTAGGACAGTTCCACATCCTCTATTCCGTTTATATTTGCTTAGATTATTCTTTATTTTAGAAGGTCCTCAAGATCAAACGAACAATATGCAACATAGTTATATTACATGCACAAATAAGATATTTCTAGAAAGCCGAAAATATGTTAGAAAATGGAATTAATAAATATGAATAAAATTATCAAACTCGTGAGTTTAAGTAAACTCATGTAAAGAAGGTAAACAATCGGATCATATACTCGAATAGTAAATTCGTAAGAGTTACTTTTATTGATAAACAATTACACATATGTTTGTCGTATATGATTAAACAATAAATATAATAATAATAATTTGACTTGAATATATTTTAAATATAAATAATTGATATTAAATATATCAATATTCATATTTTATTAACCTTATAAGAAAATTTCTATGAAATTTATATATAGATCCATTGAATTTGATCAAATAAAAAATAATTAAATGAGTTTGAAAGCAAGTTGGCATGATTTTCATTAAGATAAAAACCTAAAATTAGTGAATTCGACTTGTAAATTGATGAGTTTGTATCAAATTTTCATAATGAAGGTGACACGTTTTGATGAGGTAAAGAATATGTCAAACTGATAAAATCCAAACGTCAATTTAACAACAATGATATGAGTAATATTAGTTAAAAATGAGTTGCACAATTTAAAAGATGTGGGTTATTATTAGGTGTCATTTGAATTAAATTTTCAAATAAAGAAAATCTTAACAATTAAGTTTATATGGAATCATGATAACATGATAAATAAATTCACAATCCAAACTTAAAACTTGAAAGTATAAAAATACTCTTAAGGAAACGATAATTACAAGTATTTTTTTTTGTCATCCGGACTTGAAGGGTATAAGCGTTCCAATATAGGTAAGGTTGTCTATCTGCCAATAAGAGCGCTTCCCGAGATATGAATACGCGTTCTCAATCTTTCCTAACTTGTAGTGCAATTAACAGCTCAACGAGTTACAAATATTTACTAAGAAAGAATATTATAGATATGTTTGAGGCGTGAGGGGTGAGTCAGACAGGACAGAGTATATGGGAAAAATGAAACAAGGAATACATACATAAGATAGCGGTTTAGACTTTAGAGGTGGTAGTGGGTCCCAGTGAGAAAGTGTTTTTTGTAAATGACAGCTGGCATACCCTTCCTTCCAGTCTGGTCCTTCCCATCATACCTCACCCTGTCACCCACCACCCTTCCCTTCTCTCTCTTTTAAGCCCCTCCCCTCACATTCTCTCTCACAACACATCACAACACAGCGATAAGCTCAAAAACTCAATCATTATTCACTCCCTCTCTAACGTCTATCTTTCACATGGCTGAGGAGCCGCAGAAGAAGGAAGTCGAGGAAGTCACAACAGTGACCGAAAAGTCTGTTGTTGAAGAAGCCAAAGAAAAAGAAGCCGAGCCGGTCATCCAGGAAGCCGAGCCGGATAAGGAGAAGCCGGTGGGGCCCACCGAGGAGGAAGTTGTTGTTGCTGCTGCTGCTGAGGAGGAGCCTAAGGCAGCAGCAGAGGTAAGCAAGATTATTACTCAGTCCGTTTCCTTCAAGGAGGAGACCTACGTGGTCTCTGACCTCCCTGATGCGCAGAAGAAGGCTCTCGATGAGCTTAAGCTGCTCATCCAGGAAGCCCTGAGCAAGCACGAGTTCACTTCTCCTCCGCCGCCGCCGCCGCCGGCCAAGGCGGAGGAGAAGGCTGAAGCTGAGGCTGCCAAAGCTGCTGAAGAGGTGCCTAAGGTGGAGGCTGAGACTGTTACTGAAGAAAAAAAGGAGGAGGAGAAGCCTGCTGCTGAGCTGGAAGCTCCGGTGGCGGAGGTGAAGGAGGCGGCTGAGGCGGAAGCTGCGGTGGAGGCGGTTACTGAGGCGAAAAAGGAGGAGGAGGAGAAGAAGGATGTTGCTGAAGTTGCTGTTATAACGGAGGTGGTGGTTGAGAAAGTTTCAAGTGAAGTGAAGGATGATGATTCCAAGACTGTGGAGACAATCAAAGAGACTGTATCTGAGGAGGTTGTGAAGGAAGGCGAGGCCGAGGCGGTGAAGGAAGTCGAGGCTGAGGCCGAGGCGGTTGTGACGGATGAGGCGAAGGTGGAGGAGGAGGTATGATAATTCATTGATTTATACTGTTGAAGTGTTTACTTTTTAAGGGTAAAGATTAGTGGATTAATTGGATAAAATTTGTTTTATTGTTTGATTGATTAATTTGTTTGAAGGGCCGACTTGGCTTAACGCTATGTCGCTTGCTGTGGGGTATGAGTTCGTGGGTTTGAATCACCCTCTTTGCAAAAAGCAAGGTTAAGGTTGAGTTGATTAATATATTCCCTTCCTAGCACCCTTACCAACCAAGTGGTTGACCCTCTTTTTAATTAATTTGTTTGAAGGGCCGACTTGGCTCAATCGTAAGCTCAATCGTAAGTTTGAATTATCTTATTTGCGAAAGGAGGGGTAGGACTGAACAGTATATTATCTTCCCAGTACCCTCACCAAGTGAGAACCAGAAGTGGTTGACCCTCTTTTTTATTAATTTGGATGTGCAGTTGTTTGTGAAATTGAGAATAAAATGTTGTTTTTATTGATCTATTGTTGAAATCCCATGTTTTGAATGAGTTGGCAATGGCATCATCGCTTGTCTTGCATTTTACTTTTCAAGGTACTGGCGCCACCTCCGCCGCCGCCGGAGAAGGTGTCAATTTGGGGGATTCCCTTGCTTGTGGATGAGAGGAGTGATGTGATACTCTTGAAATTCTTGAGAGCGAGGGATTTCAAGGTGAAGGAAGCCTTTACTATGATCAAGAACACGGTTCGTTGGCGAAAGGAATTTGGAATTGACTCGCTTGTTGAGGAAGATCTTGGGAATGAGTGGGACAAGCTGGTGTTCACTCATGGGTATGACAAGGAGGGACATCAGGTTTGCTATAACGTGTTTGGTGAGTTTGAGAACAAGGAGTTGTATCAGAACACGTTTTCTGATGAGGAGAAGCGCCAGAAGTTTATCAGATGGAGGATTCAGTTCCTGGAGAAGAGTGTTAGGAAATTTGACTTTGCTCCTACTGGTATTTCTACAATTGTCCAGATCAATGATCTTAGGAATTCACCTGGATTGGGTAAGAGGGAACTCAGGCAAGCAACAAATCAGGCCCTTCACTTGCTTCAGGACAACTATCCTGAGTTCTTAGCCAAGCAGGTTCTTATATGTTTCCTTTAATTTTTCAATTACCCATGTTTGTGTGTGTGTTCTATAACATAAAGGGGTTTAAAAAAATTGAAGTAGATGTTGGGAATTCAGTATCTCTGAGCCTTTGACTATATTTGATAGATGTTTGATCTCTGGTTGTTGATTTCTTTAGGTGTTTATCAATGTTCCATGGTGGTATCTGGCCTTTTCAAGGATGATCAGCCCATTCCTGACTCAGAGGACCAAAAGCAAATTTGTATATGCTGGTCCTTCCAAATCTACTGAAACCCTTTTCAAGTAAGTGATTTTTCCTTTTCCTTTTCACTGTGATCATTTTCTGGACCTATCTTATGCTTGGCCTTTTCCTTTTCCTCTTTCCCTTTTAACATTGTTATTAGGAGTATTATTTGCTGTCTTATTGCTTGAATTGAAATTTACTCATGTTTGATCTTCATTTGATCTTTTCTGTTAAATAGGTATATAGCTCCTGAGCAGGTGCCTGTCCAGTATGGTGGATTGAGCAGGGAGGGTGACTATGAATTCACTACAGGCGATTCTGTTACCGAGTTTACCATTAAACCATCAACAAAACATATTATTGAATTCCCAGCTTCTGAGGTGAGGAGGAGAAGACTGCATATATTATTAAGCTTATATATTATGATTTTCCTTGGGTTGCTTTCATGCTTTAGTTTGTTCAATTGTCTTTTCATCATCCTAGTGCATTTTATTTTAACTTGATTGTGGGCTGGGTCACATTCTACATGGCTGAGTGGTACATCACTTTCTTCTCTTTTTGATTATGCACTTTTATCCTCAGCTTCTGAATTTTGATTTTAAGTCCTGTTAAACTTTTGAATATATACAGACAATACATTACCATCATCAATCTGTAATTAACTGAGTTGACATTTTTTGGGGCCATTCTTTTATGTTTTGGAAGTGAAGTGGTGATAGCTAAAAGAGTCTACGAATCTGGTCATAGTATCAGTAGAACTTCTAATATTTTAATGCATATAACATCACATAGTAGTTCTCTCGAAATTCAATAGCCTTCGAACAATTTGAATGAGATACTTTAAAATATAGGAAAACTAACTGAAATCAATCCCAAACCATGTCAGATAAAATATAATTTAGTTTCAATATAATTGTCTTGATAGAGCTCAATGGCGTTGTGTGAATTATGTTGTCAATCCCATATAGTGGAATAAGGTTCATAATTGCCGTATAACTGTTTGAGAAAAGTTTTTTTATTGTACATATACTGAGTTTATGATTTGTAATTTGCTGGATTTGCAGCCTGGCCATCTGGTTTGGGAATTGAGAGTTGTGGGCTGGGAAGTTCACTATGGTGCTGAATTTGTGCCGAGTGCTGAAGATAAATACACTGTGATCGTACAGAAGAGCCGGAAAATTGGGGTTGCAGATGAAACCATAATCTCTAATGACTTTAAAATTGGGGAATCTGGCAAAGTTGTGCTCACCATTGATAACCAGACATCAAAGAAGAAGAAATTGCTGTACAGGTCCAAGACCAAACCCATATCCGAGTGAGCAGAAAGTTTCTTTTGAAGATGGAGAACTAGTAAGATCTGTGAATTACTATTGATTATTATAGATTATGTCAAAGGGAAGAAGAATAAGGGCTCTACTTTGTATTTCATTAAACATGAAAATGGGATAGATGGGTACAGGGATTTATTCTTTTTCTTTTATACAGGGGTTAAATTTGTTCGTTTGTCTGAAACTTATTTGTTTGATGTTAGTGGTTGGGAGATTTTGTTTAGAGTAACTTGTTGTTTTTGTCCCTGGAAAATTTCCAACTTTTTGATTCAGTCCCTTATGTTGTAACCTTGGGAGACTACTAGGCTTTCAATCCAGTCTCCCAGAGGCCAGAAGATATGATGACTGGATAACTGGAAAACTTGATAGATTGAACACACCAGGGTTACATTTTAGAGGATTGAATTGAAAAATCAGTCATTGTTCAAGGATAAAGATGACAGTTTACTCCTTCATTTACTGTTGTTTATCCTAACACCCTCTATAAAAGGGTGGTTTAGGAGGGATACACAATTGGGGTTTATTTGTATTTATTTTGTCTCTGTGGAGTGTGGAGTGAGGAAGAAAGTCTATATTTGCAATATGATATACTCCAATGACTGTAAAGTTTATTGTGATGATGTATGATTTGTTCACTTGGTAAATATTTAAGTTCATTGTTTCTGGTCCTGCAACTTGCTACTTTGATTGGGTATGCAATTAGTATTTTACTTTTATTCAAACGGTAGATGGTAGATGGTAGATGGTAGATATCAGCTTTTGAGCTCATTTTGGTCTGTTTTGTTCCGACTTTGGTGGTTTGTTTTAACTTTTTTTTTCTATTGGGCGATACGAATTTGTTGATAATTATGGAACTGCTATAATCTCTAGATTCCACAAGAACTATTAGGTAGCTGTAACTGTAAGCTTGTAACGTGTTGAGCCGTCTTTGTTGATAAGAGTGTGATAGTTGGTTCTGTAGTTCTGCCCACGTCACTATGAGGAATAGTGACGGTTTAGGACCGTTTTGGCGGGTTTATGGGCTCGTGTTCTAAGGATTTTTGTAAGGAAGTTGGGCTTAAATGGGCTAGATGATTGAAAAATAAGAGTCAGGATGTTAGGGGTTAGGATTAGCCCTTTTGAGCCCTTTTCATTTTTTAACTATTACTAAAACTTGACTAATTATTAAAAACTCAAGATAAATCTTTGAAGTTATCATCTCTTAGTTTTTTTTTTCTTTTTTGAATTGCTTCCCCCGGTGTCCCACACTCTTCGGGTGCAGACTAATCCGGAGTCGCCAGCCGGGATTCCCGTAAACGGGGTGACTGACTTCCCGGGGGTTCGAACTTGACACCTTTGAGCTAAATGGCGGGATCCACACCTTGGGATCCTCTTCAAACCATCAAGCTACGCCCCCGGGCCTTTTTTTTTCTTTAGTTCTAAGTTCTAGGTAGAGAAATCTTTTTTTTTTTTGTGCCAAATCTAGGTAGAGAAATCAAATCAAAATAATTGTTCGCATCTGAATCTCCATGTCACGTCTTTTAGTTTGGACAAAAGTTTGATTATGATTTGCACTAGTTTTGAACATTTTATCAACAATTTGACTTTTTTTAGCTATTTAGATGTATTTAGATGTATTGGGTTTCTATGGCTTATAAGGCCTAGGCAGGCCTTTGGACTAAGAATGTTCCCTTAAATAACTTTATTTTTTTTTTGGACTAAATGTAATTTTATGGTCAAGTTAACCCTTTTACCTACCAGTTCAATTTTTGTTTTGGCACTTTGTTCATGAATATAATATATATTTATTTAATTTGACAAAATTAAAGATGTTAGTTAAACTAAAATGGTTAAAAAAAGTTTTCAATTTAATAAAATTATATGAAAAAACTTGTCAGTTGGCCCGAAACTCACATATTAATGGTACAATAATTGTATGATAGATGAGCTTCCGGTTTTCAAGTATCAACTTTTTAAAGTATCAATTGTCTTTCCTAAACTAAGATTGGAGTAAAAGTTAATAGTTACAAGTATAATTAGTTATGTTAAATGAACGAGCAAAACCTCCTACGCATTGTACGGCTGCTTCTCTTTCAGAGAAGAACATGGCTAATTGAACTATCAACAATTCAACATCATCACATAACATTTTTGTACAATGATGAATGTTTGAAACTATCTATTAATGTTTGAAACTTTCCACTGTCCAACTCAGCTACACCAATCGAATTTTAACTTGCTGTACGATTGCATGTGCTTCACCTTTCTAGTGAAATTTCTTTACTAAGATGCAAGTTATTCAATGCTTCAACTCCTTATGACATGCATAGCCATACAACCAGGCATTTAAACAGTAATGCATAAAGAGTGACAAGAATTAAAAATAATAATATTGTTTTCGGCTGTTCTACATGCTTACTCAATTATCTAACAAAAAAGGCTGACTATTAAAATAAAAATTCTTACTAAGTGTACAATGTACTTTTGCTGGGTTTGCTATTTGTAGAAGTGAAGAGAAACATCAAGTGATTGGATGTGACAATTTTGTTATAAAAAGTCAGATTCTTTGACAACCTCTTGATTTGTTATCCACATTTACATTGGCAATAAAGCATAAGGGAGATAAAAGGGCCACAGGAAAGGAACAGAACATAATACAAAATGCAAGTAGAAGAGGGTTCAGAATTTGACTTCAACTTTGCATAGCAAAGATTTTTTTTTTTGAAACAAAGATATTAAGTAGGGAATTTTGTTGGTTTAGACAAAGTTTAGGCGAAACCTGGAGGGTTGGCGTGAGTAGTAAGTATTCTTGTCCACTAAACAAGTGGTTGGGTGTTCGATCCCCAGCGCTTGTGAATAGAGCAAATTCACAAGTCAGCTGTCTACCCCTTATATGAGACTTTAGATTAGCGAAGAATTAGTCTCACTTGACACGCGTGTGGGGATACCCTTGAGTAACCAAAAAAAAGACAAAGTTCAGGCGATGTTATGTTATTTAGAATGAAGGAAAGAGATTGAAGACAAGTACAATACTGATTAATTGACATAGATCAATCAGAATGAAGGGCAAAAGATGTTGTCCTACGAGGACTAAATGCTCGAAGAAAATTGAATATAAGAATAATGATCTCGGCTGCTGCAAAACAAAAGTCAATTTAACTCAATAGAAGATCAAGTTAATTAACCTTGGGTGTGTGGTTGAGTAGCAAGGACTCATTCACCCTTAACCAATTTTCTGGGGTTTGAACCTTGGCGTTTGGTATGGAGAAGCATTAAATCTTCCAGGTCAGCTGTCCCACCCTTTGAGGTGCCTAAAAATCAGTGGGGGATTAGTCTCTCACTTGCCGAGTGAGGATCACCTTGATCATGGATCAAAAAGAAGATCAAGTTAATTAACATGGAAATCAAACTGGGAAATTACTTAGTTGTGTACAAAGAAAAATGCAAGTGAGGTTAGTTAATGATCTCTTGCCATTGACTTGTCTTCATTCTCATTAACAAATCATCATCCTAGAAGTGAAAGAATACAATATGGAAACTATGATATACTAAAATAAGCATATCTCATTCTGAATTTAAAGTCCAACAACCATTTCAATCTGAGCATAAACTCACGTTCACGGCTTGGAGTGTAAAGAATGGAATGTGAACGCAAAAAGAAGGAGGCAACATAATGTGTTTAATCTCAATAATATCTGGATGTCATAGAAGTCTGTGTATTGAGTGAAGGATTGAGAGGAATTAGTGATGAAAACTCTCCATGTTGATGCACTGTGTTTTTGAAGTAATTAGACTTTAGTTGGATATTATCGTATTTTAATATTAATATTAATTTTGTTGTGTTGTTACTAATTATTAAATTTGTTTAAATATTTAAATATCATTTTAATGTGGTTGATTGAATCACATGTTGACCCTTAGTTGAACCTTTGACCCTCTGCCTTGACTGAGTTGATCCCAGTTCAAGCTTTAAGCCTTGCATAAAACATAACATTAGATGTTTCTTTTGTTTGCATACATAAATCCAAAAGCATGCACATGGAGAAGGAATATGTAGTAGTCCCTATCTATTATATTTTTAGAGTCAGGGGAAGCGGTTGTTTAAAATAGTTTGCTTAACACCTCACACAACAAATTTAAAAACATGGGAAATTTGTATAGTGGTCCAATATAGCCAATTATACTACTCTAAGGTCCCAAAACATTGCAAATGTATCATGAAATCCCAAGGGACATTACTGTGAAATTCTCCACTTATCCATTGACCTTTATGCCCCTTTATTTCTAATGACATAAATTTCCCTAACTTCACCACTCACCTTCTCACTCTTACAGACCATCACAATCGACTTCACCCCACCACTAGTAGAGCTGGGAATACAGGCCGACCCACATTGGGCCGGGCCTAAACGGGCTAGGCCCACTTAGACTCAGACCCCCATTTAATCTCCTATTTTCGAAGTCCGACCCTCATACCATTGGGCTGGGCCTCGCCCGTAGGGCCTGACCCACTTTCATTTTTTTTTGAAAAACTAACCTTTTACTAAAACCATTTTTTCCTCTTTCCACATTGTTCTCTCTATACGTTTTACGATTTTAGCAAAACAAAATCAAGTAATAACATCACAATAAACATAGTCGTAAGTCATAACATAGTCTGATAAGCGATAACATTACAACATACACTTATAGTGATACACATAATTTGATAGTCAAAATAAACAACAAAGTCTTCAAATAAATATCTAAACAAACATTTAACAATAACATTCAACTACAAATAGATCACAAATAGAGTTATCTAAGATAAAAAATTTATGATTATTTGTCTAAAAAAGGCATGTTAAGACAAGTCTTTGGCCATATGGTTATTAGAAGTTTTATAAAATGGCAAGCCCGGCCCTCCTCGGGTTTGCATGAAAACGGGCCGGCCCGACGGGCCAGACCCATATTACCGGCTCTAACCACTAGCACTCTCCATCTTCCCCATTCATCGGTGCCTATGCGCTCTCCATCTTCAAAGACGTTGATCCATGCCGCTCTTATCATTTCTACCCTCCATTTCTGTGATTGGAGTTATTATGAGTGAGGTTTTAATTGGGTATATGGGATTTCAAAAATTCTAGACCAGTTAAAGTAAGTCTAGACTTCAATTTATAGCTTTGTTGAAGAAATTTTTTGAATGGAAATTGTTTTGGTTATGTTTCTCATAGGATTAATTTTGGGTCATTCTTGATTGATGTTGTTCTTCAATTCTTGAAAGCAAAACGAAATTAATTAGTGTTTGAATGTTGTTATTCTGGGCAGGAGAATCAGGAAAGAGTGGCTGAGTTTGAGAAAAAGCGACAATGGTGTGGAGGAGTGAAAGTGAGGAGTATTCGTGAAGTGGTGGTACGTGATTTGGGGAAGAAGCTGCATTGAGGAATAAGATGTAATGTGATTTAATGAGGGGCATGATAGACTTTTCACAACTGAAATATATTGCTCCTAAGTCTGATTGGCCAATGTGATACTTTTATTTTGTTCACTGGTTACTGGTTAGAATGAGACTTTTTATTGTTTGTTGGCCAAATTGATAGTTTATAAATAGTTTATTAGTCAAAATGATATTCAACCATTAATTTTTCGCTAGTGAAAAGTTGAAATGTAACTACTGACAACTTCAAAGGCTTTCATTGTGTGTGTTTGGCTCGGCTTATTTTGAGAAATAAGCCAGCTTATTTTAGGTTTTTGGCTTTGAAAATCCAAAATAAGCTGGCTTATTTCTCAAAATAAGCCGAGCCAAACACGCTAATTAACAAGTTCCCAAGTCCCAACTTCTATTAGCAATTGGGCATGCCTCACTTATGAAAAGGTTTGAACCACAATCAACTTATTGTCAATACACTATAAAAATTTCGGCACTTACTCGCGCAAACATTCCGGCCTTTTCCCCAAAAACACAGTAATAAACAACAAACCGGCGTTTTTTAGCCAAACACTAGAACACAGATACAAAAAAGCGCGGATAAAAAAGGCACGTAGTTTGCGCCACTTTTTCCGCATTTACTTATCGGCGTTTGTAGCATGAAAAACACCATTTATTTTTTTTTAAAAAAAGATGCATATCGGTGTTTCATAAAACGTCCATACGCTAGGGAAATTAAAATATAATAAAATCATCTTCATATCAGCATTTATAGAAACACCGATATATGTTACAAAAACGCCACTATGCGTTTTAATTTTTTTATAAAAATAGAAATTTTCTTTTGAAAAAATAAAATAAAAAATACATACCGGCATTTTTGAAACGCCGGTATGCGTTACAAAAACGCCGGCATGCATTTTAATTTTTTTAAAATAATAAAAATCTGTTTTGAATTTTTTTATTTTTAAAAAAATTAAAAATTACATCCGGCGTTTTTGAAATGCCAGTATGCGTTACAAAAATGCAGGTATGCATTTTTTATTTTTTTTTTAAACTAAAAATTACATAACTGCGTTTTTGAAACGCCGATAGGCGTTACAAAAACGCAGGTATGCATTTTAATTTTTTTTTCAAAAAAATAAAAAAATGTTTTTAACTTTTCTTTTATTTCTTTATCAATTTATTGTTTATTGATATTGTTCCTTATGAAATAAAAAAAAGATATTGTTCCTTATCAATCTTATCACCTATAACACACTTAGAGGTAGAGCTTCCCCAGCAAGAAGAATAAAATCAATGAAAATCTAACCAAAAGCAAAATTCAAACTCATTTCAACCAAAATGGGAGAAAAGAGATCACAAATTAAGAATAAAGGGAAAATAATATGAAAAGATGAAGAACACATACATATCAAAATCAAAGATTCTTAGTTGGCCAAAAAAAAAATCAAAGATTCTTAGCTTTACTCTCCTCCATTTGCTAATCACAGTTCCTCGCAACCACCACTCTTCGATGACCAGTGATAATTGTCTTCCTCCTTCATTCTCTCCTTTCTCTGGATGGAATTTCAGTCTCTCTTGCGTTTAATGCTTA
The DNA here is from genome assembly GCA_029929735.1 of Mimosa pudica. Classification (NCBI taxonomy): domain Eukaryota; kingdom Viridiplantae; phylum Streptophyta; class Magnoliopsida; order Fabales; family Fabaceae; genus Mimosa; species Mimosa pudica. The sequence goes on from JAKELP010000054.1 coordinate 2,174,016, forward strand.
ATCTTTTGCAAATCCTCGATTTTAACTTAAGGGTAAAGATGTCTTTGGACAAATGAAAACTCTTGCAACAAAGTCCCTTGGGACTTGCTAATAATAACGACATTTTTTTCTGATAAAAAAAAAAGACATTTTTTGGGACCTTCGAGCAGTACTCCATAATTTTTTATTTTGGACCAAAATGCGAATTTCACAAAAAAAAGCATTATTCTTTTTTGTTGGTCAGTTTAAAAACATTATTTTTACACTACACATACATGCTTTCCTTACTCAGCAACAGCAAAAAGCCAAAACCTCTTTACTCTTTCATGCCCCCTCTTCTTCACTCTTCACTACACACTTCTACTACCAAAACCAAAAGCAAAACCCTCTTTCTATCTCTCTCTCTCTTTTACTTACCATGGCCGATGAAGATTCAAAGCCAACCCTTTCTCTCACAGAGAACGAGCCTTCAATCCCTATGGCATCTCCCTCAGAAGAAGCTTCTTCCACGGTAGAATCAGAGCCTTCAGTGCCACCCATCAAAACGACGACGTCTCCTACTATACTACCTCACAATCTGGCCTCCTTCAAGGAAGAGAGCAATCTAGTGGCTGATCTCTCCGATGCTCAGCGCAACGCCCTTGATGAGCTCAAGCAGCTTCTCCGAGATGCTCTCCATGCTCATCACCCCAAACCTGAAGAATCAGAAGCTTCTGAAGAAGCCGTTTCCCTTTGGGGGATTCCTCTGCTGAAGGATGAGAGGAGTGACGTGATTCTGCTTAAGTTTCTCAGAGCTAGGGATTTCAAAGTGAAGGAAGCTTTGGAAATGATCAACAAGACAGTGAAATGGAGGGAAGAGTTTAACATTGATGAGCTTTTGAATGAAGATCTTGGAGATGATCTGGAGAAAGTGGTGTTCATGCATGGGTTTGATAGGGAGGGCCATCCTGTGTGTTATAATGTGTATGGGGAGTTTCAGAACAAGGATTTGTATCACAACACTTTCTCTGATGAAGAGAAAAGAGCTAAGTTTTTGAGATGGAGGGTGCAGTTTTTGGAGAGGAGTATTAGGAAGCTTGATTTTAGTCCTGGTGGTGTTAATACTGTTTTTCAAGTTAATGACCTTAAGAATTCTCCTGGCCCTGCCAAAAGGGAGCTTAGAATTGCTACCAAACAAGCCTTGCAATTGCTTCAGGATAATTATCCTGAGTTTGTTGCCAAACAGGTTCCTATGCACTTTTTGATTTGCAGTTTGTAGTGATTTCAGTTATGTCTTACTCCATGGTCTCTTGTTGGAAGACATTTTTATCTGATGATGATGAAAGGTGTTGGTTAACTTGGTTAAAATTAAATGATATTACCTCTTTTCCTAAGTATAAGTATAAGATCACTTTCCCTAATTTGATTAGAGTAATTATGTTAGTTAAGTTAGTTATTATCTCATGATATTACCATTTCGCTCAAACCACATACTTTTATCCCCACCCTCCATATCTTGTTTGTTTATTATTGATAAGTATTATGAGGTGGATTTGGGAAAAGTTGAGAAAAATTAGAAAATGATATTATACAAAGGAATAAATTAAAATGTGAAAGTAATCTTATATTTAGGAACTGAGGAAGTATTGCGGATTTGGCTCAACTGTAAGCTCGCTTGCCCTGGTGTCTGAAGTTATGGGTTCGAATCAGTCTCTCCGTATAAAGTGGGGTTAAGACTACATAGTATAATCCCTTTCCCAGCGCCTTACCAAGTGGGACTAGAAATGGATTGACCCTTTTTCATAACACCATAGCTATCTACCTTTGTTCTCGCCCTCCCTCTCACTTGTCTATTGTTGAGAGCACCAATAGGGATTTTTTTCATTGATCCCCACTTGGTGAGGGTGCTGAGGAAGAGAGCAACAATAAGGATAATATAGGAAAATGTGAGAATAAATAGAAACAGATCTTATATTTTGGAACAAGTTCTGCTTCCTAAATAGGTCCTTTATTTATGAACTTAGGGAGTTATATTATAAATGTTCTGATATCTTTTCCCCCAATTATAGGTTTTTATAAATGTGCCATGGTGGTATCTTGCATTCTATACTATGATAAGTCCGTTCCTGACGCAAAGGACCAAAAGCAAATTTGTTTTTGCAGGCCCATCAAAGTCAGCTGAGACACTTTTCAAGTTAGTAAATGAAAACACTATTTTTTTCTCCTTTGTTTTGGTTCTTGGTTATGGAGGACCTTATATTTCAATTTCAATTGGTAAATTATAGGTATATTTCTCCTGAGCAAGTGCCAATTCAATATGGTGGCCTAAGTGTTGATTTATGTGACTGCAACCCAGAATTCAGCATGTCTGATCCAGTCACTGAGGTTCCTATATTACCAACTACAAAGCAAACTGTGGAGATTATTATTTATGAGGTGGGAGTGACAATAGTTCATTTGTCTATTGGGATTATTTCTTCATACTTTTTTCTTTTATTCTATAATGTGCTACTGTAGTTGAGTTGAATCATTTGCAATTTGCAGAAATGCATTATTGTGTGGGAGCTGCGAGTAGTGGGCTGGGAGGTAAGCTACAATGCGGAATTCAAACCTGATGCAAAAGATGGTTATACTGTTATCATACAGAAGGCCACAAAGATGTCCCCAACTGATGAGCCAGTGCTTTCCAATAGCTTTAAAGTTGGTGAATTGGGCAAGATATTGCTCACCATTGACAATTCCACATTGAAAAGGAAGAGGCTTCTATACAGGTTCAAGATTAAACCTCTCAGTGATTGAGGGGTGAGAAAATGTTCTTCTTTTCATTCATTCAGTCCATAATCCATAGTTTTTCAATAATTTTGGTCATTTTCATTTTGTTTGTGGATTTTCTTACTGTTTTATGTGTACTTCAAATTTATCATTTGGGTAAATATACTAGCATGAAATGTCCTTTTATTTTGTGAAGAGTAGTGCTGGGGGAGAGTGTAGCACTTGGATTTGGATTTTTAGTTGATTTGTGAGATGATATATGTTACCTGAAAATCTTTTACTTTGGTGTGGAATTGTGGATTAAATTTTTCTTCGTATTCTGTCTTTATCCAGTTTGGTCTTGTTCAATGTTTTGCCTTTTTACTTAGATATCTCTATTTAAGCCTCTTGAACCTCATAGCAAACAGCCCATCCACCCCTCAATATTGGTGTGAGTCTTCTTTGGGTTCAAATAGCCTTCCCTAGCAGGCTCAATGCTTCACCCACCTACACCATACTCCCTCTGTTCCTAAATATAAGATCACTTTAGGGAGGAGAGCTTGTTACGAAATATAAGATCACTTTCTAATTTGACTAAAGTTTTCCCCAAATTACCCCTATACTCCGTTCACCCCGAAAAATAGTGGTTTAAAGAAGGTGATATTTTTAAAACTTAGGTGAGGGGTATTTTGAAAATTTCATGTAATCCTAACTCATTGGAATGTCTTCATTTATCTCTCCAAATTTGCTAAAGTGATCTTATATTTAGGAACGGAGGGAGTATCTTCCAATATTTTTACTTCTTACAGTCTTGCCGTTGAGCCGCTGTCGCTGCCTCCTTGGCTTACTCAACTAGGGTTTCAGATCTAAATGAGAAAGGGGTTCAGGAGATTTTTCAAATCCTACAATTGACAGATTTTTCTTTCTAGGATTTTGAGTCCATTTCTTTCTAGAGTTATCTTCTGGTTTTTCAACTTGGGCCATCGTAAGGGATTATCCCTTTTTGTGAAAAAAAAAGAAGCTTTAACTTGGCTATATTACAAATTTATAAGCCATTTGAGTTTTTGAATTTGTTATATAAATTTGGCAATGGCCCAAGTTGATAATCAATTTATAACAACTTTAATAATGTTCGAATGACTTGGTTATACAATGAATATAACAAATTTAAACTACCATTCAAAAACTCAAGTGGTTTATAACTTCGTTATATAGCCTAGTTAAAAGCTTTTCTTTCGCAAAAAGTGGATAATCCCTAACAATGGCCCAAGTTGAAACCTAGATCTATTAGACACCATTTGATTGATTGTGGATAGACTCACAAAATCATCGCATTCCTTAGCTATCATGATCAATTTTACTCTAGACAAATTGGTGAAGGTTTACACCAAAGAAATTGTAAGGTTGCATGGGGAACCGATTAGCATTACATGAAGTTGAAGTCATTACTCCTTTAAGTTGGATTTAGCACTTCTGAATCATTACATGAAGTCATGCGTACTCAACTGGGATTTAGCACTCCCTATCTCCCTCAAACAAATAGCATACAATTATAACTACCATGCTATTATTCAATGGTTTCATATAAAACTCTATGGGAGAAGATTTAGATCCATTATGCTGGATAGAGTTGAAATAAAAGAATTAAGTTGATCAAGAAGAGGTTTCTAGCCGCTCAAAGATTACAAAAACATTATGCAGATAAGTGAAGAAAGCAAATAAGACAACCTAGAATTCGAAGTGGAAGATAATATTTTCCTGAATGTTTCACAATCCACAAGGATATGGTGATCTAATAGACATACAAAATTGAATCCAAAGTTATTGGACTTTTTGAGATACCCGGAAGAGGGAGAAAAGTAGCTTTTAGGATTGCATTGCCTCCACATTTGAGTAGATTACACGAAGTATTCCATGTATCACAACTAAAGAAATAAGAAATATCAACCTATTCAATTCATGTCATTGAACATGAGAACTTAGAAGTACAAGAAAATATGAATTATGAAGTTGTACCAGAGATAGGCAAGGAAAATAATCTATGCAACAAAGCTAGCTATACCATTCATGAAGGTTGTTTGGAAAGGATTCTTTACACATGAAGCCATTTGGGAATCAGATGATGAAATGAAGAAAAGGTTTCCAGATTGTATGTTACAAAGAACTGCTTTTCGTTTTGGCAATTATTTTATGGGGATAGATTTCTAACACCCCAAAATTTGGGCTAGAACTAATAAATAATTGATTGTGCTCTTAGGGTGCCATCAATAAACTAATAATCCTTATAAATAAATTATGAGGATAAATATATTTTGAAGGAATTTGATGACTATTATCTTTAGGAATTTAAGAAAAAGTTAGAGTGTGAGTTTTAGATTAGCAAATGATGGTAAAAAATGACAGGTTTTTAAATATAAAAACAATTACATTAAAATATTTAATTTATGCATATTTTTATCGATATTTAATCTTGGATTAGCCACTGAAATTCTTAAATTAGCATTTTTCGTTAAGTCAAACTAATAATGTTAACAAAAAAGATTAAAAGTGTACTTTCCAAATTTAAAAGATTAAATTGAAATTTGATTTAAATATAAGGGATCAAAAATATATTTTAGTGTTTCATGAAAAATACTAAGACTTAAACAAACTTATGGTGAATGAAAATATATAAATTGATGTACGGATTTATTTATGCAATTTATCTTTGATTATGTGTAAAATTAGAAAGTAAATAAAATGAATGAATGAGGGCAGAATGGTAATTTCACATATATTTAAATTCTATCCTCTCTCATTTCATAACCGTCACACCCCCTTCACTATCAGCCTCCTCCATCACTTCCATCTCTTCTCACTCTCTCAATTCATTTCTTCATTTCTAGCCAACCTCACCATCGTAGGCAACGAAATCTGACGGTGCAGACTATAAAAGACTAGAAATATTAACTTTTGAAACTATATTCTTGGCTTAAACATGAAATCTATAAAAAGTTAAGTCAGCATCCTAACAATGATAGCAAGAGTCTATCATAGTTATTAGATGTTCATGTATTGAAATTTAAATTTAACTATGATAAAAAAGGAAATACTAATACATAACCTATCATATGATTTAAGTATAAAAAACATTATTATGATAGTAATCTGCTTATCATAGTTATCTAAGAATTACACTACAATGAAATAAAAAAAAGAATTACACTACAAAAAAAAGCTGGTATTAGTCACGCTCACATTCCAGAGGTTTCATGAAAAACACGGCTAAAATATCACATTCCGGCGGTTATAGAGCATACGTATCGACGTTATGCAGATAATATTTTTCCACGTTCCGCCATATAAATAACCGCCGGAATGTAATAAATTATTTTTTTAAAAAATAAAATATAAAATATTAGCGTTCCGGCGTATAAATAACCGCCGGAACGTAATAAATTATTTTTTAAAAAATAGAAATATAAAATATCAGCGTTCCGAAGTATAAATAACAGCCGGAATGTAATAAATTATTTTTTAAAAAAATAAATATAAAATATTAGCGTTCCGACGTATAAATATGCGCCGTAAAGTAGTAAATATTTTTTTAAAAAAATATAAAATATTCACGTTCCGGCGTATAAGCGCCGGTATGAATTTTCCTTTTTTAAAAAAAATAAAAAAACACTGTTTTTATTTATTTTTTTTTAAGGCAAAATCAAAGATATTACTAACTCAAACTCACTAAGGTAAAGTGATGAAGTATAGGTCGAATCTACAATTTATTTCAATTCTCACTTTGTCTCAAGTAATTGTCACACAAATTAGCAATAGAAGATGATTTGAGGTAGCAATTATTAAACTACAACTATAAACCTAAAGAACTAGTAAATGGCCGATTTGAAAGAGTAAAAGATCAAGAAGAAATCCTCCCTCTCTAAGCTTCATTTGCACATTTAGGTTAACTAAGTCAAGTATGTTAGCTTCAATTGGTATAACCTAGCTAAATCTTCTCTAGATTTTTAATTCAAAGAAACCTAAACAAGATTTAACTAAATCAACCAAATAAATGCTCTCACTAACTCATACATTTATCTAAACAAAATAGCCTCACAATCATAACACTATATGAATCATTCACTTTGAATCCAAAGCTACACAAAATAAATGTCTAGATTCTTAAACATAAAAGCTTGAAGAGAGATTTCACAAGCTTACAATAAAGTAGGAAGCTTAAATCAAAGCTTCCTAACCAAATTTACCGAACATCAAGGCTACAAAAGGCACAAGATAATACTAAGATCATGAACCCTAAGAAACAAACATAGGTTGCCCGAATGGATGTCTAGTCTTCCATGTGCAAAATCAACTTGGAGAAGGAGCAATGGAGCTTAGTCTAGCATGGAGATCATGAAGATGAAGTGGAATGATGAAGAGGAAGCCATGAAATGAAGGATTTGAGGTGGAAAATGGCGGTTAAATCTCGGCCAAAGAAGAGAGAGTTGAGAGAAAATGAAGACGAAGAGAGAGAATAAAAGTGTAAGAATGAGAGAGTGGTTAGGGGTTTGGGTGGTTAAGTGGTGGTTAACATTGGGATTAACTACAAATGAAAGGTAAATTAATCCCAAATGAAATGTAAATGTGTGTTTAGGAGGTGAGTTGGCCGAAATGTTTAATGAGGGAAGTGAAATGAGAGTAAAATGAAGATGTATGTGGGAAATGTTGTGAATTTGAATGGGTTTGTGGTCTAGATGCTTCCATACTTTATGCTCTTTCTCCTCTTTCCAACAATGCCCTCCAAGTGCCTTTGTGAGTTGAATTTCAAATTTTGCCTCCACATTACCCTTTATGGAAACATTTTTAAAACATCAAATCCCTTGTTTTGACATAAAGGGTAATTTTTGTCTTCTAGCCTTTGCCTTCCTCTTTATTGACCAAAATGTCATTGGATGTGTATATGGGGCCTTCCAATTTTGCCCCTACACATAAAAATCGAGGGAAAACAAGTCAAAAGCCCTAAATGCATCCAATAGCTTGCAACACAAGTAATTGAGGAAATATTTCTACTATATTTGGCAAGAGGCATGCGCATGAAATAATTTCAATAGTGGATCAATAATTCAATTAAAGCTCACAAACAAAAGTGCACATGCTAAACTGTTTAAAAATGTGTCTAATCATTGATTTCCGGCGGTTTTGAACTGCCGAAAAGTAGTTAGCGTGTAAAAAAATGTTTATGTTCCGGTGGTTTGGCAACCGCTGGAACGTTATTTAATATTTTTTGAAAAATAAAAACAACGTATTTTTATAGAAAAAATAAAAAACATTTAATGAATGTTTTAAAAAAATAATATACTACGTCACGACATATAATATATGCCTCTATGTGATATAGTTTTATATTTTAAAAAACTTACCACATAGCGGCGTAAATCATACGCCGCTATTTGACTTTTTTTTTTAAAAAAACATATGACAACATAGCGGCATAAAACATACGCCGCTATGTGACTTTTATTTTTTAAAATATATAGGGCAAAGGTGCAAAAATAGTCACCGTAAATTTAAAAATGGACAACTATAACTCTGGTAAATTGAAGGGGGCAAAACTATACACTGTAAACTAAAATGGGGCAAAACCATACATTGTAAACCAAAATGAGGCAAAATTAACCTCTCTGTTAGGCCGAGTTAAACAGGCATTTTTCAGACGTGGGCTTCACCATCAGTAAATGACATGTCAATTCCAAAATCTAACGTGAAAACTAAAATGCATCAAGTTGAACCCTAAATCACTAAAAACGAACTCTAAACCCCCAAATCATTTCGATAAGAAACCAAATAGAACCCCAAATCATGGAAATTACCTTACTTCTACGTAATCATGTGAAAAAATAAAGTCTCATTAACATATTGCACCCTTAAATGCATGACACATAATTTACTGATAGTGGAACCGCGTCTGGAAAACGTACGTTTAAATTTACGATGACTATTTTTGCACATTTGCCAAATTTTACCCCATTTTGATTTACAGTGTACAGTTTTGCCCTCTTTAATTTACCAGAGTGATAGTTGCACATTTTTAAATTTACGATGGCTATTTTTGCACCTTTGCCCAAATATATATGACTACATAGCGGTGTATATTAAACGTCAGTATGTGGCGATCTGGTTCTATAAATACCCCTCCCTCCCCATTACTCATTGTCTCTTTTCATTTTCTCTTCTCCATTTTATTCTTCTACGCTTCCATTCATTTTTCTATGCTCCGTTCTATCCCCTCTTCTCCAATTCATTCCTCTCTTCTCCATTATTTTACTCTCCATCTCTCTCTTCCCTAATTCATTCCTTTCCATATCTTTATTTCCTAACTTTTGCTCTTTTAGTGTTTATTCTTTCCTCCACATTCTACATTTTTATCTTTTGATATGTTAATGCGATTATTAGTTATTTTAAATTTGTTTCATATTACTAATAATTTGTATAGTTTTATTTGAATGTTTTACCAGTGTTTTATATAATATATACCACATATCGGCGGCGTATATATACGACAGTACGCAGTACTTTTTTATTTTGGAAAAAGACCACATACCGGCGTATATATTGATAAACGTGGCTGTCACCCAAGAGGGGGGGGTGAATTGGGTGAGGGAATAAATTAAATCTTTTAATTCTTGTTTTCGAAAGACTGCTTGTGCTTGATGATAATATTTACTAAGTAGTGATATGCACAAGTCAGTATGTTATGTGATGCAAAATAGAATGTTTGAATGTAAATTTATGCACACATAAATTTATCCTGGTTCGGTCACCCAGACCTACATCCAGTCCCCAGGCTCCACCTGAGATTTTCAATCCACTATTCTTGTTTAAACCGGGCACAAGAGAAGCCTTTACACTTTAGGTTTTACGAGCACGGGTTCACCTAACAACCCACAGGTTTTACACCGGGTTCACCTGCAAACCTTACAAATGCAAGTTTTACGGGCTAACTTGCAACCTATGGAGATTTAGACAACCTCTAAATGCTCCCCCTTACAAATTGTAAGTTTACACTATGTTCACTCTATGAACTGATTGTGCTAAACACTTAAGCTCAAAACTAACTCTCTCTAAGAGTGGATGATGTTACTCACTTAAGTACAATAAAGTTACTCTCTGAAAAATATCACAAATCTGGATCTGAGAGTAGTAGAAGATGTGTAGAATGAAGAGTATGATATTTCAGATACTTTGTTCTGTTCTCTCTTTTTCTTCCATGTCTTCTCTTCTGAATGAATGTCTCTTTTATACTCGGCTTCATAGGCTTCTGTGGTAGGTTGAATATGAACGTTTGAATAAAGCCGTTAATCCTATGTTACCGTTGAGAAGTGCATCTTCATTAATGTTTAGCAGGGTTGACTTGCTTTATCTCTGAAAAGTAGTCCTGACACCTCTGCTCTGACAAAAGCATTCTGACACTGCATTTCTTTGAACGTTCAGACATTCTGATTGCTTGCGGAAGCAACTTCTCATCCGGAAGCAACCTTTCTGAGTGTGCTGCACTTGAACGTTAGTTTAGCAATATAATCATATAGTCTCATGCAGTGGGTGATCCCTAAATCTAAGAAGTATCCGGAAGCACTTCTACATCCGGAAGTAAATTCACTTGATGAGGGATTTAGTTCACCATGACTTGCTCTCGCTTGGTCTATTTCATTCCACCACTCAGCGCTAGTCACTGAGCTATCGAAAGCACTTTTACTTGACGTGGTGAATTTACTGACGCTTAGGGTGAAATCTATTCTATCAGTCTGCGCCAGTCAAGATCTAATAGGAAGCAACTTCACTTGATGTTGCATTTCTGCTGACGCTCGGGGTTATATCTAGTCTATCAACCTGCGCCAGTCTAAATCTAATAGGAAGTGCTTTCATTTGGCGAAGTAGACTTACTGACGCTTGGGGTAATAACTATTCTATTGCTCTGCGCCAGTCTAAGTCTAACAGGAAGCGCTTTCACTTGGGGAAGTAGACTTACTGACGCTTGGTGTAATATCTATTCTGTCGCTCTGCGCCAGTCTAATTCTAACAGGAAGCGCTTTCACTTGGGGAAGTAGACTCACAGTCGCTTGGAGTAATATCTATTCTATCGCTCTGCGCCAGTCTAAGTCTAACAGGAAGCAAACTCACTTCCGATTGAAACATAGCTTAGTCTTAAGGTTTTGTGTACCTAATTCTCATGGACTAAGTTATTTCCCAGTGATTTACTTGCTGATGCTGGGGGATGAAAACATTCATCCGCATGCGCAAGTCCTAATCTATCCGGAAGTAGATCTTCACCCGGAAGCACTCTTACTTGGGATCCTATGTTATCCTATTGCTTCCTAGGCACTTGGTTTAATCCTCTATATTTTAGTCTTCATCAAAACTTAAGATTCTAACATTCTCCCCCTTTTTGATGATGACAAACCTAGTTTTATCGATTAAGTTCCTAAGGAAGGATTATCAAGAGAATAAAAGCAATGGATAACAACAAGTAACTCAGACAAATATTATTGACAAGCAGAGGTTACAAGTCAGAGTTATGTAATCAAATAACATATACAAGTAAAGAATGTATACAAATAAATTTCACTAAGTATGAATGAAAATATGCATGAAAACAAAATCAACAAAAATATTTGGATTGGGGGTTAGAGTTTGTGTCTCTTTTTCTTTTCCCTCTCTTTCTGCCTCTCTTCATTTTCCTCACGCTCACTCTGGTTTATCTGGGCAATGATCTCTTGAAGCTCTTTTTCCTCTTTTTCCCTCCTGAGCCTTTCTGATTCAATGGACTCCTCGTATGCCCTTTTCATGTTCTCCACTTCTTCATACCCAGGGAAACCTGTAGCATCGTCGAAGTAGCAGACTTCTCCATTGGGATAGTGTACAGCCCGGATTCTCACATTCCATGCAGAGAAGTTGGGATCCTCTTCAACTTCTTGGGCTTTCCTTTTCCCTTTCCCTTTGCTCTTCCCTTTGCTTTTGTTAATTGGAGGAGTGGGCATGGCACTTGCTCTTTCAGCATCGAGGCAAGCCATCTGACCAAAAGATAATTTGTCAGTGAATCCAAATCTCTCAAATTCATCAGGGGTCATGTCTTCAATTTCCAATTTGACCTCCTTCAGAATTGGAACCGCTTGGACCACTGGATTTTCTTGCACAACCTGAGCAGATGAAGTTCCTTGCTCAGGTAGGTCAGATGGAGTCTCTTCCTCAGACTCATCAGATTCAGTGGTGGCAATTAACTTCCTGGCACGTTTCCTAGCAACGGCCTTCTTTCTGGGTGCACTGAATCTGGCTGCTGGCTCAGACGAGGGAGGAGGATCAGAAGATTGCTCAGATGAAGGGACCTCAGACTCTTGCCCAGAGGATGCAGGAACAGGCTTGGCTATCACAATGGGAGGATGGTTGGGTCTCTTCAGTCCCCACTTCATTATGATCTCCTCAACCATCTCTCTACTTGTTTTATTTGGAGGAGGCTCCGATGATGACTCAGATTGTGAGGATTGTTCATTCTGCCCATACACAACCATATCCCATTGTGGTCCTTGCTCAGCCGCTTTGTTCTGCTGCATGAACCGGACGGCCTCTCTTCTTATAAGGCTCTCTGCACCACTCAGCCTCTGAGACTCATATGCACGACGCAGGGCGGCCGTGATATCTTCATCAATCCAGAGTGATGGCTGGCTGAGGGCATCCCTTGTGGCCATGCTTAGACGAAGAGTGGACATAACATTTCTCCCCCTTTTGTCATCATCAACAGGGGTGAGTGCCAGGGATGGAGTGGATGTGGAGGAGGATGGAGGTGGTTCAGGACCAAATTTCTTGGGAGGGGAGGGTGATAGGGTAGAGGTGGAGGATGTGGGAGAAGATAGGTGTTCAGGAGTTTGAGGAGGGTCGGGGAAGCAGCTGGTGGTGACAAGGATATCCCCATAAGGATGAGTGGAGGGGTATTCTTTGTAGTTGGCGGAGTCAGGGGTAAAGGGTAAATGGTCATCGGAGAGTGGTTGAAGGCGGGGATATTCGCCGTATGGTTGGCTGAGGGGGTGAATGGCTGTTTCAGATCCTATGGGTCTAGGGCTTTGATGGGTTGGGTTGGAGAAGCGGAGTGGAGAGCGTGTAGGGGCACTTGGTCGTGTGGGAATGGGCGAGGATGAGGATGATGAAGGTGAGGATGAGAAGTTTCTAGGGGAAAGGCGTGGAGAGTTGTGAGGTGAGTCTTGGGTTTGGTGGTCATGGGTAGGTGAAGGTTGGGATTGTTGGTCATTTTGTGGTGGAGGCTGAGGTTGTTGAGTGTTAGGCGGAGGAGGAGGTGGTAGTTGAGGGTGATTAGGAGGAGGAGGAGGGTTTTGAGGAGGCGGAGGAGGAGGTGGCAAGTTACCTTGTGATGAAGGTTGGGGAATTTGTAGGTGCTGGAGGATGAGGTCTAATTTTGCATCCACCCTGGTAAGGTGATTCTCAAGTTGTCCTATTCTGTCCTCGAGCCGCTGGATCCGCTCCCCTTGGTGCTGGAAACCAGCTTCACATTCAGCACGGAGAGGACCCACCAAGGACTCCGTCAATTTGAGGAGGAGCTCTTCCTTTACTTCCTCGGCAAAGACCCTAACAGAGGCTGGCACTCTTGCAACACGACTTGGCCCAGCATGTGAGTCAACTTCCTGATCCCCTGCTCCAGATGCAGAGGGGGCTGAAGTCCCAGAAGCACTACTGGCTTGTGAGTGTGAGCGAGTAGGCTTAGGGGGCTTGAGATACTTAATCCCCATCCTTGCTATATTAGTTGCTCCTACAGGCTTACATTTGACATTCTCTTCTTCCACAGCAGATGTAGCCTTGATCAGATGCTTCTCAAGAAGGAAGGCAATGATGGTGGGATAGGGAAGATAACCTGACTTGTCATTGCTTAACCAGCGCTGAAGCTCTAGGCATATCAACTGCCCAGGGTTGAAAGGCTTGAGCGAGAGGAGTCTAGGGAACCAAGGGTTGTCCAGCAGTGTGAACTCGTTGAAGTTGCCTCCCTTATGAGTCATTATCCGGGAGTAGATGTAGTACAAGAGCCTGTTAGAATCAGACATCTTGGACACCTTCTTGCTGTTGGTGCCATACAACTCCTCGAGTTCCTCCTTGCTGTACTTGTGAGACTCAGGGTAGATCCATTCATTCATATCCTCTTCTGTGATTCCCATCATCTCATTCAAGGTTCTCCAAGTGAACCTGAAGGTTCTTCCTCTTACAGTGGCAGTGAAGGAGAGTTTGTGGACTTGCTCTTTCCCATCCACCTTCCTGTACTTAGCTCTGCCTGAGAGGGATTGGCAAAAGACTCGCAGGACGTTGACGTTGTAGTCCTGGTTGATGCCCAGCCAAGGCATATACTTTTCCAAGTAAGGGCGCAGATGAGCAAACCCTAGTTCATCCAACTTGTCCAGATTGATGAACAGGCCATGATTGAAGATGGGAATGGATGTCTCAAATTTGGCGGATACACCCTCCAATGCCCCATCTCTATAGACTGTGGGATCATCTTCTTCCTCAACCCTCTGCCTCTTGGAGGAAGGCTCCTCAGAAAATTGAACCTTCTTTTTCTTTCCCTTTCTCTGAGCATCCCGCTCTTGTTCAGAACCCACTGCCTGTTCTATTCTACCAGAGGTTTCAGGCTGACCCTGAATGTCTTCACCCTGTCCTCGTGATTGCCCAGAACCTTCTTGGCGTTCATGAAGTTCTTCATGTTGTTCTTCATGGTGCCCAGATTTACCAGAATGCTTGTGAGTGGATTTCCCAGATTTCGATTTATGTTTCTTGGAAGAAGAGGTTTTCTGGATGACTGGGTTGGATTCATTCGTACCGGCCATTTTTGTATGAATGTTGTGTAAATAAAGATGAAATGCAAGAAATGTGAAAAATAAAGAACACAATGGAGAAAATGAAAAGACTTTTCTGAGAAAATGATGCGAGTGAAAAAGATGTAGTAAAAAGTGAAAAATGGAAAATGACTTCTATTTATAGGTAAAACTTCTGAGGATAGAATGGGCATACTCTTTCAAATTTTCACACATTGGGTAACGTAAGTTTTTAAGTTGGAACGACACACCTGATGACACGTGTTGCTTTAGAGAAGGCACAGCGTTTCATAGAGGAAGTTGAAACGTTTTCTGAAGTGATGTGTCCCTTGATCTGACACTGGCGCTCGTGATCATATTGAATTATCATCCAGCGCTAGCAAAAGAGTATTCGGAAGTGATTTTGCTTCCGGTTGGACAGACGCTCCTGGTTGCCTTGAGTAGTCATTCAGCGTCAGCACGAGAGCATCCGGAAGTAGTTTTGCTTCCGATGGTACTTACTTAAGATTTAACTTTGAGTGACTCGTTGATGTTCTCTCTTGTGCATCCACAGCGATCAAGCTTTCATAACTAAAGCCATATTTGCGTCAAGTAGAGTTTGTTTGATCTTCTTAATTTCAGGAGCAGTAGCTCTCGGAGCCCAGTATGAACAACAACTCATTCAGATTTGATACATTGCTCTGATCAGGTATGATCATGAAAATTGTTGTTCCTTCGTACCTTCTTTCCTACAAAATAGCAAATGATTTCTCTTTCCCATTTTTCAGTCTCCAAACTTGGATCTGACTGGTCAGTTTGTAGGAAGTATGTGATTCTTATGCACTTAAGAATTATTCACTATGAATATAGCATTGCGAATCAACTATGACTATATGCACATGGCTTCTGATAATGATAGTCATAGATAGCATGTAGAGTATGAACATTGTGTGAAATATCTTATAAGCCATATCATGTTCATGCTTATGATGCTTAATGTAAAATCTCAATAAGTCCATCTTACATTTGCATAGGAGATTTTACTGTTGCATGCTTCAACCTTAAATAATCCCTTGCTTACCCAAGGAGATCTTTTATACTTATCCTTGGCCTGAAGCACTTTCTTAGGAGAGACAGGATTCGCAGGTTTTCTCCATGTGAGTTGAGACATCCTCTCTCTTTTGTCCTTCTCAGGATAGTTGAATGGAACTCTGTGATAGCTTATCCCTGAGACAAGGTCTTTGTTCCTTGTGGTAGCGCACTGCTTCTTATGATTGAACCAGGTAGTTGCAGTAGTGACATCACCACGAGTTCTCTTCTTTGGGACAAGAGGAACTCTTGATCTTTCCTGCACAGGTAAGGCACTAGAAGGGAGTTTTGGTACCCATTTGTACTTGGGTCCTACATAGTTAGCGCTGGACCTTACTTGTCCTTTGGGGATCCATATATATTTATTTCTCACATTTAAATTTCTCTTAAAATTGCATGTGTGAGAAATATGACCAGTTCTACCACAATAATGACAGATAATGGGATGATGTTCAGAATCAGATTTCTTATCACTATTATGGTGGTCAGTTTTCTTTTCAAAGACTCTATGTTTATTAACTTTTGAAATCTCAGGGTCTTTCGAAAAATCTTCTTTTATGAGTGGGACTTTGGACTCCTTGGTTGTAGAAGAAGGAATAAGTTCCTCAAGTTCCCTATTCCTTTTTCTTAAGCCTAGAATTTCTTTTGCAAGTTTACAGAATTCAACATGTAGCTCATTAAACATATCTTGCAATTCAGAAGTTTCAAGTTTAGGTACCTCATTTTCTTCAGCTTCTGAATCTTCTAGGCGGAGATCCACTCTCTCCTTGCTGATACTAGCTTCTACTACATCACCATCCAGTAGCTCATCAACGGTGGATTCACAGGGAGCACATAGTGAGCTTTGGACAACCTTAACATCAAGAAATTGGCTAGAAGCATACATAGTATCAAGAGTGTTCCAAATATCTATAGCCCTAGAGCAATGTTTAATTTTCTGGTAATCATTGTCAGATAAACTTTTGTGCAAAATTTGCATTGCTCTAAGGTTTAAGTAAAATAAGCTTTTGTCCTCTTCTGTCCAATTTACTTTTGGTTTGAAATCAGAGTCCTTTTCAAAAACATCCCACATTTTGAAATCAGTGGATAGTATAAAACTTTTCATCCTTCCCTTCCATAAGTAAAAATCAGCATTTTCTAACACAGGTGGGATGGTATGATCAAAACCTTCAAAACACATTTTGTAACCCAAATCAGCCTAGGTCTTTGCACTTGAGATCGTTGGATCCTTTAAACAAGTGACCTTGCTCTGATACCAAATGATAAACGTGGCTGTCACCCAAGAGGGGGGGGGTGAATTGGGTGAGGGAATAAATTAAATCTTTTAATTCTTGTTTTCGAAAGACTGCTTGTGCTTGGTGATAATATTTACTAAGTAGTGATATGCACAAGTCAGTATGTTATGTGATGCAAAATAGAATGTTTGAATGTAAATTTATGCACACATAAATTTATCCTGGTTCGGTCACCCAGACCTACATCCAGTCCCCAGGCTCCACCTGAGATTTTCAATCCACTATTCTTGTTTAAACCGGGCACAAGAGAAGCCTTTACACTTTAGGTTTTACGAGCACGGGTTCACCTAACAACCCACAGGTTTTACACCGGGTTCACCTGCAAACCTTACAAATGCAAGTTTTACGGGCTAACTTGCAACCTATGGAGATTTAGACAACCTCTAAATGCTCCCCCTTACAAATTGTAAGTTTACACTATGTTCACTCTATGAACTGATTGTGCTAAACACTTAAGCTCAAAACTAACTCTCTCTAAGAGTGGATGATGTTACTCACTTAAGTACAATAAAGTTACTCTCTGAAAAATATCACAAATCTGGATCTGAGAGTAGTAGAAGATGTGTAGAATGAAGAGTATGATATTTCAGATACTTTGTTCTGTTCTCTCTTTTTCTTCCATGTCTTCTCTTCTGAATGAATGTCTCTTTTATACTCGGCTTCATAGGCTTCTGTGGTAGGTTGAATATGAACGTTTGAATAAAGCCGTTAATCCTATGTTACCGTTGAGAAGTGCATCTTCATTAATGTTTAGCAGGGTTGACTTGCTTTATCTCTGAAAAGTAGTCCTGACACCTCTGCTCTGACAAAAGCATTCTGACACTGCATTTCTTTGAACGTTCAGACATTCTGATTGCTTGCGGAAGCAACTTCTCATCCGGAAGCAACCTTTCTGAGTGTGCTGCACTTGAACGTTAGTTTAGCAATATAATCATATAGTCTCATGCAGTGGGTGATCCCTAAATCTAAGAAGTATCCGGAAGCACTTCTACATCCGGAAGTAAATTCACTTGATGAGGGATTTAGTTCACCATGACTTGCTCTCGCTTGGTCTATTTCATTCCACCACTCAGCGCTAGTCACTGAGCTATCGAAAGCACTTTTACTTGACGTGGTGAATTTACTGACGCTTAGGGTGAAATCTATTCTATCAGTCTGCGCCAGTCAAGATCTAATAGGAAGCAACTTCACTTGATGTTGCATTTCTGCTGACGCTCGGGGTTATATCTAGTCTATCAACCTGCGCCAGTCTAAATCTAATAGGAAGTGCTTTCATTTGGCGAAGTAGACTTACTGACGCTTGGGGTAATAACTATTCTATTGCTCTGCGCCAGTCTAAGTCTAACAGGAAGCGCTTTCACTTGGGGAAGTAGACTTACTGACGCTTGGTGTAATATCTATTCTGTCGCTCTGCGCCAGTCTAATTCTAACAGGAAGCGCTTTCACTTGGGGAAGTAGACTCACAGTCGCTTGGAGTAATATCTATTCTATCGCTCTGCGCCAGTCTAAGTCTAACAGGAAGCAAACTCACTTCCGATTGAAACATAGCTTAGTCTTAAGGTTTTGTGTACCTAATTCTCATGGACTAAGTTATTTCCCAGTGATTTACTTGCTGATGCTGGGGGATGAAAACATTCATCCGCATGCGCAAGTCCTAATCTATCCGGAAGTAGATCTTCACCCGGAAGCACTCTTACTTGGGATCCTATGTTATCCTATTGCTTCCTAGGCACTTGGTTTAATCCTCTATATTTTAGTCTTCATCAAAACTTAAGATTCTAACATATATACGCCGGTATGTGAAAATGAATATTTAAAAAATAAAATACATGGAGGCGTACAAATACGCTGCAAATATACGCCTCTAATAATTTCCGGCAGTTTTAACCCTCTATAGCCTATATATATACGCCGGAACGGAGTGTTTTCACTGAGATTTTCCTGGCAATTGATTTTTACGCTGCAATGTCATAGCGGCGGTTAAAAACGCCAGAATGTGACGAAAATAACCGTGGGGAATCAACGAACTTTTTGTAGTGTTACTCCCTTTGGTTCTTATTATATGTCACCAACCGCCCAAATTGTACAAACCAAGGAATGAAAGTTAATAAAAATTGCATTATTAAATTGGTCTTATTTTATTTGTGTTTCTCATTTTTGCCCCTCTCACCTTTATCACTATGGCCCATTATCTTTTCTCTCTCTTCATTAATCCTGTATCTTTATGAGGTTAAAGTGAAGTGGAGGAAAAGTCAATTCAATCAAAGAAATCTCTTTTTTCAATGATGAGGGTATATTGGGAAAAATTAAATAAATGGGTTAGTTAATGGTGGTTAGTGACTTATATTATTAAGGACCAAATTTTAGAGACGGTTGGTGACTTATAATAAGGACTTATAATAAGGACTGGATGAAGTAGCTTGCATGTCATAGGTGATAACTATTATAGAAAAGGGCAAAGGTGTAAAAGTAGCCACCGTAAATTTAAAAATGGGCAATTATAACTCTGGTATATTTAAGGGGCAAAACTGTACATTGTAAACTAAAATGGGGCAAACTCATACATTGTAAATCAAAGGGCAATGGCCCTATTTTATACCCAAAGTAACCACCCTGGACCACCCACCACCATAAACTAACAGGTGGTACAATATTACACCCAAAGTAACCAAAGTGGTCCAAAAATACCCTCAACCGACGGTCTTCAACGTTTGACCGTTAGTTGGATGATTTGGCGCCCACGTGTTATATTTTTTCCACGCGGCACCTGTGCAAATGCCACCTGGATGGGCAATGGCCCTATTTTATACCCAAAGTAACCACCCTGGACCACCCACCACCATAAACTAACAGGTGGTACAATATTACACCCAAAGTAGCCAAAGTGGTCCAAAAATACCCTCAACCGACGGTGGGAACATGACAGATCAGCCCTTAAACAATCCCAAATGTGACATTTGAAAAATCAAAAGATTCCTTACCTTATCTAGAGGCTCGAGCTAGACAATGGGGAATCTGACAACGCTCAGCTTGGAGGACGAATCTCTTCACTTCTTTCAATACACATGCATCCCACTTCGAATTCGCACTTGGATTTCGCAAAATGAACAAAGGATTTCGCACTCCCTCCTCTCTAAATCGCTGCCCTAATCGTTGTCGATGCCCTAGGCTTAGAAAAAAATTAAACAAAAAGCTTGTCATATATGCGTCTCTGCCCTGGGCTTGAAATATAACACGTGGGCATCCAGGTGGCATTTGCACAGGTGCCGCGTGGAAAAAAATATAACACGTGGGCGCCAAATCATCCAACTAATGGTCAAACGTTGAAGACCGTCGGTTGAGGGTATTTTGGACCACTTTGGTTACTTTGGGTGTAATATTGTACCACCTGTTAGTTTATGGTGGTGGGTGGTCCAGGGTGGTTACTTTGGGTATAAAATAGGGCCATTGCCCAGGTGGCATTTGCACAGGTGCCGCGTGGAAAAAATATAACACGTGGGCGCCAAATCATCCAACTAACGGTCAAACGTTGAAGACCGTCGGTTGAGGGTATTTTTGGACCACTTTGGTTACTTTGGGTTTAATATTGTACCACCTGTTAGTTTATGGTGGTGGGTGGTTCAGGGTGGTTACTTTGGGTATAAAATAGGGCCATTGCCCTAAATCAAAATGGGGCAAGAGTAACCTCTTTATTAGGGCGAGTTAAACAGACATTTTCCAGACGTGAGCTCCACCATCAGTAAATGACATGTCAATTCTAAAATCTACCATGAAAGCTAAAATGTATCCAGTTGAACCCTAAATCAGTTAAAATGAACTCTAAACCCCCAAATCATTTCAATAAGAAACCAAATAGAACCTCAAATCATGTGAAATTCACCTTACTTCTTCGTAATCATCTGAAAAAAATAAGGCCTCATCTAAAAAAATAAAGCCCCAACAACATATTGCACCCTTATATATATGACACATCATTTACTGATGGTGGGGCCACGTCTGGAAAACATACGTTTTGTTAGAATCTTAAGTTTTGATGATAACTAATATAGATCATAGACAATGAGATCACTGAATGATCACTAGTATAAGACTAAGACATAGCAATCACTAAGATCAATATAGAACTTAGACAGTGCGATCACGAGTATAAATCTAAGAAAGAGCGATCACCAGATTTCTATATGACAAAGCAATCACGTATGTAAGATTAGGATTTTACGATCACTTATAGACTTAAGAAAATGCGATCACAAAAGTAGGATAAAATGATCACTAGACTAAGTACTCACGGATAAGCAATCACTAGGAAGAACGATCATTAATAACTTAGAAAAAGCGATCATGAAATAAGAACAAATATTTTTCGAAGTTAAAACAGTGATAAGAATATCAATCAGAGAGGTCTAAGCCAAACTGAACTAAGAAGTAAAAGGACAACCTTTGATCACGATGTGATCAGATCAATAATCAAAGTTAACAGTGATTGAAGTGTCGATTGATTGATATTGTTATACATTTAACCTGTGATCTAAGTGTGCAGCAAGTGATTGAAGCAAGAGAGATCAATGTCTGATCGGAGTGTGGACCAAAAAGCAAATCAAGTACAAAAGTACACTATCATGATCAGAATGCTTTTTCAGAATACGTTAGACACATTCCTCCGCCATTTAAGTGCCCAAGGCAACTTCTCTCCTGAAAGAAGCAATATCTGCTGTTGAAGCATGAAGTTGCATTTAATGTTTATCATCCTCTTCAAGCAACATGGGAAGAACTTGGTACAAAGCATTAAATGAGCTCAACGGATACAAGACTTCTGATGTATGTGTCAAATGGCTATATCCACTATTGAAGACTATAAATAGGCGAGTGGAATTTATTGCTCTTCACCGAACTTAATCAAATCTGCACCTACTCTCTGTCAAGAGCATTCAAGTCTTATTGCGATCACTCAAGCTTAAGTGTTTAACATTATCAGTTCATCTTGTGAACGTATACTCTATTTTTATAAATCCTCTATTGTTCTGAGGTTGTTCTGAAGCTTGGGGCTTTAGAACAGGGCTGTTACCTTACGGGTAGTAAGGGGGAGTCTTAGAGAGATTCTTTCACTGTTTAGTGGAACCCAACGAGGTGTTGGTGAACTGGACGTAGGCAAGTGGTTGGCCGAACCAGTATAAATCGCTTTGTGTGTTTTTATTTGTCTTGAGATTTTTTTTAAAGCACAATTCACCCCCGTGTTTTCATTTGGTATCAGAGCAGGTCTTCCCTTCTTAGATTCCAACGAATCTGGCAAGTAAATATCCAGCAATGGATGCTCTAGAGAATGTGCTACTCGATATCGGGACTCCCTCCAGCAAGCCCCCTGGCTTTGATGGAAAGAACTACACCTTCTGGAAGTTCAAAATGGAGGTCTTTATTAATGCCCATGGATATAGGCTGTGGAATATCATTCAAAACGGAAATCTTATTCCTGAGGATGATAGTGAAACTCCAAAGACCGAAGACAAATTTACTGATGAAGATTGTGTCATGATGGAGCTAAATTACAAGGCTGTACTAATGATTCAATGTGCCTTGAGCCAGAGAGAATTTTTCAGAATTAGTCATCTCAAGTCTGCTAAGGAAATGTGGGATGCCCTTCAAACCGCTCACGAAGGACCACTGGTGCGAAAGATAGGAGAGTTGAAATGCTAGTTGAAGAGTTTCACAAATTCACAATGTTAGCAGAAGAGCCTATCAGAGATCTAGAGATCAGATTCACACATCTTATAAACAATCTTGCTGCCTTAGGAAGAACCTTCACTGAGAAGGAACAGGTGAATAAAATTTTAAAAGTATTAAAAGGTGATTGGCTCACTAAGGTTACCATTTTGTAGGAAGTTCAAGGTGAATCAACAAGATCAGTCACTGCTCTGTTTGGTTGCCTGGCTGAGTATGAGCCTACTTTGTTGGCTCAAAGAGAACTCCAAGGAACCAAAAAAACGAAGAACCTGGTCTTAGTTGTTCCTAGCAAAGAAAGATTGGAAGATGATGATGATGATGAAGATATCGATGATGAGGACATGACAATGATGGTGAGGAGATTCAAGAAGTTCTTCAAAAGGAAAGGAAGATTTCAGAGAGGAGAATCCACCTACAAGAGGGATGCATCAAAGGAAAAGACACCTGTCTGCTTTGAATGCAAGAAACCTGACCACTTCAAAGCCAGTGTCTAAGTCTCCAGAGATTTAAAGAGAAGGACAGAAAGAAGGAGAAGTATGGTGACAAAAAGAAGGCCTTCGTAGGATCTATCTGGGGAGATAGCTCAGAAGATGAAGAAGAAGCAGAAGAAGCTGCAAACTTGTGCTTGGTAGCTCAAGAGAGATCAGATGATTCTGATCATGAAAATACTGAGGTAAATGATTCTGAAAACCCTGGCTTACAAGAAGAATATAACAGCTTGGTTATTGAATTCTATAAACTTGCAAAAGAAATATCTAGCCTTAGAAAAAAAATAAAAAGTTAAAAGAAAAGTCTGATATTGCGATCAATCCTGAAAAGGACTCCGATGTTGCGATCTCACCAAAGGAAGAAGATAAGCTATCTGAAATCAACATCATTCAATGCTCAAACTGTGAGATCTTAACTAAGGAAAAAGAAAAGTTATCAACTGTTCTAGAAAAATTTACCAAAGGATCAACTATGCTGAAAGTTATCCTTCAAGAGCAAAAAGGATATATGGATAAGACTGGTATAGGCTATAACCCTAAGGCAAAACCTCAAAAGAAAACAAATTTTTCTTATAAAAAATATTCACATCACCTTTCTTCATCTTATAGTTTCTGCAACTACTGTAATAAACATGGGCACACTCAATCTTCATGCTACCATAAAAAATATGGGATTAGCAGCTCTCATAAATGGGTCCCAAAAGGGACATTAGCCACTAAGATCTCTACCGATCAGTGGCCATGGACTAACTCAAAGGACCCAAGCAATGTTGGGTACCTAAATCTGTTTAACATGTGCAGGTATGTTGTAACATTCTGTTACTAAATCCCTAATTCACTAATAATGTTATTATCAATTCAATAATTCCTTTACTAACTATGATAGAAAAAGATTTTTCCATAATATCGATATCGCTATCATAGTTAGAAAAGAAATTCCTAGTAATTGATTCATTATCCATGATAGAAAAGACTTTACCTAAAACGATACAAGTGCTATCATGGATAATTTATTGATAACCATGTTAGTAAGAATTCTCCTAACATGGTTATAAAAGAATCGCCTAATACGTTTGAAGAACACTCATGTTCTATGGCAACAATCTAACTATGTTGGAAAAGAGATTCTCCTAACATAGTTAGCAGAGAAAACCACAATATACTTACGATTAAACAATACAAATGATACAATAACAATTATCTAACCATGTTAGAAAGGAACCATCTAACATGGTTAGAAAAAGAAACTGCATAACACTCAGAAAAGAGATAACCATGTTAGAGCGGGGCCCATCTAACATGGTTGTATACAGAAATAACACTCATTCAAAATGATGCATCACCAACGCATCATATAACCATATTAGGAAAGAATTTCCTAACATGGTTATTCCAAACACAGGTATCTCTTATATACATCAAACGCAAATATCTGACTTAACTTGTCAGTATCACAAAGCACAATCATTCATCACTAATTACAATCCTCTTATACATCCATGTTTGGAAATGGGGATTGCCTTTCCATTAACAGACAATTGAAAAAAAAGGATTGTCTTTCCATTACCAGACCAATCTTCTGTAACAAATTATCTCCATGCAGTTCATAATCAGGAAAAGGGATTACCTTTCCATTACCAGGTAATTCTCCCTAATAAATAATCCATATGCAATATATAATCATTCATCACACTAACAAGTGTGTAATAAAGCTACAACTGTCACATTATGACAGTATCAATAAATCAACAACAATCAACATAAACAACTAACACGTTTCATTCAAAACATTACAACCAAATGCGGAAGCAGATGCAGCCTAATCAAATGGCAATATATATATAATCCTAATAAATCACCACCGGCCTACTCACTGTCTAAGTGCAGGCCGAGCAGCTCCTTCCCTTTCCTCTCTGCCTCCCTCTGGCATGATCACCTGTAAAAAAAATATATAGGGAATGGGGTGAGACAAACTATGTCTCAGTAATCACTACTTAACTCACTGTGAGACTCAGAAGTGGGGTAGCGGAGTGTCTACAGGGTACCCAGTTTTCAAAACCTGCATAAACCATGTAATACATACATATATATATACAGAACAGATACATCCATCTCTCAATAGGCAAAAGTAAACGTGAATGACACTGTGCCCAGTCTCAAATCTGAAAGCATGAAAAAGGGACCACTCTAAAATGTGAAAAATCCCTGGTTCCTTTACAATCCGAGGAACCTGTACAATTAACCTATCGATTTGCGCAAATCGATGGTTACATCGGCCGACGGTACTAATAATCAGTGTCATGCAACATACAAAAGGTTTATATAAATATGTATATATATAAAGTACAGTTTATTAGAAAGGTACCCTATAGCCCACGTTCAAATATAAAGTAATCAAAACACATTTCATTTATATATAAAGTAGAAGAGAATTTTTAGAAATTCTCAACTACCGTCACCCTCAGTATCACAGTCAGTTAAGCGTGATTACCTGCACAGCCTAGTAGCACTAGATATACACAGCTAACGTCGTCCTCAAGCTCCACTCGAGTCTCTGCCGTCTACAATCACACAATGACCTACTGTTGGTCAAGACACAACATTAGTGACTTAAACCTACCATTCAAACTAATTCTATTTTAAGCAATGAGAATTATAAATACTTTAATTAAATTTCATTTATCATTTCCACTTTACTCATCACCATAATATTCTCACAATTGTTCCATTTATTATGTTTCTTTGACATTTCTTTCAAAAATTATACTACACTTCCACAACCAACTAAACTAACCTTCTTAATATTAATTTGACACTATGGAGCCTCTATATCACACACATTTTCTAGAAAATTTTGTCCAACAGCCGCAGTTGAATGTATATAGTTCTTCTAAAACATCGATAGCATCTCTATTGTGTTACATCGATGACACTTATTGTATTGAATCCTCAATACCAATGAGTTCAATCTTCCTAAATTAGATCCAAATTTCTTTCTCTTCCAATTTAAATAGGATTCATTCCAAGAAATCTTTTCCTTTCTTGTAGCTAATGATAATTCCTACTAATTTCGAGGACGAAATTATTTAAGGGAGGTAGAATTGTAACATCCCAAAATTTGAATTAGAGATAATAGGGAATTAATTAAGGTATTAGGATATCATTATCAAGTTAAAAGGCATTGTAATAAATAAATGAGGATAAATATGTTTTTAAGAAAATATTATATTGAGTTTCTTTGGAAATTAAAGAAAAATATTTAGAGATTGAGTTTTCGATTAAAACTTTTATTAAAAATACTTTAAGGGATAGATAATAATATGTTGGGAGAAAAATATGTAAGTTGGTGTATAGATTTGTTTCATAATTTAATTTAAGTTAGGGCTTTAAAATGGGTAGTAAATATAACTAATAAGAAGGGCAATTTTGTAATTAACCCAAAACCCTAACTCCTTCTATTCCTTCCCTTTCCTATAAACTAACTGGCCGCCTCTTTTTCCCCAAAAACCCACCATCACCATTGACAATTTCACTTCTTTCTCACCATCATCTTCGGCCTTCACTTTCTCCTCCCTCACTTCGATCGCTTCCTTTGTTTGCCATTGTGCTTGGCGACGAGCACAAGCTGTAGCACCACACACACTTCCAGCTTCGTTCCTCTTCATTTCTATGGTGGTTTTTCTCCGTCCGGCGGCGTCTCCGACAAGCCCAATGGCAGTTTGACGGCGGAAATGGTAAGCTTCACCATTTTCTTTTGTTCAAGATACTTTTCCTTCCACCTTTGTTTCCCTCACTCTTCCTTCTTCCTCCATGTACACTCTCTGTTCTATCTTCGTTCCAGCGGCAAAGAAGACCGTTTCCGGCGACGGCGAAGCTCCGACAAAGCAGTGGGAGGTCAAAAATGAGTAAGGTAGTTCCATTTATTCCGGTTTTACACCTCCCTCTGCGATTTGATGAGATTTGAGTGTTTAGGGTTTGAATTGGGGTTTAAGTTTCAGTCATGATGTTGAATTAAAACTATGCTAAGGCTTATATTTTAGTATCCTAAGCATTAAATTGAATGTTGATTGAAGTTTGGAGTGGTTCATGTAAAACCCCAATTTTGGGGCTGTTAGTAAAGATTCTGTTCTAATTGTTTATGCTTGATTTGGAAACTGATTTAGGAAGAGCCTAATTTCTCTGTTTTGTTGTGTGGCTGGATGTGGTGTAGGATTATACAAAGTCTCTTGGAACTGTAAATTAAAGTAGCAAATGTGATTTTGCAGCCGATCTCTATGTACTCATACTTACATATTTTCTATGGCTTAAGCTTGTGTGTAATGTCAGATTTGGCTTCATTTCCTTAAGCTTTTCCTCATGGTTTGGCATCAGTTTTTGCATGAAAATTTGCTCCATAATATTGTCGGAACCATTGTGAAACTAAGTTGGGAGCTTTGCAATAGTTTGCTGCCATATTGTTCATGAAATACTCAATGTGCGGGTGCATATCAGTTTTGGCATAAAAATTTCTTGTAATATACAAGTCAGGTTGTTATATGTGTCTTGGGAATAATTTTTGAACAAACATACTATTAATCATTTAATTCAGGCATGAAGTTTTGTGATGAAACAAAATATAATGCTTGGATATTTAAATTAGGGGTGGCTGAAATGTAATTGTGGCATGTGTGATTGTAAGTTTCCCAAATTAAATTTTGTTAGGGTCAAATCAGTTTTGGGCAGTAAGGGAAGTGCTTACAATGGTAGAATACTACCATATTGGACAATGAATCTTTGTAGTGTTATGATGCTGATTTTTTTTTGTGGAATAATACAAGAATACATTTTGTTATGGGTCATATCAAATTAATTGGTCAAAGGCACTGTTTCTTTGTTTTATTGTCATTATTGGTTTGCATTTGGCTGAATGGATTCAGGACACTAAAGAGGTGATAATAAGTATTAGAAGGATTGTTTGAAATAATGATAATCTTAATTTATGATCTCGAGGGGTACATATTGTTTGAGGATTATTGTACCTATGTTATTGCAAGGACTGAATAAATTGATGGTAGCTACTGCTAGTTTTGGCTGTGAATTGTGTAACAAACTGTTACTAATTCCCTGATTAATTCAATAATACCCTCACTAACTATGATAGAAAAATGATTTCCATAATATCAATAAATCTATCATAGTTAGAAAAAGAATTTCCTAATAATAATCATTATCCATGATAGAAAAGAATTTTCTAATATAACCTGAACACTATCATGGATAATTAATAGCTAACCATGTTAGAAAAGAATCACCTAACATGGTTAGAAAAAGGAGCAACCAATAATATCAATACAAATAAAAATATGCGGAAGTGAATGCAGACCTATACATTTTGGCAATATACATGTCTAAATAATCAAAACAACCTTTGAAACTTAGTTCCCTTTTCTGTTGCTCGCGCCTGTGCATGATCACCTGCAAAAATGTAAGTAATCGTGGGGTGAGACAACTTGTCTCAGTAATCTACTACTTAACTTACTATAACAGTGAGATGTGCGGTAGTAAGGGCGTCTAAAGGGTACCACAGTTTTAAAATCAATATATATATACAAGAACCAAGCATTCTTCCATTTACCATTCCAGGCCCTTTGTCACCATCATTTCCACTTTCCAAATATCACTCAAAACCCCTCAATCAATTTCCACATCGATAAACTTCACCATCCAATCTCCAAATTCATGCAGTCATTATTGTAAATCTCATACACATAGTTCTCAAATCCAACTTCTCGTCTCTCATCCATGTACAACCCTGGTGCTCTACTCATACCATCCTAGAGGCACTACACTCGAGCCCTATATATAATCTAAATGAGTTGACACTGTGCCCCTCTCAAAAGTGAGGGGGCAATTTCCCTCACTGGTAAACCCATGAGAGGGAAACCCCAATCTGTCTCCAATCAGAAAGGGAACAGTCCCTGTCTCCAATCAGAAGACTGCTGTTCACAGTCTCCAATCTGTTGACCATTGGTCACAGTCTCCAATCTGTTGACCCGTACAAATAACCGTTGATTGGCCTATCGAACGGTTATCATCGCGCGATGGTACATATTTCTCAGTGTCATGCAATGCACCCAATTCCTTTCAAAATCTGAATCTCATTCAATATCTCAATCACCATTTCCTTCAACATATCAATAATCACCTGTGATATTTTCCTGCAACACCTCTTTCAAATTTCTTCAACCACAACATACAATTTTTCTAACTCAAATCACTATTCCTCAACTTAAATTTCCAAAGCCTCAAACCCTTCATCTCTCACCTTCTCTTATCTATATTAACTCTCAATGTCACTGCCAGAACACTATACCTACATACCTTTCAAACCATTACAGCTCAATAACAACCACCAGCCAGAATAATATATATAGTGTCACAAATTTCTTTATATGAAAATAGTCGTGTTTGAAAGGCACCCGATAGCCTATTTTGTATAAAAGTAAGTTTTAAAGATTTTATATTTATATAGAGGGTTAGAAAGGATTTTCAAATCCCACCTAACATCACCCTCAATGTTATAGCGAGGTAAGAGTGATTACCTGAACCTGCTCCACATCAAGACAATACAATATCAATGAAGTCCTCGCACGTAGCTCGCCTATTGATATCCACAATCACTAGACAATGCGACAACATTGTGTCAATACAATTCACATCTATATGACTTGATTAAAGTTAAAACCATATAAAGTCTACGATAACTACTCATCCTCAATTATCTTATCGAATCAAGAAACCCCAAAAATCATACTTAGGAAAGTCTTTCCAAATCACTAACTATGATTATTAATATCCTATTGATCCCCAATATCAATCAACCATTAGTCATTCTCAATACAAGCCAAAAATTCTTCTTATACCATTGATATCTTATCTTTGATATTCCAAATTCTCAACAATCTCTATCATCAATAATCAAATTATTTACATTAAAACAAACCTAAAGTGACATCATCCCCTATTCATTATAAACTCAATCCCATCGTTTATTTTAAATATTAGGCCCTATGTGACAAATTCACTTTAGATCATCAATCTGAGACCTACAAGATTTTTCTCGAACTTAGCTATATCATTCTCAACCATAATGATCCTTAACAACTCATACGTAATTTCCCACTACCTTTATGATAAGTCATGGTCTCTAATTAGACCACATATCATCCTAAAACCATCAATGCCTAACTCTACTAAAATATTTCGAATATCATCTACTTAATCTTTTACTACTTCGATCAACAAGTTAACCCACATCTTCAGAATCAATATAAATCACACGAAACACCATCTTTCATTCTTGCACAACAAATCCATGTAACTAACTAAAAACTTCCACAATTCTTCCACATCATTTATCATTCTTAACCAAATTGAGCATAGCCTGATTTTTCTCACATCATTAATCTAGATCGTCCCCAATGCTCAAGTCAATCTATTACAACAATTTAGCCCCCCTTATAAAGCACACAAGAGCTCCCAATCCCATCCAACAGTTTTCTAACTAAATAACACCTTCATTAAACCTAAACGCCACTGCACAACAATAAATAACATCCAAAAGCCCCACTACAAAGGATCTCCAAGGATTTCTTTATTGAAACCTGTCTTAATCAATCTTTTGACAAACAAAATTTCACTTACGATTATCTCTAACTATATTAAACCAATCGTCATCACCATTTAACTTACCTAAACAAGTTAGAACCATAAATTCCTAAAATATTGCTGCATTTTCGAAATTACCCATAAACCGTAGCTTATAAACACTATAATCTGTCAAAACTTCATTCTAACTCAAAATCAAGTAATTCAAACCTATAGGGTACTTAAAAACCAACCAAAAATGGTTTTAAAACAATAAAATTGAACCCAACAGCTGTCTTAATCAGATTTGATGTCAATCCCCAAATTCTATGCAAGATCTCACATTTTAAGCTCAAAATTTGATTCAAGAGTTTCCCCAACTAGCCAAACAATTAAAATTCGTCGATTTGGATACACAAACCTTAAGGCATCTGTAAAATACCTAAAACCATTGTAAATTTCGAAATACCCCAAGACTTAAGGAATTTCAACACTTTATATGACCAACAGTGAAATCTAGCTCATATCTCAACTCATTAATCCACTAACAATCATTTGTAAGCATTAATAGGTCAAATGAAATTATCAAATCCATGACAATTGCCACAAAATTCAAAAGCCCCTTAAAAGCCTACCCAAATCAAACTTTTTCTGTAACATCCTGAAAAATTTAATTCAGGATTAGAGTGTTTTGGGAAATTTTGGAATTTTTAGGTATTTTTGGGATATTTTTGGAAATTTTGAGTAATTAATGTGCATATAATTAATTAAGAAATGAAGAGTTTGAAATATGAGGGAGTGGTAAAGCTAAAAATATTTTGAAGTTTAAGGAGATTGGAGGTTGGTTTAAATGGTTTTAGAATTAAAAGAGTACACTGTGACAAGTTTGGGCTACAAATTATCATATACCACCCTTATTTCACCTAACCAAACATGCCCCTCCCCCTTTACTATATAAACAGTCAACTCACTCCCTCCCTCTCACCCGACATCTCCTCTCCTCCCCCACCCCTCAATTTCGATCTCTCTCTTCTCTCCTCAGATTCCGGCGCCAGAGACAATGGAGGGCGGCGGAGCTAGCCGTCGACGGTGCGGCTGGCCCTCCCTCGCAAACAACCCCAAACCCACTTCCCATTTCCTCTCTTTGTCTTCTCCTCTCTCCACCATCATCCTTCTTCTTCGGCGTCGGCGAGCTCGGACGGCAACGAACCGTGGCGGCCGGCGACGCGAAACAGTAAGCTTTGGCCGTTTTGTGTTTTTCTTCAAGTGATTTCCTATTTGTAAAGTCTATTTCTTATTATTTTCTTCCTCTTTGGTCTTTGATTCGGCCCACCTCTTCCAGTGACCGTTTTCCGGCGGACGACGCCGTGGCCAGCGGTGGCCGACCCTTCCTCTCTCGTTTTGGAACTCCGTAAGCACTTCCTACCTTTTTGTGATTTTGAACCTGAGATAAATGTCTCTTTGAAAACTTAGGGTTTGGCCATATTTAATTCTTTGAAGCTTTAGATAGAATTCATGAATGTATAGGCGGTTAATTGAAGATTTCTGGAAGGCATTTGAGTTATCTTAAAGTTAATAATTACTTTGGAATTTTGTTGATATTTTAAGGCTCTTTAAAGTTAGGGTTTGTTGATGTGAGATGTATTGAATAAATTGGTGATTAATTGATGCTTACTAAGGTTGTGCAATGACATTGGAATGGTGAAATCGATGGGATTGGTATTTAGGAAAGAAGTTGGTGAATAAAGTGTTTGATTAAATGGAACTTGACTATGTAAAGTGTATGTTGGGAGTGTTGGTTGATGATGAGTGTTGGTAGGTCACCTTAAGTGCAAACTTGATATTAATGATGTTAATTTGGTTGGTTTTGAAGTGTTGTTTGATTCTTAAAAGTGAAATGACCTCATGGTTGTCAAAAATGTTAATATGTGCGAATAGAATGTCTTATTGTAAGTTAGTGAGCTTATTTGTTGATGTGATTTATGTTAATGGAAGTGGGTTATATTGTATTGATTGAGTTGAAATGATTTATTAGAAAAATGAATGTAAGGGGAATGGGTAGTAATATATGATATGAGAGAGAGACATTAAACCTTATAAAGTAGAAATGATACTAATTTATTATTCTATACTACATCATTATAGGATTGATTGTGATGTGGTTGTGAGGCATCGGGAAAGGATGAGAAAATGCGCAGTGGATTGCTTAAGGGCGACAGGTAATCACACTTAACCTTGCTATAACATTGAGGGTGACGTTAGTTAGGGATTTTGTAAAATCCCTTCTCACCCTCTATATATATATATTATCTTTAAAAGGTATTTTTATACAAAATAGGCTATCGGGTGCCTTTCAAACACGATTATTTTCATATAAAGAAATTTGAAACTCTGTATACCTATTATCCTGCCTGGTGGTGGCCATTGATCTGGAATGGCGTGAAATGTATATAGGGATAGTGTTGGGTAGTGGTTTAAGAGGTGATGAGGATAGAAAAGAGAGTTACATGTTGAGTTGAGATTGTTGAGAGCTATGTTGATGTAATATAGGATAGGGATTGTGAGTATTGCATGACACTGATTATTAGTACCGTCGGCCGATGTAACCTATCGATTTGCGCAAATCGATAGGTTAATTGTACAGGTTCCTCGGATTGTAAAGGAACCAGGGATGTTTACACTGTTTATAGTGCTCCCTTTTTCAGGGACGTTTTCACTATTTAAAGTGCTCCCTTTTTCATGCTTTCAGATTTGAGACTGGGCACAGTGTCAATCACGTTTATTTTCATCTGTTGAGTTGACTTGGAACTGACTGAGGGATTTGAGTGATATGTAGGAAGTAGAGATGATGAATTTGAGTTGATTAGACGGAGGGACTTGAATGATGAATGAAAGACTTGACATGTATATATTATTATTGGTTTTAAATGTGGTACCCTTTAGACGCCCTCGCTACCGCACATCTCACTGTTATAGTGAGTTAAGCGGTGATTACTGGGACAAATTGTCTCATCCCACCATTACTGACATTTTTGCAGGTATTCATGCACAGGCGCAAGCATCAGGAAAGGGAATTAGGTAATAGAAGTTATATAAACTATTTTGAATTGTATATTGCCAAATTGTATAGGCCTGCATCAGCTTCCGCATATTTTTCTATCAAACTGGATATTAGAACTAGAGATATTGTTTATGGATTGTAAAATAAGTAAAGCACTTTCTAACTATGATAGGCTTCTATTAATAAGGAAAGTCTTTTCTATCATAGTTAGGAGATAATAATAATTAGATTTTATAATATTGGTTAATCAGTAATAGTGACAGGTTATTATAGTTTATCATTAGGTTGCCTCCTTTTTCTAACCATGTTAGGTTAATATTTTCTAACATGGTTAGCTGCTGATTATCCATGATAGTATTCGTATTGTATTGGGAATTCTTTTCTATCATGGATATTACATAAACTATTAGAAAGTTCATTTTCTAACTATGATAGATTTATTTTCTATCATAGTTAGTAAAGTAATTGTTAAACTAAAACTTATAATGATGGTTAATTAGGGAATTAGTAACAATATGTTACATTTTCTAACACATATAACTCATACAATCAAATCTAATAAATTTAATCATATCGTCATCATTATATAGCCTTAATAAATGTACCATATCAACTAATTAAACCCAATCACTCAGATTTTGATCAAACAAGCAAAACCCTAGCTTTATCATATATAAAAAATAATTAAGAAATTAAGGTTTAAATAGCAATAGAAGTGTATGGGGGCTTACCCATCCTTCATAGCCGCCGGAAGCTCGCCGGAATCGAAGAAGCCAACGGTGAGAACTGAAACACGATGAAGATGCAGGGAAGAAAATGAGAAATGAATGTTGGGAAGGGTGAGAACGCGAGGGAGACCTTTCCAACGCCGTCGTCGCCGTTCGAGCTCGCTTGGAGCTCCACCACCGCCATTCATGGTGGCTGGTCGGAAACAGAAGTAGGACCGAAATGAAGAAGTGGAGAAAGCAATAAGAAATCAAAGGTAATGGAGAAAATGAAGAAGAGAAGGAGGAAATGAGAAAGTGTCGAAGATGATGATGATGATGGTGAGTTGAGAGAGAGAGATTGGAGGTGATTTTTGTTGATGATGAAGCCTTATGCGGCTGGTTTGAGAAGGAAGATGAAGGAAGGAAATAAATTAGGGTTTAAAGCGGTAAATTACAAAATTGCCCTACCATCTTCATTTATTTTAATTTTCTCTTTTAAATTCCTACTTCAAAACAACTTATAAAATTATTCTATACATTAACTTATATAATTTTTCCCTAATCAATCATTCAAATCTCTAACTACTTCTCCTTTAATTTTTAATGGAAATGGGTACATTAATTTCTTAAAAGTATATTTATTCTCCAAAATGCTTCATTTTTGGATGAAATTTCACTTTGGAACTCTCTAACCTCATAAATAAATTATAAAATTAATCCTAAAATTATCACTAATCCTTGATTAAAATTTGGGATGTTACAAATTGTGTCTCTTTATTCATGTTATTGACCAGTTTATTAATGATTAGAGGTGCTAGCATGTGAATAGTTACATGTTGACATTTGGAAGGTAATTGTTTTAGTGCTACATTGGTAAAAGTGGGTTATTTTTGTGGTTTTGACCTTGCTATGGAATTTGCTAAATGAAGAGAATTCTCTGTTTGAATTATGAAATAGTAATGATGAAATGGCACATATATGAAATTGCTAATATGTCATGATCTATAATTTCTGTTGCTTGTGATTGTTAAGTGAATTGATGTTATGAATTGAATTGGTTAAAGTATTTGAAGTAAGAAAAAGGGGAAAGTGGGTAGTAATATGTAATACGAGAGAGACGTCAAGGTATCATAAAGTGAAAATGATATTAATTTATCATTTTGTATCATATCATTATAGGATTATATAATGGTGAAGATACTTGAAGGAAAATCTACAAGGAAACGGTAAGGAAAAATATCAAAGTGCTAAAGGGCGACAGGTAATCACACTTAACCTTACTATAACATTGAGGGTGATGTTAGTTGGGATTTTCTTAAATCCTTTCTCACCCTCTATATATATACACATATTATCTTTGAAAAGTTATTTTTATATAAAATAGGCTATTGGGTGCCTTTCAAATTGGATTATTTTCATATAAAGGACTATGACACATTTTATAAACACATACATATATTATATTATCCTGGTTGGTTGTGGTGGTAGTTCTTGGATAGTGTGATAGATATATATGGGTACCGAATTATGACCGTGGTTTTGAGAGAATTGAGAATAGAATGAGAATGAGATGTTGAGTTTGATATTGTGATAAGGAATTGTGGTTGGAAGTTGAATATGGTGGATGAGATAGACAGGGATATGATGAGCATTGCATGACACTGATTTTTATATGTACCATCGCGCGATGATAACTGTCGATTGGCCAATCGACAGTTATTTGTACTGATGATCCTTTTCGGATTGATTAGACCGGGGATCATAGGTCAACTTATTGAGAGAAAGTGACCTACGGTTGTTTGGCATTGAAGAGCCCAACCGTTCCCGTTCTGCAATGGAAACAGAACTGGGGTTCTCACTCTGGAGATTGCCAGAGAGGGAAATTGTCCCCTCATTATGGAGAGGGACACAGTGTCAAATCATATAGTGAAGATTAGATGCTTGAATGCCCCGTGATGGCACAATGCATCTATAGGTGAGTGTAAGAGTTGGGGCAGTAGGATGGTTGAATTGGAAAAGTAGAGATGGTGAATTTGACTTGATTTGGATATGACGGAGGAACTTGAGTAAGGAATGAAAGAAGATCTGGTTATATATATTATTATTGTTTTTAAAACTGTGGTACCCTTTAGACGCCCTCACTACCGCACATCTCACTGTTATAGTGAGTTAAGCGGTGATTACTGGGACAAATTGTCTCATCCCACGATTACTGACATTTTTGCAGGTATTCATGCACAGGCGCGAGCATTAGGAAAGGGAATTAGGTAGTGGAGGTTGTGTTGTTTATTTAGAATTGTATATTGCCAATTTTTAGGTCTGCATTCGCTTCTGCATGTATATATTTTTATCTATGGTTTGATATCTATTAGTTTTGTTTATTAACCATGTTAGGCAAATCCTTTCTAATATGGTTAGCTTTTTATTATCCATGATAGCATCTATATTGTATCTGGAAATCCTTTTCTATCATGGATAAGGTTTTAATACTAGAATATTCTTTTTCAAACTATGATAGGTATAGTAATATTATGGAAAATCCTTTTTCTATCATAGTTAGTAAAGAGATTATAGAATTAAAATTGGATATCATTAGTTAATTAGGGACTAAGTAACAGTGTGTTACAGTGGCTGGCCGAGTTTTACATCCAAGAAGGAGAAAAAAAATCAATGAGAAATGAAGTTGGAAAGGAGTATTAGCTTGAAGAATCAAAGAAAACCAAGAACCTACCTCTAACCACCATCGGCCGCCGGAAACCGCCGAATATCTCGCCGGAAAAACGCTCAACATATCGGAGAAGAAAGAGAACAGAGAGGAGCATATCGGACTTCAAGTTAACAGTCTTGTGAAGAAGGGAAAATGAGAAACAAAATGGGTGTAGTTGGGAGGTGAAGAAAATGAGATGGGTGTTGATTTGTGGAAGAAGGAAAATGGAAATGGTGGGGGGGGGGGTGTGCTGCGCATGTGTTTGTGTATATGAGGAAGAAGGGTGTGTTTGGTTGATGTTTTAATTGGGTGGGTTAGAATAACTACTAGGGAAAATTACCATAATGTCCTCTTTTAATTAAAATCCCCTAAATCAAGACTCTAATCTACTTACATTTCAAAATATTTTGGATTCCATCATTCCCTCATATTTCTATTTCTTCAAGTGTTTGAGTAGTTATTTAGACACCTATTATCCCAAAACTCCGAAAATATTCCAAAAATCTCCAAAAATTCTAAAAATTCCTAAAATTTCTAATTTTTCCATTTATTATTTCCTAAGATACTCTCTAATCCTATATTAAAATTTTAGGATGTTACAATTCTCCCCACCTTTTAGGAATTTTGCCCTCAAAATTCACTATATCCAACAACTTTGATAAATACTACCTATTGTACTTTACTCATTATACTCCTAAGGGCTTTAACTAGTTATAAAAACCTCCATCTTTTAGTCAAAACAACAAATATCTCTACTTAAGCAACCTAAATCTTCAAGTCATCTTCTAACTTCGCCACAACTTATTTGTCTGATTCCCTTGACTTATGAAACAACGAGAATCATTCTTTGATCACCCACCAAATATTTTACCCCGTATACTCATATATTACCAACTCCTTAAACCAATTTTCTATGGTAAAATCTCACATTGAAAGACAATTATGTCCCTTTTAAAACCATTTCATCTAACCAACAAATGACTCACCAATCTTTGTCACACTTAGGCTTTCTTAATTTGATCCCACGCACAATAATACTTCCAATCATCATTTCATTTTTTTCTTTCCACATTGAAATCCTGGGGCTGCTACTTAAAATGGTTTCCACTATTCAATATCTCATTTAAGATAAAGTCTCACAACTAATATCGTCGATCTAAATCTATATCCAATATTTTCTTCGATTTTTATTCGTATACTCTCACCTCTAATCCTCAGGTAATAATTCCCTAGGGATTGTTTCCTCACACTAACCATTACCCCAAATTAACATATGCTAAAAATATTCTCAAACATATTCACCAAACTAGTTCTAATTTTCTTTATAACCTTAATTAATGAACCACAATTTGTACTAACACCTCATACAGGAAGTCTTAATATATAATGTTCTCTTATCTAACGATCTTAGTCTTGATCATAACAGCCTAATAATGACTTACCTATCCATAAAATCAGACATTCAATACCCATAGTCCTTTCAATTGATCACTAATCCAAATTTCCTCATCCTCCATATTTAACTCATAATATTAACTTCAACATTTATTTACATAAAAAGTTTCTCAACAATTTCACTTATCATCAAACTTATGAATTGACACTAAATAAATCTAAATAATTTTGTTTCATTGATTGTTTGCAAACATAATAGGTAGCTACACTTTAGTTACATTAACAACCCTACTAAAAGTAATTTATACCAAATAATCCTCAGTTTCATGATCAATAAATAAAGTATATCCACTACTTAAACCACATTAAAACTTCAAACTCCACAATTTATCCACTTAATCTTCAACTCATAACAAATATTCTCCATTTTAATCTCAAGCAATCCCCTTAATCATCTTTTAATACAAAACCGAAGTTTTCTCTATATTAATTTTTTAGTGAATTTCTAACCAATCTTCAATCCGAAATCATTGTTTTTCTCCACACATCAAAATCACTTATTCTTGTCAAATGCATCTAACTTAAATCACTTTAAGCCCGACAATTTTAACCTTTCTCCTGTAATTTCACCTATATCAATGGACCTAGTAAATATCAATGGA
This sequence comes from Mimosa pudica, assembly GCA_029929735.1. Taxonomy (NCBI): domain Eukaryota; kingdom Viridiplantae; phylum Streptophyta; class Magnoliopsida; order Fabales; family Fabaceae; genus Mimosa; species Mimosa pudica. Next base: position 2,213,292 of record JAKELP010000054.1, read on the forward strand.
CCTAGTAAATACCAACTATTCCAACTGAAAAATAATTCCTCACTAGAAAATATCAATGGACCTAGTAAAACCTAGAAAAGTCTCACAATTCCCATTTAATCTTCAAGTCATATCCATATTTATAGCATTAACATCCGTAAGCTAATCAACAATATCTTCCAGATCAACATCAACAATCTTTCCTTACTAATGTCACTTCATCACCTACAAGTTTAAATCATCACTATTCATGTCTCTACATTTTCGGTTATCTTTTTTTTTTTTACGACATTTGTTCCTCTACTTACTCTTTTATTCATGTGGATGCATCTCTTTAGACATTTTTAAACATGCTTAAAATTTCATTACTCACTATCACTTCTATTGGTCTCTCATCCACAGAAAGTTTCCCATATATATCACACTTATCCCACAAGGTCATCACTTATGCCTTGATCAAAGTAATCACTTGATTAAGCCCAAACAACCATGAATTTACCCAATGTTCACATATTCAGCCATTCAATCGTCGTAATATCTACACATTATTCCATATCTAGCAAAACAACATACTTTCCAATTACTATAAACCCATCCAATCCTTACAATCTCTCAATTATATCCTTCAACTACAATTTATTCACACCTTTACTACCACACCTTAATTATTGGCATTATACTATACGTGACATAAAATCCATAATCCAAAGTATCTCACCTCACACAACTCTTCCCAACCATACATAAGTTTCAGTATAAGCCAACTTAAAGTAATCAAACTTTCGTTTAGTTATCCAAAGCCCACCTTAAAACCATTTATATTTAAATCAACAAGATCCCACATAAAGTTTGATTCCAATAACACTACACAACTTATATTAAACTCATTTAATTCAAATGGAACCCATGAATCCTCAACAATTTAGATTTCAACGTCATCAATACTTTCCTAAACCGGAAATCATCCAAAACACCAAAACCTATATTGCTCATTTTATTCCTGAGTTCATCATTTTACAATTTTTCTCCTAATGTCAGTCAATAGATTTGAATTCCTAATTAAAAAAACTCATCTATTCATCTCTTGTCTTAAGGCTTTCTATAAAACTAGTTAAATCAAAGTTCATCAACAAACCACTCTTAACATAAACCAACGATCATATTTCTATTATTCAATTGATTTCTACTCTTCCTTAGTAATAATTATGGCATCCTACCTCTTCTGTAACATCCTAAAAATTTAATACAGGATCAAGGAGTGTTTTGGGAAATAATAAATGGAGAAATTAGGAATTTTGGAATTTTTAGGAATTTTTGGTGATTTTTGAGAACATTTTTGAAATTGTGAGCAGTAAATGTACATATAATTAATTAGGAAATTGAAGAGTTTGAAATATGAGGGAATAGTAAAGGTAAAAATATTTTGAAGTTTAAGAAGATTGGAGGCTGGTTTAAGTGGTTTTAAATCAAAATGAGTACACTATGACAAGTTTAGGCTTTAATTATCAAAAACCACCCTTATTTCTCCCTAACCAAACACGCCCTCCCTCCTTCCTTATCAATAAAATCGACTCCCTCCTCCTGCCTCTCACCCGAAAAACCCTCCCTCCTCCTTCCTCTTCATCTTCGATCTCCGCCCCTCTCCCTGCGTGCTCGCCGTTCAGGCGAGCTTCCGGCGGCGTCGACCGCCTAAGGTGTATCAACCTATGTTCAAACCCTTCTCCTCCTTCTTTTCTCTCTTCCCCGACCTCCTCTTCCTCCGTTCTTCTTCTTGCTCCGGCGAACCAGCGGCGGACGGCGGGTGGAAGAAGGTGAGTTCGCCATTCGTGTTGTTCTTTAAGCTAATCTTCCTTCAAACTTTATTTTCTCATCTCCCTTGTTAGAATCTTAAGTTTTGATGAAGACTAAAATATGAAAGAATAGGCCAAGTACTTAGAAAGCAATAGGATAACATAGGATCCCAAGTAAGAGTGCAACCGGATGTGGATTTACTTCCGGATAGACTAGGACTCGCGCACGCGGATAAATGTTTCATCCCCCAGCGGCAGCGAGTAACTCACTAGGGTAATAACTTAGTCCATGAGCATTAGGTACACAAAACCTTAAGACTAAGTTATGATTCAACCGGAAGTGAAATTGCTTCCTGTTGGATTTTGACTGGCGCAGCCTGATAAAATAGAATATCCCCAAGCGTCAGTGAATCAGCCTCGTCAAGTGAAATTGCTTCCTGATAGATTTTGACTGGCGCAGACTGATAGAATAGATATAACCCTAAGCGTCAGTGAGTCTACCTCGTCAAGTGAAAGTGCATCCGATAGCGTAGTGACTAGCGCTGACTGTTGGATTGAAGGACACTGAGCGAGAGTGAGTAATAGTAAACAAAATCCTTCATCCAGTGGTTTTTACTTCCGGATGTAGAAGTGCTTCCGGATACATCATAGACTAAGAGGACTAACATTCAAAGTACACAATACACTAAGTCAGAACATAGTCTAAGTAAGACTACTCTCCATAGCAAACAAGCCTCCCACAGCATGTATAGTTCTTACTATATTTGATTGTATATATTACTCTGTTGGACTAACAAGTGTGTGCAGAACTTGGTTGTACTTCCGGATGGAAATGAGCTTCCGGATGAAAGATACTCTTGGCACTGAGATTCAGAGACTAACTCTTGCAGAGCAAGACTGCCGCTTCCGGATGAACAATGAACGATGCACGATGATCATCCGTCAGCAGGATTACAAGAGTCGGAAGTACATATGCTCAGAAGTCAGTATGATGTTGTCAGAGCAGAGTGGTTAGAATTGCTTTTCAGAGATAAAACAAGTCAACCCTGCTAAGCTTTAATGGAGCGTTTAAGAAGATGTACTTCCCAACGGTAACAAGAGGTTAACAGATATTCAAACAACATTGTTACCTACCAGGCTACCAAGCATGAGGAGTATGAGAGATAAGGAGAACATAATCTGAAGATTCATTCAAGCTATCAAAGCTCATACTACCCACAAGAGTCAGAGTCCATAAGAGAGCTTCTGATAGCAAGAGAGCATCCAATAACAAAGCGCTCTTATCATTCATGGACAAGTGCTTGGAAGACGAAGTTCCTCTATGTGATAGCAAGCAGAATGATAGAGTCCACGAGCTTCACTTCAGATAGCAAGAGAGCTTCCGATAGTAAGTCTCTTAGCATCCTGGACTTATGCTTGAGGAACGAAGTCCTCATCTGACAACAAGCAAGAGTCAGACCGTACAGTGTATAGATGTCAGAACGACTTTTGCCAGAACAGTGTTGTCAGAACAGTGTTGACAGAACAGCTGGTCAGAGCACCTTTTCAGATAAAGCAAAGTCAACTCTGCTGTGCATTAATGAGGACAACGTATACAAGGCCCCAACGGCTAGACTCAAACGGCCTTATTGCCTCTCCAACGGTTGGATAATCAGAGGCTGATATAAAAGGAGATATTCTTCATTTCTGAATTAGAGCTTCAGGAGTTTTGATAAGCAAGAGAAATAGAATGAAGAAGCTCAAGCCTACTATCTGAAATATCCTTCTACTCTCTGATCTTAAATTGTAATATTCTTAGAGAGAATTTGTTGAGAGCAATTATTGTACCTAAGTGAGTAACATAATCTGTTCATTGAGTGAACCCACTTAGTTGAGCTTAAGTGTTTAGCACAATCAGTTCATAGAGTGAACATCCTATCAAACCTGTTCTAAAGCTTGTCGCTTGAAGAACAGTATTGTAATCATTGTTAAATCATTGTCTGTAAAGACTGAACCCTTCTAGGTGTGAGGGGGAGCTGTATAGGTTGCAAGTGAGCCCGCAAAACTTGCGGTTAGGTTTGCAGGTTAGCCGTTAGCAAAACCTGTGGGTTGTTAGGTGAACCCGTGTTCGTAAAACCTAAAGTGTAAAGGCTTCTCTTGTGCCCGGTTTAAACAAGAATAGTGGATTGGAAATCTCAGGTGTAGCCTGGGGACTGGATGTAGGTCTGGGTGACCGAACCGGGATAAATTTGTGTGTGCATAAATTTATATTTAATCATTCTACTTTGCATCACATAACATACTGACTTGTGCATAGCATTATTTATTATCATCATCACCGAGCACAAGCAGTCTTCCGAAAAAGAGTTTTAAGGTTTTATTCTGTCACCCAATTCACCCCCCCTCTTGGGTGACAGCCACACATTTCATTTGGTATCAGAGCAGGTCACTTGTTTAAAGGATCCAACGATCTCAAGTGTAAAGACCTTGGCTGATTTGGGTTAAAAATGTTTTCCAAAGGCTTTGATCATACCATTCCACCCGTGCTAGAAAATATTGATTTTTGTTGGTGGAAAGCAAGGATGGAAAGTTTTATACAATCCACTAGTTTGAAAATGTGGGATATTTTTGAAAATGATTTTGATTTCAAACCAAGAGGAAACTGGACTGAAAAGGAGAAAAATTTGTTTTCCTTAAACATTAGAGCAATGCAAATTTTATACAAAAGTTTAACTGAAAATGATTTCCAGAAAATCAAACATTGCTCTAGTGCTAGAGATATTTGGAATACTCTTGATGTGATATATGCTTCTAACCCATCTCTTGAAAGCACAGCTATCCAAAGCTCAACTCGTGCCCCTTGTGGATCATCTACTGATGAGCTTCTGGAAGCTGATATTGAGGAAGCAGGCTTCAGTGAAGAGAGTATCCATCTCTGCCTAGAAGATTCAGAAAGTGAGGTATCTGGATCTGAAATTGAACTCTCTGATTTACAAGATGCATACAATGAGTTATATACTGAATACTGTAAACTTGCAAAAGAACTTGTAGGCTTAAAAGAAAAAGATAGGAAACTTGTAAAACTAATTTCTTCTTCTACATCCAAAGTTTCTGAGGTTTCTTTTAAAGAACTAGTGGTTCCGATAGCTAGCCCACTATCGGGAGGGAAAACTTCAACATGCCTTGAAAAATGTTTTGACTATAAACACGTGTTGAAGGAAAAAGAAAAGCTTTCAAAAGAAACTGAGATTTCAAAGGAACAAAAAGCTTTTCTAAAGAAAACTAATCATGATAATGATAGAAAACCCCATTTTGATTATCATTCCATTATCTGTCATTATTGTGGTAGATTAGGACATATTTCTCACACATGCAGTCTTAGAAGAAATTCAAATGTGAGAAATAAGTTTGTATGGATTCCTAAAGGACAAGTAAGGTCCAGTGCTAACCATGTAGGACCCAAGTACAAATGGGTACCAAAACATCCTCCTAGTGCCTTACTTGTGCAGGAAAGATCAAGAGTTCCTCTTACCCCAAAGAAGAGAACTCGTGGTGATGCAACTGCTGAAACCCCTGGTACAATCATAAGAAGCAATGCGCAACCACCAGGAACAATGGTTCTGTCTCAAGGATGAGCTATCACAGAGTTCCATTCAACTATCCTGAGAAGAACAAGAGAGAGTGGATTCCTCGATCAACATTGAAAAGGCTCTTGAATCCTACCTCTCAGAAGAAAGTGCTTCGAACCAAGGATAAGTATAGAAGATCTCCATGGGTAAGCAAGGGATCACTTAGCAACGAAGCATTTGATAGTAAAATCTCCTATGCTAATATTAGATGGACTTATTGAGATTTTACATTAAGCACCCTAAGATGTGAACATTATATTAATCATAGAAGAAAGCTTAAAGAAATTAATAATGTTCATAATCCACATACTGTCCATGACTAACTTGATCAAAAACCTTGTATATCCTTGTGCATATAGTCATGATAGATTCACCATGCCATACACATAGCACGTAATCTAGATGCATGTGAACTATATATAACCTACAAACTGACCTTCAGATCCAGACTTGGATACAAAAGGAAGGAACTATCTGGTATTTTGTAGGAAGGGCAATCCGAAGGTTCAGCAAGACAAGGGTGAAGAAGACCCTGGCTAAAAGGAAGATCTCCTCCCCCCTCTACTGAGCCTGTGTCTCCGTCTGCGCCAGCACCCAATCTGATTGAAGAACTGTGTATGAAGTATGGGTTCAAGAGGCCAGAGATGCCAGTGGTAGTGATCACCAAGTGAATTCATCCCTCTGCACCAGCTCCAATCCATCCTATTAGCCTCAGCAAGACTCAGGACTGTACCTCATCTGAACAATTAGTCAAGTCTTGATAAGCATTCGTCACGCATAGATTTTGGTGCTGCTCTGAAAATAGAATCCTTGCATTGCCAACCAAAATCAAGCGAGCTACTGCTTGATGCGAATGGAGCTATGGTGATATCATTCTTACCCTCCTCTTTACTTGAATAATCATTTGGGTAGTAAATGCATGATGGGCTTAACAGCTTTTATTTCTCTGAAACCGATGTGATTTCCCTTATCTGTGATGACCTTATTTTCTGTAAAAATGATCATATCATATCAAATTCATTTTCTGATATAATGCATACTGATTTTACAGATTCAAGAAGTCTGACACTTTGAAACTGAACTTTCTTCAAAACCTTCTGAATTTGTGCATGCTGAATAATTGTGTTCCAAGATTTCTGACATTGTTAAGAAGATTCAGAACTAGTTTCAGAATTTTGACACTAAAACTAAAAACCTTCTTCAGAGTTTTCATATGATGTCTAAATCGTTTTACTCATATATGCTTAGCGAATCTTTTTAAGGGCGCCTCTCATGAAAGAAAATAGTTTATGCATTCACCTTGATTTTTGAAAGATCCTTTTTGAAATGCAAACTTTCAAAACAGATTCCGATCCTCTTTAAACTTACATGACAACCATACCTCATGATAGCATTCAAAAGTTATTTCTGATTTTCCATTTCATGTGGTATCTCTTGCATCAAGTTTTTCAATGCATAAGCAGCTATGACTTCAAGAACAATACATCCCTCTTAATTACATCTTTAAGTTCTCAATCTACTAATGATCTCGGTTCAAGTTTGTGGTTTAAGAATGTTGACACAGATTATTGAAGCTTGAACAATGAGAATAACCAAGAGAGAATGGCAACGAAAATGCCCCTTATCAAGATGTGTGGAATGGCTATACTAAACCTGAGAAACTCTCGCCAATACACATGAGCATTTCTATCCCTTACACATTCTGTTGTGAAATTTAATGGATAGTCTCTCTCTTGTCTGACATGCATTAGAAATCTTAGGAAATGCCTTGAATTAAACTCTGCTAGATCTGTAAAACATGGCATAGTATCACAAGCATGCTATAATCTGTATTAATTTCAAGCTTGTTGATATCCTAAGAACAATGAGATCACACTGAGCATATCTAGAAGAACTTGAGCTAATATTTGGAAATTATTCTCGTAATCATATGCTGAAATTTGGTAGTTTTTGTAAACCGGATTTAGTCTTAAAATCAAACTATTCTGTGAGCATGAAGATTTCCAGTATTTCATTTTTGTGAGGATGAAGATTTTTCAAAATTTCATTGTGTTAATAATTCACATGTCTTCATGATCTAACATGAACATCATTGAGGCATATTTATTGAACTATACTTGCTTATGAAACTCTGAAAATATGCCACCTGTTTGATACTCGCTGTACTATCACGTTGATATTTATCTATGAGAGTAAAAATAGAGTTCATGTCTTGATAGTGAAACTATGTAAACGTGTAGACAATTTCAAAATTAGTTTTCACATAATCATTGCTCATATTTTCTTAAACCAATCAGCAAGCATGATTTCTTAAAATTATTAACTTGTGCTGATTAACACAGATTGACTTGAATGTCCTGAGTATGGTCTCCAATGTTAAATCTTAAGTTCTTTCACTGACCATCAGGAAGCACTTGCTTCCTCAAGCACATGCAGGACCAATCATCAAGTCTGAGCAAGGTTGCTTTCGCAACAATCAGCGCCTTCGATAGCAGGCCAACTATTGAACCATGGGAAGAGTAGAGTGACTGCCCAGTCATGTCTGCTTGTGGTTGTAGCTCAGCTTGCCGAAGCGAATCATCAAAGAACTTGCGCTAGGGGTTTCCACTTGAGATAGCACACCTCTTGAAGATGTCAGGAAGCATGCTTATCTGCGTATGATTCAGATTCATGAGTCTAATAGAGTATGAGGATTCCTCATCTGTGGTAACATCTACACCTTACCATCTCTTATATATGATACATACATGGCATTGGTAAGGGTGTCAATTTAGGATGTTTTTCTCAATCTGCATTGACTTCAAAATCATTCACTGTCTTAGAAAATCATCCCAGCTCACACATCTGTATCATTTATATGACACGCTGGAAAGTAATTGATAACATACCTCTCTTATATGCTTCTTTTCTTGATCTTGTGATGATTAATCTTAATATAGAAGAGAAGTAGATGGACATTACTTGATAATGATCCCTTGAAAATAGAGAGCTACATGCTGTCATCGATAATAAACTCTTGAGATGCTGTGATGCAATTTGTTTGGAAATTACTTTTGGCATTTTAAACTCACAAAATTCATTTGATTTGGTTTCATTTCATTTCACTTGGCATTCAATCATTTCATATCACAAGTTCAAACTCACATATTTCATTTGATTTCATTTGGTATCACGAATTTAAAATCACAAATTTTCATTTGATATCATAATCATCATTTTAAACGCACCAAAATTATTTTGATATCATGTTAATCATTTCGAGAGGGTCAAAATTACTTTTGATGTCTTTTATATTTGAAAAGAATTTTCACCTTCAAAAAGAGAACTGTTTTTGTATGTTTTGATCTAGACTTAATCCTTGCAAAACATGTTCTGTTATCTTGCATAATGGTTAGGGAGAGTAAACTCACTTAGAATACTGAATCAATATTTTCTTTTTGTCTCACACTGTTTAGCTATCCTACATAATGATTAGGGAGAATACAATCATTTAGGATCATGAATCATTATTGTTGTTCCTTGTTAATTCTCGTACGTTGTATTGAATAGTCTAGAACAATTTTTTTTTTAACGATACATAGGGAGATATATTAGGTAGAAAGCCCATTCCTAGGAGAACGATAGAAGTATCCCCATCCCTAAGGCTAGCTTGCACTTGTTGAATTTTGATGAAGCCAAAAGGGGGAGAGAGATGAGACATGAGATGTCTAGAGATGAGACATGAGCTGAGATATAAGATGTCTAGCTAGAGATGAGACATGAGATGTCTAGAGCTGAGAGATAAGATAAGATGTCTAGATATCTGGGGAGAGAACTGGGGAAAGAAATATAGCTCTGGGAGTGATCTAAGTTTAATTATGTTCTCTAGTCATCTATGGGTTTGTCATCATAAAAAAGGGGGAGAATGTTAGAATCTTAAGTTTTGATGAAGACTAAAATATGAAAGAATAAGCCAAGTACTTAGAAAGCAATAGGATAACATAGGATCCCAAGTAAGAGTGCAACCGGATGTGGATTTACTTCCGGATAGACTAGGACTCGCGCACGCGGATAAATGTTTCATCCCCCAGCGGCAGCGAGTAACTCACTAGGGTAATAACTTAGTCCATGAGCATTAGGTACACAAAACCTTAAGACTAAGTTATGATTCAACCGGAAGTGAAATTGCTTCCTGTTGGATTTTGACTGGCGCAGCCTGATAAAATAGAATATCCCCAAGCGTCAGTGAATCAGCCTCGTCAAGTGAAATTGCTTCCTGATAGATTTTGACTGGCGCAGACTGATAGAATAGATATAACCCTAAGCGTCAGTGAGTCTACCTCGTCAAGTGAAAGTGCATCCGATAGCGTAGTGACTAGCGCTGACTGTTGGATTGAAGGACACTGAGCGAGAGTGAGTAATAGTAAACAAAATCCTTCATCCAGTGGTTTTTACTTCCGGATGTAGAAGTGCTTCCGGATACATCATAGACTAAGAGGACTAACATTCAAAGTACACAATACACTAAGTCAGAACATAGTCTAAGTAAGACTACTCCCCATAGCAAACAAGCCTCCCACAGCATGTATAGTTCTTACTATATTTGATTGTATATATTACTCTGTTGGACTAACAAGTGTGTGCAGAACTTGGTTGTACTTCCGGATGGAAATGAGCTTCCGGATGAAAGATACTCTTGGCACTGAGATTCAGAGACTAACTCTTGCAGAGCAAGACTGCCGCTTCCGGATGAACAATGAACGATGCACGATGATCATCCGTCAGCAAGATTACAAGAGTCGAAAGTACATATGCTCAGAAGTCAGTATGATGTTGTCAGAGTAGAGTGGTTAGAATTGCTTTTCAGAGATAAAACAAGTCAACCCTGCTAAGCTTTAATGGAGCGTTTAAGAAGATGTACTTCCCAACGGTAACAAGAGGTTAACAGATATTCAAACAACATTGTTACCTACCAGGCTACCAAGCATGAGGAGTATGAGAGATAAGGAGAACATAATCTGAAGATTCATTCAAGCTGTCAAAGCTCATACTACCCACAAGAGTCAGAGTCCATAAGAGAGCTTCTGATAGCAAGAGAGCATCCAATAGCAAAGCGCTCTTATCATTCATGGACAAGTGCTTGGAAGACGAAGTTCCTCTATGTGATAGCAAGCAGAATGATAGAGTCCACGAGCTTCACTTCAGATAGCAAGAGAGCTTCCGATAGTAAGTCTCTTAGCATCCTGGACTTATGCTTGAGGAACGAAGTCCTCATCTGACAACAAGCAAGAGTCAGACCGTACAGTGTATAGATGTCAGAACGACTTTTGCCAGAACAGTGTTGTCAGAACAGTGTTGACAGAACAGCTGGTCAGAGCACCTTTTCAGATAAAGCAAAGTCAACTCTGTTGTGCATTAATGAAGACAACGTATACAAGGCCCCAACGGCTAGACTCAAACGGCCTTATTGCCTCTCCAACGGTTGGATAATCAGAGGCTGATATAAAAGGAGATATTCTTCATTTCTGAATTAGAGCTTCAGGAGTTTTGATAAGCAAGAGAAATAGAATGAAGAAGCTCAAGCCTACTATCTGAAATATCCTTCTACTCTCTGATCTTAAATTGTAATATTCTTAGAGAGAATTTGTTGAGAGCAATTATTGTACCTAAGTGAGTAACATAATCTGTTCATTGAGTGAACCCACTTAGTTGAGCTTAAGTGTTTAGCACAATCAGTTCATAGAGTGAACATCCTATCAAACCTGTTCTAAAGCTTGTCGCTTGAAGAACAGTATTGTAATCATTGTTAAATCATTGTCTGTAAAGACTGAACCCTTCTAGGTGTGAGGGGGAGCTGTATAGGTTGCAAGTGAGCCCGCAAAACTTGCGGTTAGGTTTGCAGGTTAGCCGTTAGCAAAACCTGTGGGTTGTTAGGTGAACCCGTGTTCGTAAAACCTAAAGTGTAAAGGCTTCTTTTGTGCCCGGTTTAAACAAGAATAGTGGATTGGAAATCTCAGGTGTAGCTTGGGGACTGGATGTAGGTCTGGGTGACCGAACCAGGATAAATTTGTGTGTGCATAAATTTATATTTAATCATTCTACTTTGCATCACATAACATACTGACTTGTGCATAGCATTATTTATTATCATCATCACCGAGCACAAGCAGTCTTCCGAAAAAGAGTTTTAAGGTTTTATTCTGTCACCCAATTCACCCCCCCTCTTGGGTGACAGCCACACATTTCATCCCTTTCTCTATTTGACTCCTCAGCTCGGCCAGCCACCTTAGTGGCCACTTTCCGGCCACTTTCCGGCGACGGCTAGCACGATTTAAGTGAACAACTTCACGTTCAAGTTTGGGTAAGCCCTTTTCTTTCAATTTTCTCTCCTTTTCTGCGAGATTAGAAGAGAAGGTGGTTAGGGTTCGTTTGGGGTTTTAGGATTCAGGTTCAATAATCACCTAAAATCAAAGCTTAGAGTTATATTTTGTGTTTTCCTTATGCTGTCTGAACGTGTATAATGTTTTATATGGGTCATTGAATTTCTCATTCTTAATCACTGTTCATGGACGAATTTAAGGGAAATTTGTGATGAATTGACTTCAAATGCTATTTGAAGTATATTAATTTACTAGAAGCATGTGTATATGGGTTTTCAAAGTGTTGTGCTTCCTTTTCATTATGACCGTACTGATTCTTGTTTTCTCTTCTTTAAATTTGTTGATGAAAAGTGATTTGTGTTGGAATGTTATTATGAGTTATTGCTTGGTTATGCTTTAAAGCTTTAGGAATTAAATGTACTAAATGCAAATAGAATTCGACTGTTTTGAATGGAAGATAATTGTGAATGTGCATTGTGATTTTTATGAAGAACAGGATTTATTGAAGCATATGATTAAGGGAACTGTTGATTTTCAACATGGATTATAGTTGGATATATGAAATGACTAATATGGGTTATGAAATGCTTTTAACTTATTGCAGTAGACTTCTTCTTTTGTTTGGTGTTAATGAATTGACTAAGTGGCTATGAGTGATTGCCATGGAGTGGTATAAACGCTTGAGTTATTTCTAAGTAATGATGGTAAAATACTAGTAGCTGCTTTGTTGTTTTGCTTCAGAAAAATCACGTTCATCTATACTGTTTGTGCAGCAGTTTTAATGCACAATTTCAATGACTTTTTGACACAATTTATTATTGTGAGTGTTGCTCAATGTTGTAGAATGTAAGTTGGTTTGTGTGTGGTATACTAGTAAACATATGAGTTCATTAGAAGTAATAATATGGCTTTATATGTTGGTTTTGTGACATTGGTTTGGAAAATCTGATATTTCCTTTTTATTTTTATGCAATAACTAAACTGAATTCGCAATGACAATGATTGATAATATGAAGGTATGAATTAGTGGTTGAAGTTATTGTAGTGTCTTCATTTCATTTCATTTAGAGATTTATTTATCTTCTTAGCTAATTAGTTTGAAGTGTGAATTGTGTAATGATTGGTAAGGGAAATTAGTTATAGACTTTCAAGAAAAGACTTGTAAATTAACTACACTAAGGATAAAATCATTGTTGATATTTATTTAAATGTCTTGATGCTATTCCATTTTGAGATGTATGTGTAATGCTAATGAAAAAGGGAAATGTCACAAATGGTGCTTACAATATGCTGCTGGATGTTATAAAGCTGAATTATCTGTGGAAATGATGTTATATAGAGCTGATTTTTAAGTGCAGCAAAATAAAAACAAACTTTTGATGTTTATGCATGTAAATCAAAGTGAAATGACAATCATTCTTTAACTGGCCGATCTGTTCTGCATTTTATTACTAATGGCTGAATAGGTGAGAGAATTGGGAGAAGATTTTAAAGTTATAACAATGATGAAAACAAATGGCATTGATCCATATAGTCGTTTAACAAATTTTCTGTTCTTGGTATGCTAATACAATAATAAATGAAATCTGAATGTGACTTAATTAATGTTGACAGCTTGGATAAAATGAAGTGGATTTGGATGTGTGAGTGGATTTGTTATCGCAGGTTTTGTTGGCCTTAAATAGGTAGCATGAGAAGTTTGGTTTCTCCTTGCATTGATCTAATTAATTCCATATGAAGTTAGTAACTTGTTGATTGTGAATTGAAGATATAAAACATAATACATGATTATTGATGTGATTTCTTTAAATTGAGATCGATAGTTGTATAACTTGTGTGACTTGTGATGTGAACCAGTTAGAGTATTTGAATTAATAAAAGGGGATTGGGTAGTAACATATAAGAACGAGAGAGACGTTAAACTACGATAAAAGGGAAATGATATTAATTTATCATTTGGCTATGTATTATTATAGGAGTGGATGCAAGTAGGTTTTCGTGGCATCAAGGAAGAAAGGTTGAGAAATCGCGTAGAATTGCTAAAGGGTGACAGGTAATCACACTTACCTTACTATAACATTGAGGGTGATGTTAGTTGGGGATTTTTAAAATCCTTTCTCACCCTCTATATATATATATATTATATTATATTTGAAAAGGTATTTTTATACAAAATAGGCTATCGGGTGCCTTTCAAAAATGATTATTTTCATATAAAAGATTTTGACACATTATATATGTAGTATTCTGGCTGGTGATATTGTTGGACTGTGTATGTGAGTGTAAAGATATTGGGATCTTGGTATTTTGACAGGGATATTGAGAGGTACAGTGGATTGGATGTATCGTAGGTTGTGTAGAGAGAATTAGGGAGTTATGTTGATGGAACATAGAATAGGGTTTGTGAGCATTGCATGACACTGATTATTAGTACCGTCGGCTGATGTAACCTATCGATTTGCGCAAATCGATAGGTTAATTGTACAGGTTCCTCGAATTGTAAAGGAACCAGGGATGTTTTCACTATTTATAGTGCTCCCTTTTTCAGGGATGTTTTCACTATTTAAAGTGCTCCCTTTTCCATGCTTTCAGATTTGAGACTGGGCACAGTGTCAATCACGTTTATTTTTGTCTATTGAGTTGAATTGGATGTGACAGAGGGGTTTTGAGTGAGGAATAGAAGAGGACTTGACAGATATATGTATATATTACTAAATTTAAAATGTGGTACCCTTTAGACGCCCTCGCTACCGCACGTCTCACTGTTATAGTGAGTTAAGCGGTGATTACTGGGACAAATTGTCTCATCCCACGATTACTGACATTTTTGCAGGTATTCATGCACAGGCGCAAGCATCAGAAAAGGGAATTAGGTTTCAAAGGTTATTTAGATTAGTTAGTTATGTATATTGCCAATTTGTATAGGCCTGCATTTGTTTCCGCATGTATATATCTATTTATTGTTAAATATCAGCTAGTTTTGTTTATTAACCATGTTAGGCAAATCCTTTCTAACATGGTTAGCAATAAATTATCCATGATAGCAGCTGTGTGTATTAGTTTATTCTTTTCTATCATGGATAATATTTCAATCATTGGGATATTCTTTTTCTAACTATGATAGAGATATTGATATTATTGCAATTCCTTTTTCTATCATAGTTAGTAAAGATATTATTGAACTAAAAGAGATGTCACAGGTTAATTAGGGAATTAGTAACCGAATGTTACAACTATGTCACAGGTTGATTAGGGAATTAGTAACCGAATGTTACATCTTCCAAGAACCCTCTTTACCTCAAAATTACATCTCACTCTTATCTCAACTACTTCGTTCCAACCAAAATTATTGTTGAACTCCACCTTCTTTTAGAATACAATTTCCATTGGACATCCTAAAATTTAAAACATTACCTTTAAATTCTACTCCACAATTAAAATTTCAAACCTAGAACAAATCTCCAACAATAAGAGTCCCTTAATTTCGATAATAATCAGGCTTTCAAACTAGGATTTTGTTAACCTATAAAATATAATCATAAATCATGTAGTCCCTTAATGACCAAAGAGAAATAAAAAATCTAAGTTGAACGAAGAAAATTCGTAATATAAATCCCAAATTTCTAAAATCAAGCTCGACAACTCTCAATTATATTATCAATCACTTAGTACATTTTCTCTTTTGAAGAATTCATACTAACTTCATCGAGTGCCAATCCCGAGTAAGCATGAAGAGAGATCAAAGCTATTACCAACTATATCATGCCCATTTATACTTCTAAACACAAATTTTTTTTTACTATTCTTCCCAAAAATACCTTTACTCACCTCATTCTAATCATTCTCATTTAAATAAATCTTAGTACGGAATGACCGCTCTCCCCACCATATGAATTTTGGCCTCAAAATTCAACTGCACATCCTTAAAACAAGGGTTAGTGATCATGCACAGCGAGAAGGGAAAAGGAATATATATATATTGTCATTCTATATGCAATGCAACAGGCAGGGTATCGTTTACCATAAAACTGAATACCACTTTGTAACATTATGTTACTAAATCCCTAATTCACTAATAATGTTATTATCAATTCAATAATTCCTTTACTAACTATGATAGAAAAAGATTTTTCCATAATATCGATATCGCTATCATAGTTAGAAAAGAAATTCCTAGTAATTGATTCATTATCCATGATAGAAAAGACTTTACCTAAAACGATACAAGTGCTATCATGGATAATTTATTGATAACCATGTTAGTAATAATTCTCCTAACATGGTTATAAAAGAATCGCCTAATACGTTTGAAGAACACTCATGTTCTATGGCAACAATCTAACTATGTTGGAAAAGAGATTCTCCTAACATAGTTAGCAGAGAAAACCACAATATACTTACGATTAAACAATACAAATGATACAATAACAATTATCTAACCATGTTAGAAAGGAACTGTAACATATTGTTACTAATTCCCTAATTAACCTGTGACATCTCTTTTAGTTCAATAATATCTTTACTAACTATGATAGAAAAAGGAATTGCAATAATATCAATATCTCTATCATAGTTAGAAAAAGAATATCCTAATGATTGAAATATTATCCATGATAGAAAAGAATAAACTAATACAGCACAGCTGCTATCATGGATAATTTATTGCTAACCATGTTAGAAAGGATTTGCCTAACATGGTTAATAAACAAAACTAGTTGATATTTAACAATAAATAGATATACACATGCGGAAACGAATGCAGGCCTATACAAATTGGCAATATACAATTCCAAAGAAATTATATAACTTCTACTACCTAATTCCCTTTCCTGCTGCTTGCGTCTGTGCATGAATACCTGCAAAAATGTCAGTAATCGTGGGATGAGACAATTTGTCCCAGTAATCACCGCTTAACTCACTATAACAGTGAGATGTGCGGTAGCGAGGGCGTCTAAAGGGTACCACATTTAAAACCAATAATATATATATATATACGTCAAGATGGTCAATACCATGTTCAATGCAAGGTTTCACAAAGGAAAGCACCCAACATTAGCAATCTCATATCCTTAACTTTCTTCATGATCTCATTTTAGAAACTCAACTACATTTTCAGTTCTAATCAAGAGGTTCAGTAACTATAACCAACACAAGAAGAACTAAATTTCAACAACATAAGTCCTAAATCAAACCAATCCAAAAACAAGGTAATCAAAGGAAAACAAATTCAACAAAATATATATATATCGATTCCAAGACAAGATATATGAACCACAAACTAATTCGAATATCATAATCAACCACCTTAAAACTTAATTAGCCCTATACTTTTGTTTGAAGTCGTTGTACTCCAAAAGTCTAATAGTAGCAATAATTATCAACCATAATATGCAAGAGAAGGACAAACCACATTCCATTTATAATCTCACAATCCATATCCAATTAAATCACACATCTTCTTTCCTTTCCAATAAGTTCAGCCATGGTAGTTGAATGAGCAAGGAAATTCTTAAATACCTATATCTTAATCAATCTCAAAATACCCATTCTGTTTACCTACAACAACTCAATTTTCAACTCTACTTTATAAATTCTACTTCACTTTCATATTTTCAAGCTTATCTTTCATGGCCTACAACCTTAGAAACACATGAGAAAACAAAGTTACCATTATTACCAAAATTCACAACTTACTCAAAATAAAGAATTCTAATTGTTTTAACATAACATTCCATTTCGTTTATTCACATTCACATGCATCTCCAACAAGCATTGTAACACATACCATCCTCAATTAAGCATCTCCCAATTAACTTAAACAAGGATTAGAAATAGAAGATCCCTACAGAATTTGGTGGCCCTTGGTTTAATTAATTCAGCCTATGTAGCAGTAAAAGAGAAACAGATGTTTGTAAGGTCCCATGCAGTTCATCACAACAATCAAACATATTCCTAACAATATTTTAACAAAACTTGGGCACTATTTTGTTTTACACCACAAATTAATATGTGATTTGCAAACTGTCATCATCTACTATACATATGACTTAGCACACACTCTAACACTCATGGCAGTAAGCAATCATATAATGAAAAGGAAATATTATGTTATAATCAAACCAATAAGAGAACCGATCCAAACAAACACAATAAGCAAAATCGATTATCCATTTTCAGTCACTTGAACATTCACATGAAGCTTGCAAAAACAACCAAAATCTTAAACTCATTACTCATGCTTTTCAGACACCTAAGCAATGCACAATCAGTTCAAACAAAGCAAGCCAGAATTTGGAATCTATATAAATAACAAAATAAAGAACCTAATCAAATCAAATCTTTAAGTAAGGCTCTAATCTTTTCCAATATATCAAAAATTAGAACTTTAACTTCATTCTTATAAGTTTAAACCCTTTACAATTTAATCCAATTAGTCAATCCATTAATACCAACAAAAAGAGAAGTCTACTGCGATAGATTAAAAGCATTTCATAACTAATATTAGTCATTTCACATGTTGCATAAATCTCACAATTAAACACCTCTTTTACATATAACAGAAAATCCACTTAATCAATACTTTTCTTCCATAATTCAGTTTACCCAATGCAACAAAATTCTTCATTTTGCTTCAATTCCATTTGGCCATAGCAGTAAAGCAATCTAAAGCATATTTTTAAGCACACATGCATGGCAAAACAAAGCAAGAAAATAGAAACTTCCAGAACCAACATGTAGGACCCTTTCATAACTCATATAGACCCCTAATCAAGCTTATAAAACTTAAATCCCTAAACCAAATTTCGGATTCCTCTCCAAATCGCCCAAAAACGAATGAAAAAGGGTATGAATCTGAGAAGTAGAGTTACCTAAGTTTAGTTTTGATGTTGTATGAGCTGTGGGTGGTAGGCACCACCGTGAAACTCGCCGGAGATCGACCATTTGGGTGGTTGGCCGAAACAGAACAGCCAAAAACGAAAAAGAAGAAAAGAAAGTGAGGAAATCGACCTTAAAGGTAACATAGATCGAAAACATAAGAAGGCCGAAACTTTACCTTTAATTTCCGCCGCCATACGCCGGAAAACTCGCCGGATTCGCAAGGAGAAACAAATAGGGTTCATTTGGTTTGAGATGAAAGCGAAACGGACTAGAATAAAGAGGAAAAGAAAGGAGAAGAGGCCGCAGAGGTCGGCCAGCCTTGGCCGCCATACAGCCGCCCTTCGTTGCCGTCGAACGCCGACGTACGTGTGGCCGAAGGGAGAAAAAGAAAAGAAAGCGACAGAGGAGGTGGGGGAGGACGGGTTTGAAGGTGAGGAGGGAGTTTATTTTTATTGATAAGGAAGGAGGGAGGGCGTGTTTGGTTAGGGAGAAATAAGGGTGGTTTTTGATAATTAAAGCCTAAACTTGCCATAATGTACTCATTTTGATTTAAAACCACTTAAACCAGCCTCCAATCTTCTTAAACTTCAAAATATTTTTAGCTTTACCATTCCCTCATATTTCAAACTCTTCATTTCTTAATTAATTATATGCACATTAATTACTCAAAATTTCCAAAATATCCCAAAAATTCCTAAAAATTCCAAAATTCCTAATTTCTCCATTTATCATTTCCCAAAACACTCTTTAATCCTGTATTAAATTTTCAGGATGTTACAATTCTCCTCCTCTAAAATAATTTCGTCCTCAAAATTAAGGGAATTTCCATTAGAAATAAGAAAAGAAACAGTTTCTTGGACTGATAATCCCATCTCAAGAAAAAGAAAAAGGAATTTGGTTATAAGTAAGGTAGACTGAACTCATTGGCAATGAGAATTCATTGCCCTAAGTGTCATCCATATGACACCGCAGAGATGCTATCGATGATTTAGAAGAACTATGAACACTTTAACTAAGGTTGTTGTCGCAGTTTTCTGGTCAAATGTAGTCAAGTGCGAAGTAGGAAAGATGTTTCTTACGATAAAGGTGAGGTTAAGGATACTAGATCCCATTCTCAAGTTCATTAAAAGGTTTAAAAGAGGTGAAATCAAGTCAGATTGACTTGAATGTATATAACCTTTTGAACAAGGTTAGAAACACTACGCCAGAAAACTAGGAGTATAACTAAAATTCTATTCAAAATCACAATTAATTCTGCTATACTAGCAGATTATTGAACGAATCTGTCAGAAATCACAATATACCAGCAGTAGCACAATCAATTTCACTACAAAAATCTGATGCAACAGAGCATAAATGATGCACGAATCTAACACACAATAAGATCCAATCAATTTATTCACTTTAACATCAAGTTCACTGGAAGTATCCCACAACAAATCTCCTTTATATCCATTCCAGTACTTGCAGCAATAAAAAGTAAACATTCTCTAACTCATTATTCGTTTTTCATAGACAAAGTCATATTCAAATATGTATGAAAATTCCCATTTCATTGAGAATTTATTCAGCCAAGTAGAGAAAAGGAAATGAAACTAATTCCTATAATCCAAACTTGATTTCAAAGCCTACTGGAATTTAAAAGTACATCAAACGAAACTTTTCAAGGGACCATTCAGCCAATGTATCTAAAACGACAACACCAGTCAATGTACTTATGAGCTATCAAACCCTTTTAGTCAATGTTGTACATAACTCAAGCCTAAACAATATTCATGTCCAAAAATCCTCAGTTTTTAATTCATAACCAAAATATTACTTTAAGATATCCAAGCACATTTTAACTCAAGTATTTCCCCTAATGAACTTTAACCTGAAACCTAAATTTCTTCAATCAATCATCAATTCATAGTTGTCACTTCAAAATCATCAATCCATATTGGTAGTAATTCACATATTGATAACAATTCCCAACAACACACCAACATCACTAATTCCTCTTCATCATGGAGCAATTCAACCAACATATCACTCACGATTTCTTTCATATTCAAAATTTCACCAATTAAATTTCCCTTAAACTAAATCTCTCTTTTCTTCTCTTTCATCATCACCAACATACAAAAATAAACAACAG
Organism: Mimosa pudica; assembly: GCA_029929735.1. Taxonomy (NCBI): domain Eukaryota; kingdom Viridiplantae; phylum Streptophyta; class Magnoliopsida; order Fabales; family Fabaceae; genus Mimosa; species Mimosa pudica. The sequence goes on from JAKELP010000054.1 coordinate 2,234,044, forward strand.
AGTTCACCGTTCTCATCATAATGCTCTACTACAAAGGACATAATTCTAACATCAACAAACTTCTATAATCTTTCATTTAATATAACACATTGCATCAACTTTCCAAACCAGAAACTATACTTTGTTATTATTCTTTTCTATACCATTCAACACAATTTGATCCTCTTAAATAAAAAAAATGTCTATTTGAAAGCCTACAATTTGCAACCAATATCAAATAAGTAATACGCACTACTCAAGCAGTATTCAAACATCAAAACATCATAACCTCATTCAGCTCCATTTAATCACCAATATGTCACATGTTTTAATTCCTCTTCCATTACTTTCATCTAAAATCACATTTCCAATCCTTTAATATCACCTTAGAATAATCAATAAACCTATCACACCATCAATCGAAGAACTATCCCAGAAAATTATTGGTCCTTCTTAATCTCCTATCACTTAACCTTGTAACAAAAACTTTTAAGGATTTTCTAAATATCTCCTGACTATCTCTTCAGCTATTGCTGTACCGAAATTGCAGAAAATTTCTAAATATACATGCAAGCACCAAAGATTGACAATCTTTCAAATAAATCCTTATCCACCGATTTCTAATAGAACTTCAACATATTAAACGAGATCCTATTTCTTTTCATATCCTATTAACATCTCATATTATAAGGAACATAGCACTAACCACAATTTCCTAAATCCTTTTCTTCATTCCCTTTAGTCATACTTCCTATAATTAAACATGTAAAGCATACACCTCATCAAAACTTCCTAATAATTGAAACATCACACCAAACCAAAATAATTTAGTTCAAAACAAAATCAATGCACATTTATAATCAAATCACATCATAGTCAAAAATCACAACAACCTGCATCATGGCGGCGTTTTTCTAAAGAAAACTTTTCAAGAAAGTCTTACAAAAACATCAAACTTATTTAGTTTACTAATGAAGTCCAACAAAAGACTATCAATCATTCTTCAATAAAATCTAACATTACTATAACACATTTAACATAATATGTAACTTAGCTTATTAATCACCATCATCAATTACACTTAAACAACACTCACTTATCATTCTATAAAGATTTTGTCTAACTATACAAACAAAATTTGAAACAACAATTACCTTCAAATAACCACTTATAATCAAACATCAAAGTATAGATTTCAAAACAACCAATATCCATGGAATTTCAATTAAACCAATTAATAAACAAGTCAATTTTCCAACTAATCAAACAATTTAAATAAATAAACAACGATCAGAAGACAAGATCAACAATTCTTATTTCCTATTGTATTCATTATCAATTGTTATTTTCGAATTCCTTAATCCTTTAACCCAATAAGGGATCTCATGATGCCTCGACTATGATTATGGCCGACACATAACTATATTCGAGACCCCAGAGAAGCATCCTTATTTCGTCATTCTTATGAAATTCTTATCAATATCATCACTTATTTCATTATTCTTCTTATATTCTTCTCAACCTCTCCACAATACCTATTCAATTGCGCTTATCACTCTCTCCCCACCACGGGATGAGTGATATTCCTCTCAAAAGGACAGATATTCATGCACAGAAGGAAGGGAATACTAAGAATGTATATTGCCAATCTACATGCAATGCAGCACAGTCCTAGGTTATCGTATACCAAATACTGATAACCAAGTTGTAACATATTGTTACTAATTCCCTAATTAACCTGTGACATCTCTTTTAGTTCAATAATATCTTTACTAACTATGATAGAAAAAGGAATTGCAATAATATCAATATCTCTATCATAGTTAGAAAAAGAATATCCTAATGATTGAAATATTATCCATGATAGAAAAGAATAAACTAATACAGCACAGCTGCTATCATGGATAATTTATTGCTAACCATGTTAGAAAGGATTTGCCTAACATGGTTAATAAACAAAACTAGTTGATATTTAACAATAAATAGATATACACATGCGGAAACGAATGCAGGCCTATACAAATTGGCAATATACAATTCCAAAGAAATTATATAACTTCTACTACCTAATTCCCTTTCCTGCTGCTTGCGTCTGTGCATGAATACCTGCAAAAATGTCAGTAATCGTGGGATGAGACAATTTGTCCCAGTAATCACCGCTTAACTCACTATAACAGTGAGATGTGCGGTAGCGAGGGCGTCTAAAGGGTACCACATTTAAAACCAATAATATATATATATACGTCAAGTCTTTCATTCATTATTCAAGTCCCTCCGTCTAAATCAACTCAAATTCACCATCTCTACTTCCCACATATCACTCAAATCCCTCAGTCAATTCCAAGTCAACTCAACAGACAAAAATTGTAACATCCTGAAAAATTTAATTCAGGATTAGAGAGTGTTTTGGGAAATTTTGGAATTTTTAGGAATTTTTCGGATATTTTTGGAAATTTTGAGTAATTAATGTGCATATAATTAATTAAGAAATGAAGAGTTCGAAATATGAGGGAGTGGTAAAGCTAAAAATATTTTGAAGTTTAAAAGATGGGAGGCTGGTTTAAATGGTTTTAGAATTAAAAGAGTACACTATGGCAAGTTTGAGCTACAAATCATCAGAGCACCCCCTTATTTCAGCAAACCAAACGCGCCCTCCCCCTTTACTATAAAAACCATCGGCTCCCTCCTCCTTCTTACCCGACACCTCACCTCCGCCCTCCTTCCTTCTTCGTTTTCCTGTCCTCCTCCGGCGACGGCGCGGCGGCGCCAATCTCCCTCACCATCACCATCATCAAACCATTTTTCCTGTCTCACTTCTCCACCTCACGTTCGGTCTCCCTCCCTCACTTTCTATTTCGTTCTTCTTCTTCTCCGGTGACGGCAGGTTTTCTTCAATCTCCGGCGAAAATAGCGGCGGACGGCAGCTAGAGGTAGGCCTTACGGTTTCTTTTGGTTCTTCAAGCCATTTTCCTTTTTCCAACTTTGTTTCCTCACCTCCTCTTTTCCTTTTGGTTTCTGTTATGAACCCAAAACTTCAATGGCCGATTTCCGGCGAACGGTGCTGCGGCCGCCGGCGGCTAGTCCTTCTTCTCTCATCATTGAACTTTGTAAGCATTTTCTACACTTTTCTTACCTTAGTTTTTGCTATTTGAGCCGTTTAGGGTTAGGGTTTGAGAGCATTTTTCGAAAATCCAGTAATATTCGTAGAAATTGGTTGTTCTAACTTGTTTGATTAGGTTATATGAAAATGTTTTTAGGTTCTGATTGGTTAAATTTATATTTTGGTGATTCTATTTCACTGTATGGCCTAATTTTGAGCATAAGTTGGGGCTGCTTGATTTTATTAAGGATAATAAAGGTTGTGGACAGATTTTATCATGGAACATAAAGTAAATTGAGTTTAGTTGATAGTTTAGCCTTATCCTCAATGTTTTTATTAGGTACTGATTATTTTAGGATTAAGAGTAAAATGATAAATTGATGGTGGTTTGATGGTCTCAATAGGGATATTGATAGCTTTCTATAAATTAAAATGATTTGAGTTACTAAGAGGACATTTGGACTTTGTTTTGGGTGCATTTAGAATGAAGTATGTAATTGGAAGAAATTTTGTTGATACAAGGTGTTAGAGAATGGAGAATTGAGAAATGAAAGTTGTGATTAATTAGGCTGTTTTAGGGATTTCTAAAGTCGTATTGATTCCTTGAGGTTTGGTATTCCTATATGGTTTCTAATTGCTGATAGATCATTATATAGGTGTAAATGTGTAAATAGTTGAGGGGGACCTATAAATCGAATTGTTAATAAGTAAAGCTTGATAAAGTCATGTTTTGGATATGTTACTTGAAACTTATGTCAATTATGAATGAATTGGTCATTTAAACATATTGATTGGAGTTAGTAAGTAGTTATATGATGATGAAACTTGCAATGATTGCTGAATCAAGGTATTGAGAAAACACTGATTTTGGATTGAACTAAATGTGTTTAAAGAGAAGGAAATAATGTGATAGGCTTAGAGGAACAGTGTTTATTGGTCTGTATACGGGTTCTAGAATTTCTATAAGGATGATGCTTTAGGATGCTAGAATAATGAAGAATTAGGATAAACTTTAGGAGAAGCACATTAGGAGTATAAATGAGTAAGTTGTATTTGAGTTTTAGCCTTGCATGATTCAAACACAATGATTTTCATGAGTAGGGAATCTTGAGGTTTGCCACTGTAGGTTCGGTATGGGAAATTATTTAGGTTGTTGAAGTAGTTTTTATATTAAATCTTGCTGGTTTCTTTTTGGAACTTCTGGACCTCATGAGTTAACATGGATATTGGTGGAAGGAGTCTGAATCTTACCTTTATTGTTTTGAGTTTATTTTTGTTAGTTCAGGCTAGCATATACTTTGGAAGATTTTTTTTAATTGGTTCTTCACAGGATCTAGGCAAAATTAGAATCTGATTTGTGACAGCATTTTTAATGGTTCTGGACTAATTTAGTTGAAAATGACTTTATTCTTCTTATCATTCATTGTTAAATTGAAGTATTAAATTGTGATGCACTTGAATGTGTTGAATTGGAAGGTTGAACTGTTTTGCTACATTGCAATTGTATTTATAAGCTAATAAACTGGGAATTGGAAGATGAGAAATGACTTGCTTTTGTGTGTATTGAATTTAAGTGATTTGAGTTATTGTGGTTTGATGTTATTAAAATGGTTGGACTGGATGTTATTGTGAAAATTGTTTTCTCATGTGAATGGACTTAACCTATGAATCGAATATTATCCCATTTTGTTGTGAAGTGAATAAAACTGAACTGGTTTATTTATTAGCCAAAATACTGAGAATCATAAAAGATTAAAGCTAAAGAGCTCAATTATAGAATCAAGAAAGTATAAATGTAACAGGGACTGTGTAGTAATACAGGAACGAGAGAGACGTTAGTTAATCTATAACTTAGAATGATTATTAACTTACTATTATTACATGGTGTAATAATAGGAAAGGATGTGACGTGCATATATTTCTCAAGGCATGGTAAAGTAAAGAGAAAAGCAAGGGAGTGCATAGTTGCTGGGAAACAGGTAATCACTCTTACCTTACTATAACATTGAGGGTGACGTTAGTTGGGATTTTCAATCCTTTCTAACCCTCAAATCTTTAAAAGTTATGTTTATACAAAACAGGCTATCGGGTGCCTTTTAAACACGATTATTTTCGTATAAAGAAACTTCATACATTATATATATAGTATCCTGTCTGGTGGCTGTGATTTTCCTGGAATAGTGGGTATATTTGGATGTGGTGCTCTGACAGCAGTGTTGATAGGTTATTCGATGGAAAGTGATGGAGTTTGTGGTGAGGTTATATATATATATATATTTGGTACTTGGACAGGGGTATTGAAAAGTGAATGGTATTGGAAAGTATCAAAGTTTGTGATTGAGTTATTGAATGAGTTTGAGATGTGAAAAGGGTTGTGATCATTGCATGACACTGAGATATGTACCATCGCGCGATGATAACCGTTCGATAGGCCAATCAACGGTTATTTGTACTGGTCGACAGATTGGAGACTGTGACCAATGGTCAACAGATTGGAGACTGGGACCAGCAGTCATCTGATTGGAGACAGACACTGCTCCCTTTCTGATTGGAGACAGATTGGGGTTTCTCTCTCATGGGGTTACCAGAGAGGGAAATTGCCCCCTCACTTTTGAGAGGGGCACAGTGTCAACTCATGTAGAATATATATATATAGAGCTCGAGTGTAGTGCCTCCGGGATGGCATGAGTAGAGCACCAGGGATTGTACATGCGTGTTAGCCGAAAAATGGGATTTGAGAAAGGCATGAATGAGAATTACAGTAAGGAAAGCATGGATTGAGGATTGGATGGTGAAGTTTAGTTGATGTGAAAATTGATTGAAGGATTTCAAGTGATATTTGAAAAGTAGAGATAATAAACTTGATTTGAATTGGACGTGACACAGGAACTGGATTGTTAAATGAAAGAAGACTTGAGTTATATACATATTACTGATTTTTAAATGTGGTACCCTGTAGACGTCCTTACTACCACACACCTCACTGTTATAGTGAGTTAAGTAGTAGATTACTGAGACAAGTTGTCTCACCCCACGATTACTTTCATTTTTGCAGGTGTTCATGCACAGACGCGAACAACAGGAAAGGGAATTAAGTTTCAAAGGTTATTTATGTTATTGAGACATGTATATTGCCAAAAAATGTATAGGTCTGCATTCGCTTCCGCATATTTTTATTTGTATTAATATTATTGGATAATTGGAGAATTGTAGTAGGTTGCTCCTTTTTCTAACCATGTTAGGTGATTCTTTTCTAACATGGTTAGTTATTTATTATCCATGATAGTGTTCAGGTTATATTAGGAAATTCTTTCCTATCATGGATAATGATAATTATTAAGAAACTCTTTTTCTAACTATGATAGATTTATTGATATTATGGAAATCATTTTTCTATCATAGTTAGTAACGATATTATTGAATTAATCAGGAAATTAGTAACGATATGTTACAAAAATAAACGTGATTGACACTGTGCCCAGTCTCAAATCTGAAAGCATGAAAAATGGAGCACTTTAAATAGTGAAAACATCCCTGAAAAAGGGAGCACTATAAACAGTGTAAACATCCCTGGTTCCTTTACAATCCGAGGAACCTGTACAATTAACCTATCGATTTGCGCAAATCGATAGGTTACATCGGCCGACGGTACTAATAATCAGTGTCATGCAATGCTCACAATCCCTATTCTATATTCCATCAACATAACTCCTTAATTTTCTCTACACAACCTACGATACATCCAATCCACTGTACCTCTCTATATCCCTGTCAAATCAAAATACCAAGATCCCAATATCTATACACTCACATACACAGTCCAACAATATCACCAGCAGGATACTACATATATAATGTATCAAAATCTTTTATATGAAAATAATCGTGTTTGAAAGGCACCCGATAGCCTGTTTTATATAAAAATACCTTTTCAAATATAATATATATATAGAGGGCGAGAAAGGATTTTAAAAATCCCCAACTAACATCACCCTCAATGTTATAGTAAGGTAAGTGTGATTACCTGTCGCCCTTTAGCACTCTGACGTTCTTCCTTACCATTTCTCGTAGATTTTCTCCAAATACTTTAGTTCCTCCTATGATAATAGGATACAAATGATAAATTAATATCATTTCCACTTTATAATACTTTGACGTCTCTCTCGTATTCCATGTTACTACCCAATCTCTTTTCTTATATATTTTTTTCTAAGGTAAACATTTTCGAATCAAAGTCAAAGCCAATAATCAAATTCCAATTAATGAACCAAAAGCCAAGAAACAATAGGCATACATTTCCATTAAAGCAATATAGGAATTAACACAAATAAAATCACCAAATACAATCATAGCCAATCTGCACGCAACAAACAACATTCAAAATAGTCACCGTATCAGCAAGATGGTCAATACCATGTTCAATGCAAGGTTTCACAAAGGAAAGCACCCAACATTAGCAATCTCATATCCTTAACTTTCTTCATGATCTCATTTTAGAAACTCAACTACATTTTCAGTTCTAATCAAGAGGTTCAGTAACTATAACCAACACAAGAAGAACTAAATTTCAACAACATAAGTCCTAAATCAAACCAATCCAAAAACAAGGTAATCAAAGGAAAACAAATTCAACAAAATATATATATATCGATTCCAAGACAAGATATATGAACCACAAACTAATTCGAATATCATAATCAACCACCTTAAAACTTAATTAGCCATATACTTTTGTTTGAAGTCGTTGTACTCCAAAAGTCTAATAATAGCAATAATTATCAACCATAATATGCAAGAGAAGGACAAACCACATTCCATTTATAATCTCACAATCCATATCCAATTAAATCACACATCTTCTTTCCTTTCCAATAAGTTCAGCCATGGTAGTTGAATGAGCAAGGAAATTCTTAAATACCTATATCTTAATCAATCTCAAAATACCCATTCTGTTTACCTACAACAACTCAATTTTCAACTCTACTTTATAAATTCTACTTCACTTTCATATTTTCAAGCTTATCTTTCATGGCCTACAACCTTAGAAACACATGAGAAAACAAAGTTACCATTATTACCAAAATTCACAACTTACTCAAAATAAAGAATTCTAATTGTTTTAACATAACATTCCATTTCGTTTATTCACATTCACATGCATCTCCAACAAGCATTGTAACACATACCATCCTCAATTAAGCATCTCCCAATTAACTTAAACAAGGATTAGAAATAGAAGATCCCTACAGAATTTGGTGGCCCTTGGTTTAATTAATTCAGCCTATGTAGCAGTAAAAGAGAAACAGATGTTTGTAAGGTCCCATGCAGTTCATCACAACAATCAAACATATTCCTAACAATATTTTAACAAAACTTGGGCACTATTTTGTTTTACACCACAAATTAATATGTGATTTGCAAACTGTCATCATCTACTATACATATGACTTAGCACACACTCTAACACTCATGGCAGTAAGCAATCATATAATGAAAAGGAAATATTATGTTATAATCAAACCAATAAGAGAACCGATCCAAACAAACACAATAAGCAAAATCGATTATCCATTTTCAGTCACTTGAACATTCACATGAAGCTTGCAAAAACAACCAAAATCTTAAACTCATTACTCATGCTTTTCAGACACCTAAGCAATGCACAATCAGTTCAAACAAAGCAAGCCAGAATTTGGAATCTATATAAATAACAAAACAAAGAACCTAATCAAATCAAATCTTTAAGTAAGGCTCTAATCTTTTCCAATATATCAAAAATTAGAACTTTAACTTCATTCTTATAAGTTTAAACCCTTTACAATTTAATCCAATTAGTCAATCCATTAATACCAACAAAAAGAGAAGTCTACTGCGATAGATTAAAAGCATTTCATAACTAATATTAGTCATTTCACATGTTGCATAAATCTCACAATTAAACACCTCTTTTACATATAACAGAAAATCCACTTAATCAATACTTTTCTTCCATAATTCAGTTTACCCAATGCAACAAAATTCTTCATTTTGCTTCAATTCCATTTGGCCATAGCAGTAAAGCAATCTAAAGCATATTTTTAAGCACACATGCATGGCAAAACAAAGCAAGAAAATAGAAACTTCCAGAACCAACATGTAGGACCCTTTCATAACTCATATAGACCCCTAATCAAGCTTATAAAACTTAAATCCCTAAACCAAATTTCGGATTCCTCTCCAAATCGCCCAAAAACGAATGAAAAAGGGTATGAATCTGAGAAGTAGAGTTACCTAAGTTTAGTTTTGATGTTGTATGAGCTGTGGGTGGTAGGCACCACCGTGAAACTCGCCGGAGATAGACCATTTGGGTGGTTGGCCGAAACAGAACAGCCAAAAACGAAAAAGAAGAAAAGAAAGTGAGGAAATCGACCTTAAAGGTAACATAGATCGAAAACATAAGAAGGCCGAAACTTTACCTTTAATTTCCGCCGCCATACGCCGGAAAACTCGCCGGATTCGCAAGGAGAAACAAATAGGGTTCATTTGGTTTGAGATGAAAGCGAAACGGACTAGAATAAAGAGGAAAAGAAAGGAGAAGAGGCCGCAGAGGTCGGCCAGCCTTGGCCGCCATCACAGCTGCCCTTCGTTGCCGTCGAACGCCGACGTACGTGTGGCCGAAGGGAGAAAAAGAAAAGAAAGCGACAGAGGAGGTGGGGGAGGACGGGTTTGAAGGTGAGGAGGGAGTTTATTTTTATTGATAAGGAAGGAGGGAGGGCGTGTTTGGTTAGGGAGAAATAAGGGTGGTTTTTGATAATTAAAGCCTAAACTTGCCATAATGTACTCATTTTGATTTAAAACCACTTAAACCAGCCTCCAATCTTCTTAAACTTTAAAATATTTTTAGCTTTACCATTCCCTCATATTTCAAACTCTTCATTTCTTAATTAATTATATGCACATTAATTACTCAAAATTTCCAAAATATCCCAAAAATTCCTAAAAATTCCAAAATTCCTAATTTCTCCATTTATCATTTCCCAAAACACTCTTTAATCCTGTATTAAATTTTCAGGATGTTACAGGAACCATCTAACATGGTTAGAAAAAGAAACTGCATAACACTCAGAAAAGAGATAACCATGTTAGAGCGGGGCCCATCTAACATGGTTGTATACAGAAATAACACTCATTCAAAATGATGCATCACCAACGCACCATATAACCATATTAGGAAAGAATTTCCTAACATGGTTATTCCAAACACAGGTATCTCTTATATACATCAAACGCAAATATCCGACTTAACTTGTCAGTATCACAAAGCACAATCATTCATCACTAATTACAATCCTCTTATACATCCATGTTTGGAAATGGGGATTGCCTTTCCATTAACAGACAATTGAAAAAAAAAGGATTGTCTTTCCATTACCAGACCAATCTCCTGTAACAAATTATCTCCATGCAGTTCATAATCAGGAAAAGGGATTACCTTTCCATTACCAGGTAATTCTCCCTAATAAATAATCCATATGCAATATATAATCATTCATCACACTAACAAGTGTGTAATAAAGCTACAACGGTCACATTATGACAGTATCAATAAATCAACAACAATCAACAGAAACAACTAACACGTTTCATTCAAAACATTACAACCAAATGCGGAAGCAGATGCAGCCTAATCAAATGGCAATATATATATAATCCTAATAAATCACCACCGGCCTACTCACTGTCTAAGTGCAGGCCGAGCAGCTCCTTCCCTTTCCTCTCTGCCTCCCTCTGGCATGATCACCTGTAAAAAAATATATAGGGAATGGGGTGAGACAAACTATGTCTCAGTAATCACTACTTAACTCACTGTGAGACTCAGAAGTGGGGTAGCGGAGTGTCTACAGGGTACCCAGTTTTCAAAACCTGCATAAACCATGTAATACATACATATATATATACAGAACAGATACATCCATCTCTCAATAGGCAAAAGTAAACGTGAATGACACTGTGCCCAGTCTCAAATCTGAAAGCATGAAAAAGGGACCACTCTAAAATGTGAAAAATCCCTGGTTCCTTTACAATCCGAGGAACCTGTACAATTAACCTATCGATTTGCGCAAATCGATGGTTACATCGGCCGACGGTACTAATAATCAGTGTCATGCAACATACAAAAGGTTTATATAAATATGTATATATATAAAGTACAGTTTATTAGAAAGGTACCCTATAGCCCACGTTCAAATATAAAGTAATCAAAACACATTTCATTTATATATAAAGTAGAAGAGAATTTTAGAAATTCTCAACTACCGTCACCCTCAGTATCACAGTCAGTTAAGCGTGATTACCTGCACAGCCTAGTAGCACTAGATATACACAGCTAACGTCGTCCTCAAGCTCCACTCGAGTCTCTGCCGTCTACAATCACACAATGACCTACTGTTGGTCAAGACACAACATTAGTGACTTAAACCTACCATTCAAACTAATTCTATTTTAAGCAATGAGAATACTAAATACTTTAATTAAATTCCATTTATCATTTCCACTTTACTCATCACCATAATATTCTCACAATTGTTCCATTTATTATGTTTCTTTGACATTTCTTTCAAAAATTATACTACACTTCCACAACCTACTAAACTAACATTCTTAATATTAATTTGACACTATGGAGTCTCTATATCACACACAACTTCCTTTACACTTCCCACATCCTATTACATAACATATTTCCCCTTTGTTCAATACTTTAATAGCTACACTTCTTTCCAAACACTAATTCAACTATTTCAATTATTCCCATATCTTCATAACACTTTAAGAAGCATTACCAAACCACCAATTTTGTCACTATCTTTCACATCATCAAATCCCAACTTAAAAGCATTTTAAAGGCTTATAAAATATAAAAACTTGTCCTAATCCTTAAGAAAACTCATAACTCAAGTTTTATCCTCATACCTTCATCAACTTACTAATCATCCATCACATTTCAAACATAACTTTGCAAACCAATTTTCCAAACTTTATTTACCAATTTCCTCCTATACACAATTTCAAATGATGTTACTCCTCCAATATCTTCATAACACCTATATAAACACTTCTTAAATTCCTATTTAATCCATATAGTCCAAATAAACAAACTTTCACTTTGATAAGACTGAAAATGCCCATTAAATTATAAAATACTCACAAACCACCAAACCACCATATATTACTATCAAATTTACAATTCAAAGTAACTTCCTAACTTCACCAAACTCCCACCAAACTCCAACATACCCTTACATATCCACATTCCCTTTTCTTCAACACTTTGTTTACCAAACTCCATCCCAAACACCAATCTAACAAAACCAACATCAATAGTTAACTTCAATAAACATTTCATAACCACCAATGTGTTCAAACTATCCTTCTTGAACAATTCCTAACTTCAAATAATCATAACTTGCACCAAAAATTCTCAAATGATTAACCTCATCTAGAAAAATCCAAATGCCTCCAAGCATAATCAAATTCAATACCTCAATTCCAATATTAAAACATTAATATCCCAAAAATTCACAATATAAACAAAGCCCTAACTCAAAGAGCCCAAAAGTGCCCATGAACATTCTCAAATTAATTTCCAGCTTTAACAAATTTAAATACCTCCAAGAATCTTCTATTAACCACTTATGCATAACACAAATTCTTGTTTAAAATTCCAAAGATTTATTCATAGTCAAACCCTAACTCAAAAGAGGGAACTTTATCCAAAAATCAACCTCAAAAAGTGTACGAAGGCTTACACAGTTCAAGAATAAAAGGGAAAGAGTGTCTCCGCCGCTGGCCGCCGTCGGAGTCGCCGGAAATCGGCCATTGAAGGTGGCTGGCCGAGTTTTACATCCAAGAAGGAGAAAAAAAATCAATGAGAAATGAAGTTGGAAAGGAGTATTAGCTTGAAGAATCAAAGAAAACCAAGAACCTACCTCTAACCACCATCGGCCGCAGGAAACCGCCGAATATCTCGCCGGAAAAACGCTCAACATGTCGAAGAAGAAAGAGAACAGAGAGGAGCAGATCGGACTTCAAGTTAACAGTCTTGTGAAGAAGGGAAAATGAGAAACAAAATGGGTGTAGTTGGGAGGTGAAGAAAATGAGATGGGTGTTGATTTGTGGAAGAAGGAAAATGGAAATGGTGGGGGGGGGGGTGTGCTGCGCATGTGTTTGTGTATATGAGGAAGAAGGGTGTGTTTGGTTGATGTTTTAATTGGGTGGGTTAGAATAACTACTAGGGAAAATTACCATAATGTCCTCTTTTAATTAAAATCCCCTAAATCAAGACTCTAATCTACTTACATTTCAAAATATTTTGGATTCCATCATTCCCTCATATTTCTATTTCTTCAAGTGTTTGAGTAGTTATTTAGACACCTATTATCCCAAAACTCCGAAAATATTCCAAAAATCTCCAAAAATTCTAAAAATTCCTAAAATTTCTAATTTTTCCATTTATTATTTCCTAAGATACTCTCTAATCCTATATTAAAATTTTAGGATGTTACATATGTTTTAGAGCATCAAACAAAGAAAAATGGTACATTGATAGTGGATGCTCTAGACACATGACAGGAGACAAAGAGAAATTCAACTCCATTGAAATGAAGGAAGGAGCCAAAGTGAGCTTTGGAGGGAATCAGAGTGGAAGGATCACTGGAGTAGGACAAGTTGGTCTAGTAAAAAATGTATATCTGGTAGATGGTTTGTGCCACAATTTATTAAGTGTCAGTCAGTGTACTGAACGAGGTAACTGGGTCATTTTTGATTCAAATGAATGTCTAGTAATAGATAAACAAAAGTTAAATTTAGATAAAAATAATCTAAACTGTAAGTTAAAGGCAAGCATAAATGGGAATCTATACTCCTTAGAATTAAATCAAAATATGGAAGAAAAATGCTTTATTTCAAATGATGAAAGTTGTTGGCTTTGGCACAAACGATTAGCTCATGTAAATTTCACTCAATTAGAAAAGCTAATTAATAGAGACCTAGTGATCGGTATTCCAAGTTTTAAATTTAAACATGACACTATTTGTGAGTCATGTCAGAAAGGAAAACAAACTAAAACATCTTTTAAGTTTAAGAAGTTAATCTCTACATCAAGACCATTGGAGTTAATTCACATGGACTTGATCGGGCCAGCTGGAGTGAAAAGCCTGGGAGGAAATCTTTACACTCTAGTAGTAGTTGATGACTATTCAAGATTTACTTGGGTTACATTCCTTTCCTCTAAACATGAACCTTTTGATGCCTTTTATGTGCTTGCTAAGAAATTGCTGAATGAAAAGAGTCTAAGCATAACGGCAATCAGAACCGATCATGGTGGTGAATTTGAGAACAAAGAGTTCAAGGAGCTTTGTGAAGAAAAAGGGATTGATCACAACTTCTCTGCTCCTAGAACCCCTCAACAAAATGGTGTTGTTGAAAGAAAGAACAGAGTATTGACTGAGATGGCTCATAGCATGCTGAATGAGAAGGAAGTCCCACAGATCTTTTGGGTAGATGCAATGAGCACAGCTTGCTACATCCCAAATCGAGCCTACATTAGAAAAGGAATGGAGAAGACTCCATATCAACTCTATAAGGGGAGAAAACCTAATCTTAGTCATCTTAGAGTTTTTGGGTCAAAATGTTTTATACATAATAATGACAAAGTAAACCTAGGAAAATTTGATGGTAAATCTGACATTGGTATTTTCATTGGTTATTCTAATCGTAGTAAAGCTTATAGAGTTTATATCAAAAGAAATCAAACTGTTGAAGAATCTGTGTATGTTTTTTTTGATGAGGTAACACCGGAAAAGCGATCAGAGGATGATCAGATGCCCAGAGTGATCGAAAGAAGTTTAGATCACTCACATCACTCAGATCACCCTGAACTCCGATCAGAGGAAGAAATCAAAGAGGAATCACAGAATGATCAAAGGGAAGAAGGAGAATTGCCTCCCTCGTTAAGTCACCTCAAGGACCATCCTCCAGAGCAGATAATTGGTAACATACAGTCTGGAGTTAAAACCAGACAACAACTACAAAATGAGGTAGAATTTTCTGCATTTATTTCTGAAATCGAATCTACTTGTGTTGAGGAAGCTCTTGGTGATTGCGATTGGATAATTGCCATGCAAGAAGAGCTTAATCAATTCAAAAGAAATCAAGTTTGGGACTTAGTACCGAAACCCAAAAATCAATAAATCATTGGTACTAAGTGGGTTTCCAAAAACAAACTTGATGAAACACGTCAGATAGTCAGAAATAAACCAAGATTAGTTGCCAAAGGGTATAACCAAGAAGAAGGAATAGACTATGAAGAAACTTATGCTCCAGTTGCAAGACTTGAAGCAATAAGGATTCTTCTTGCTTTTACATCTATTAAAAACATCAAATTATATCAAATGGATGTAAAAAGTGTCTTTCTTAATGGTTATATCAAAGAAGAAGTCTATGTTGAGCAACCCCCTGGCTTTCAAGAATTAAATAAACCTGACCATGTGTATAAATTAAAAAAAGCCCTATATGGTCTCAAACAAGCACCAAGAGTTTGGTATGAGAGACTTAGCAATTTTTTGCTTGAAAAAGGCTTTATCAGAGGAAAATTAGATACAACTTTATTTATTCTGCATAAAAATAACCATATGCTCATAGTGCAAATTTATGTAGATGACATTATTTTTGGCGCTACTAATGAACAACTTTGCCAAGAATTCTCTAAGTTGATGCAGGGAGAGTTTGAGATGTCTATGATGGGAGAATTGAATTTCTTTTCGGGACTTCAAGTCAAACAAAAGGAAAAAGGAATATTCATCTCTCAGGCTAAATACTTTAAAGAGTTGCTGAAAAAGTTTGCATCTGACATGTCTAAGTCAGATGATACACCAATGAGTTCCTCTGCTAGTTTAGATGCTGATGGGACGGATAAACCTGTCAATCAAACTTTATATAGAGGAATTATAGGCTCTTTATTATATTTAACTGCCAGTAGACCTGATATACAATTTAGGGTAGGTATGTGTTGTTAGAATCTTAAGTTTTGATGAGGACTAAAACATGAAAGAACATAATGAACACTTAGGAAGAATTAGATGGAAGTGAAAAATCCTAAGTTAGAACACTATCGGATTTAACCGGATGACTTAGAGCAAAAACAACGTAAGTAGTGCTTGCGGGTGTAGTACATATCCCATAGCGGAAGTCAATTGAACGCTAAGTCTGAACCTAGTTAACCTAGTCTAAGTAGAATAGCTTCCCATAGCAAAAACGCTTCCCATTGCACTTGATTATATTATTCTGTTGGACTAACATTTGCGTGCAGAACTTAGATTCACTTCCGATAGCAAATGAGCTTCCGATAGTGAACACTCTTTGTATTACACATACTTGGACTAACGCTTGCAGAGCGAAGCTCTTACTTCCGGTAGCCAAGATCCATCCGATAGCAAGTACAAGAGTCAGAGACCGTACAAATGCTCAGATGTCAGAATTGCTTTTGTCAGAGCAGTATTGTCAAAGCTACTTTTTAGAGCAAAGTAACTAAAGCATAAGTCAACCCTGCTAAGCATTAATGAGCATTAATGAGGACAACGGTAACAAGGGTTAAACGGCTATATTCAAACGGACTTATTGTCACTCAAGCAACTGGTGTATTAGAGGCTACTATAAAAGGAACAACTTCATCATTTATGAAGACACCAAGAACAACACACGCAGTCATTAAGACAAAGTCAAGAGCATTCAAGCATAATACCTAGAGAATATTCAGAAAGCTTTATTGTTCTCATTGTATTTAAGTCTCTACATTTATTGTGAGCATTCATTGTACTTAAGTGTTTATGAACTTTGTATTAAATCCTTTGTGTAAAGGTTGAACCCTTGCAAGTAGTAAGGGGGAGTGAGTAAGGTTGCAAGTTAGCCCGTAAAACTTGTGGTTGTAAGGTTGCAAGTTAGCCCGTAAAACTTGTGGTTGTAAAGATTGCAGGTGAACCCGTTGAAAACCTGTGAATTAGTGGAACTCAATCAAGGGATTGAGAACTGGACGTAGGTCAAGAGTTAGACCAAACCAGTATAAAAGAATTTGTATTAGTGTCTTTATTTTATATTGTTTGTGTAGCACAATTCACCCCCCCTCTTGTGCATCCTCACTTTCATGTGTGCTAGATATCAAGCCAATCCCAAGGAATCTCACATGACGAATGTCAAACGAATTTTGAGATATCTGATTGGAACCCAAGAACTTGGTATCTGGTACCCTAAGGGCACTGAAGCTTATTTGATTGCATATACTGACTCCGATCATGCAGGTTACAAAACTGATAGAAAAAGTACTAGTGGACAGTGTCAATTTCTGGGAGGTTGCTTGGTCTCATGGGCTAGCAAGAAACAAAATTGTGTATCATTATCTTCCACAGAAGCTGAGTACATAGTCGCTGCTAGTTGCTGTGCACAAGTTCTATAGCTTAAGCAACAATTGAGTGATTTAGGTTTGGAATTTTCAGAAATTCCTATCCTCTATAATAACACAAGTACTATAAGCTTAGCCAAAAATCCTGTACATCATTAGAGAACCAAGCACATTGATGTTAGACATCACTTTCTCAGAGATCATGTTCAAAAGAAAGACATAAAGGTTGACTCTGTCCCTACCTATCTCCAACTTGCTGATATTTTCACAAAACCTATTGCAACAGATCAATTTGGTTTTATAAGAAGAGAGTTGGGAATGGTAAACCCAGATGAATTATAAAATAATTGTGTTATATTTCTTTTTACATTATACTAACTTAAGCATCAAAGTGTGAATATGAAGTTTTGCAGGTCCTTCAGATCATAGATTTATCAATCACGGACGTGCGATCACTGTATTGCGATCAGAGACCGCTCACAAAGCCAGCGATCATTGTCACATTCTGATTGAATGAGCTTATGAAATCACAATAGTTCTGATCTAAGCAATAATGTCGCGACACTCCAATCACTCGAACTATTGCTTCAATCACAGTTTGAAATTTGAATTTGAAACGTCGCGATCACTCTGTGACTGATCGCAGTTCCGGGTACAATCTCTGACACACCCTCTGATCAAACGTTACATCTTCCCACTTTATGTTGATAACTGTGCTCGCATTCATCATCATTCATAAATGCGCTTAGCCTATATATAATCTCTCTTCTGCATACTTAATTCTTTTACATTAAAACTTCATTCTTGCATACACTTTTCTACTTCTTTCACTTTCAAAATCTTTCTACTCTCAAATGGCGAAATCTGGAAAGAAATCACAAGCCTCTAATGTCTCAGAAACCCAGAAGGAGGCTGTGCCTTTATCTCCTAAAGAAGGCTTCAACACTGGTGCCCTAGAATCTCCTTCTGAAGAAATGGCAGAGAAGAAGGAAAATGATCGCACCGCTATTTTCATTGATTTGGACTACTTAAGCGAGTGGGGTATAATCTGAATGAATGGCTCGAGCCCGATGCTTCCTGGTTTGCCATTAATGATGAATATGACTTGGATGTGATTCGAGTCTTCTTCTCCAACCTCTCCGTTGCTAATATAACAGATGTAGATGGGCATGTGATTGAGATGTCCTTCAGAAGTAAAGTCCGAGGGCAGACTATTTTCTATGATGATGATAGCTTGAACACTGCTCTGGGAATAAAAGATCAAAGGTTCAGGGTATGGGAGACCTATGAGAAATTCTCTGAAAAGAAGTATTATGAAATTCTGGGCTTAGAGGGCAAAGACAAAAGGAGTCCTGCTGGTATGTGTGATGAACTCAGACTTCTTCACATGGTATATAGCAGGCTGGTGGTAAACAAATCTGGAAATTTCACTAATCTAACTGAGCAAGATAATCCCATTCTGGGGAGACTCATTGCGAAAATGCCACTAAATCCAGGAATGGTCATCATCCAAGAGTGGAGAGATTCTTGACCAAGGGAAAACAGAAAACCACATTTCCCTATCTCCAAGTGATCTCATGTCTTCTGAAGATGGAAGGGATATGGCCTACTCAATCTAATCCTCAAAAGATTGGGAAATTAAATGTAACAAATTTGAGGAAGATGAAGCTGAAATCCTTCTCATCTGAAAAACCTAAGGAGGATGATGAACCTAAGAAGAAATCTGAGATGCCTGCACCAAAGAGGAGAAAGGAAAATAGAAAATCTCCTGTGATCGAAGCTGAGCCTGTTGAGGAATCCATTCAAGAGGACTCCAAGCAATTCTCCTGCGATCAGTCACCATGAGGAGTACTGATCACAAACTCCAATCCGATTGTGACATACTGTTACTAATTCCCTGATTTATCCAATAATACCTTTACTAACTATGATAGAAAAATGATTTCCATAATATCAATAAATCTATCATAGTTAGAAAAAAGAAATTCCTAATAATAATCATTATCCATGATAGAAAAGAATTTTCTAATACAACCCGAAAACTATCATGGATAATTAATAGCTAACCATGTTAGAAAAGAATCACCTAACATGGTTAGAAAAAGGAGCAACCTATTACAATTCTCCAATTAACTATTAATATCAATACAAATAAAAATATGCGGAAGCGAATGCAGACCTATACATTTTTGGCAATGTACATGTCTAAATAATCTAAATAACCTTTGAAACTTAATTCCCTTTCCTGTTGCTCGCGCCTGTGCATGATCACCTGCAAAAATGTAAGTAATCGTGGGATGAGACAATTTGTCCCAGTAATCACCGCTTAACTCACTATAACAGTGAGATGTGCGGTAGCGAGGGCGTCTAAAGGGTACCTCAGTTTTAAAATCAATATATATATATATACAGGAACCAAGCCTCCTTCCATTTAACACTTCAGGCCCTCTGTCACGTCCAAAACAAATCAAGTTCATCATTTCTACATTCCAAATAATATTCAAGTCCCTCAATCAATTTCCACATCAACTAAACTTCACCATCCAATCTCCAACCCTTGCTATCATCATTGTAAATCTTATTCGCACTTCCTCAAATCCAACTTCTTGGCTCACATCCATGTACAACCCTGGTGCTCTACTCATGCCATCCCGGAGGCATTACACTCGAGCCCTATATGTATATATTCTAAATGAGTTGACACTGTGCCCCTCTCAAAAGTGAGGGGGCAATTTCCCTCTCTAGTAACCCCATGAGAGGGAAACCCCAATCTGTCTCCAATCAGAAAGGGAGCAGTCCCTGTCTCCAATCAGAAGACTGCTGGTCACAGTCTCCAATCTGTTGACCATTGGTCACAGTCTCCAATCTGTTGACCAGTACAAATAACCGTTGATTGGCCTATCAAACGGTTATCATCGCGCGATGGTACATATCTCAGTGTCATGCAATGATCACAACTCTTTTCACATCTCAAACTCATTCAATACCTCAATCACAAACTTTGATACTTTCCATCCACAACAGTTCAATTTCTCAACCCCAATGTATGATACTTCCAATACAATTCACTTTTCAATACCCCTGTCCAAATACCAAATATATATAACTTCACCACAAACTCCATCCCTTTCCATCGAATAACCTATCAACACTGCTGTCAGAGCACCACACCTAAATATATCCCACTATTCCAGGAAAATTCACAACCACCAGACAGGATACTATATATATAATGTATGAAGTTTCTTTATACAAAAATAATCGTGTTTAAAAGGCACCCGATAGCCTGTTTTGTATAAAAATAACTTTTAAAGATTTGAGGGTTAGAAATGATTGAAAATCCCAACTAACGTCACCCTCAATGTTATAGTAAGGTAAGAGTGATTACCTGCTACACTAAGCGCTCCATTGCTTTTCCTTACCCTTCCTTGAGAACTTCCAAGTACTTTCCTCCTAATGCCTCCTTTTATTACACAAAGTAATAATAATTATGAGTAATCATTCATATATATATAATTGATAAATAGCGTCACTCTCGAACCTATATTACTACTCAACCCCCTTCTAATAAAACCATGCCTATTCCAAATTCACTACTTAAGCATCCGTTCACATACATTTCACGCATACACATTTATACCTCTATATTCGCCATATTTTCAAAGACAAAGAAAAATTCTTTGTACATTTAAACTTACATTCAAACTTTTTAAAACATTATCAATTACAACATCAATACCAATTCAGGGTTCAGTCAAATTAAAAAAATTGTGAATCCTAACAAATCTAATACCAATCAAAGAAGGAAATCACATTCCAAACCTCATTCAATTACACAATCACAACTCACATACACCAAAAGTCAACAGAGCATGAGATAAACCACTAAGCTTATAAGTTGTATTACTCCTTTCCTTTAGCACCAAATTCACCCAAATCAGAAAAGGAGGCGTGGATTCACAATAACCACTCGCATACAGGGCACATCAGCCCAAGATAAGCTCACCTGTATATTTGTATTAATTCAGCTTATAGTTCCTACCTACAACAGATTTTGATATGCAACAACTTCTTTAGTTAAATCACACTCATATTCATGCATCTTCAAATATGAAGTCGATCCACACTAAGTTAAATCACCAATTTCCTATTGTACCTCTTAATTAACACATTGTCTTACAAGAACAATAAACATTAAAACAATTCCCCCTTCTTCATGTGTTCCTCCTCTTAGTTTAATCTAATGAGTTTATATTTTCCAAGTACCAACATATTTTTGAATCATCATCCTCCATTAGACCAGGAATCAATTCAGCCGCTAAGAGAAAAAGGAACAAGAATATAAGAATTCACTTATCCAACTTAAGTCATTCCTGCTTATTTGCATATTATTCTTTAACTCCCAACTTGAATCACTCCTACTTCCACACTCATTTAATCAATGCAGTAAAATAGAATGTGTCATTGCCCTTCTCCATGGAAAATTAACAAAAAAACTTGAAATTCATGTCTTATATTAAAAACTTAAATTCATGTCTTATATTAAAAACTTTAACATCCTAGTTCCTAATTAATTTTACCATTGCACTATATCATGACTTAAGATTTTCTTTTACGAAACTCAAGATGCAAGATCCCAATTATTCTTCATCTTATTTCTCAATCCTAATCTAAGCAGAACCAAACTAGACCTAAACAATACTCTTTATTTTCCCTAAAACTACTCAGCCATGGAAGTAAGACAATACAGAGAATTCATAACATATATGCAATAGACCTACTTGAACTAAGTCCATGCTTAAACATAAATAGTTTGTAATCACCTCTATTTATATGCTCATAGAATTCATCAACCAGAACAAGGAAGCATTTCAATCCTCCTTGAATGAGTTGGCCGATTAGAACAATAAAAACAAGAGTCCAAAGGTTAACATGCAAGGCTCAACATAAATGGCATTACTTCACATATCCTAAATCAGTCACCATAACCAGCTTTAATCCACATTATTATTTACAAAGGATCTTCAGAATTATTACAAAAATAAGCATTACAATTTACAAATCAAACTTGAACCCATAACAAAGATATCACATTTGAATTCCCAAATCACATAGGCAATTTCAAAGCCACTTCTCTTTATATCACTAAAACCCAATCAAGAGAGTAAACAGAATTCCCAATAGCTCACACCCAATCTAAACATTTAAGTAATAACCCAATCATCCAAATGAAACAAAATCAAAGCTACAAAACACTGATATCCAAGCCAAATCAAACAGTAATATAATCAGACTCAAACAAATTTTGTTGTTGATTATTTAAGGAGTTTGAGCCCACAATGAGCTTAAACCCGTCGGCTCCTTTAACCCAAAAATTAGGGTTTTATACAACTTCACAAAACTTTAATCAATGTTCAAATAATCACTTAGGGTACTCTAATCCATAAACTTAGGATGTTCTTTGGATGATTTTTAACCTAAAACTCAAATCCCAAACGGCCTCACCTCCCAATCTCGCACAAAAATAGAAAAGAAACGGATACAAGCTAGTTGAAAATGCTCACCTGAGTTCGAGCCGAGCCTGCACGCGTTAGTGGCGACTTCTGCCGCCGTCCGCCGCTGAGCTCACCAGAAAATGATGAAGAGAGTGAGAGACAGATGAAGATAAGGGGAGAAGGATTCGATTTGGGGAAAAAAAAAGAGATGTGCGCAGGATAGAGCTCGGTTTTGGGACCCATGTCGCCGGAGATCGGCGGCTAAGCCATCAGAGTTGCGCAGCGGAAGCGTGGTGGGCCCATAACCCACAGGTCCCAGGATCAAAACCTGGCTCTGTTACCAAGTTGTGACATACTGTTACTAATTCCCTGATTTATCCAATAATACCTTTACTAACTATGATAGAAAAATGATTTCCATAATATCAATAAGTCTATCATAGTTAGAAAAAGAAATTCCTAATAATAATCATTATCCATGATAGAAAAGAATTTTCTAATACAACCCGAAAACTATCATGGATAATTAATAGCTAACCATGTTAGAAAAGAATCACCTAACATGGTTAGAAAAAGGAGCAACCTATTACAATTCTCTATATGATATGAGAGAAACGTCAAAGTGCTAAAGGGCAACAGGTAATCAAATTAAAGCAAGTTCAACAAGTAATATACTTTGTCCTTCCTTCCTCTCCGAATACACAAGTACTAATCAAAGTCAAATTTTTGCCTCCTAAATTCTTGTCTCTACTAACTTCTTTATTTAATTGGTTTCGACTTGATCACAACTCCAAAATGCGTCATTTATCTCCAAGGCTCATACTCACACTAAATTTATTAGACAACTTTATTCACTGATTGTATGGCAAATCATAAAGAATCACATTTCTAAGACTAAAGATCTTCCTAATTCCTCTTACTTCAACTGATCTCCATTGGCTCATTCATATTTGACATCCCTTCATCCTTCCTCGCATCAATACCATTTGAAATTTAGCCCCGAAAGTTTGCATATGATATTGAACCTCCATCATAATATCATATAAACCTCATAATACTTTTCATAAACGTTTATATTTTCAAATAACTCCTTTGAACTGTATTTATTTAAATTCTAAAGTTTTACGATTTAATATCAATAAATCATCTCAAACCTCATAAATTCCTCCTAAGGCTCTAAGTTTCCTAAATTACACCACAATAATTTCTTATTATCCTTAATTAAAAATTTGGGATGTTACACCGATCACCATCCCCAAGTGATCACAGAACTTCTGAGGAGTCTCGTTTATCTAAAGAGCTGTCATATGAAGAGCTGCGATCACTGCATGAGGTCCGATCACAACAACACTTACAACATAGACAGTCCATCATTGAAGGAACTCATGTTCCACATCCTTCCTCCTCCAAAAATGCACTTCGTTTCTCTGATGCTGAGATCATGCGGATTGTTCGAAAACTCCATAAACGTTTTCGAAAGGACTATAAAAGCTTGTCTCTATTTTACCTCAACTCCATCAAAGCCAATATTCTGGCCCATATGGAAGTTCTATCCAGAGCAGACAAACAAGTCTAGATTAGGGTATCTTGTTTGGAATCTCTCACCAGTGGTCTCCGGGTTGAGTGCCAGACCTTAACTAATATAGATCATAGACAATGAGATCACTGAATGATCACTAGTATAAGACTAAGACATAGCAATCACTAAGATCAATATAGAACTTAGATAGTGCGATCACGGGTATAAATCTAAGAAAGAGCGATCACTAGATTTCTATATGACAAAGCAACTACGTATGTAAGATTAGGATTTAACGATCACTTATAGACTTAAGAAAATGCGATCACAAAAGTAGGATAAAATGATCACTAGACTAAGTACTCACGGATAAGCAATCACTAGGAAGAGCGATCATGAATATCTTAGAATCACTTAGAAAAACGATCATGAAATAAGAACAAATATTTTTCTAAGTTAAAACAGTGATCAGAATATCAATCAGAGAGGTCTAAGCCAAACTGAACTAAGAAGTATAAGTACAACCTTTGATCACGATGGGATCGGATCAATGATCAAAGTTAATAGTGATCGAAGTGTCGAGTGATTGATATTGTTATACATTTAACTTGTGATCTAAGTGTGCAGCAAGTGATTGAAGCAAGAGAGATCAATGTCTGATCGGAGTGTCGACCAAAAAGCAAATCAAGTACAAAAGTACACTATCATGATCAGAATGCTTTTTCAGAAGACGTTAGACACATTCCTCCGCCATTTAAGTGCTCAAGGCAACTTCTCTCCTGAAAGAAGCAATATCTGCTGTTGAAGCATGAAGTTGCATTTAATGTTTATCATCCTCTTCAAGCAACATGGGAAGAACTTGGTACAAAGCATTAATTGAGCTCAATGGATACAAGACTTCTGATGTATGTTTCAAACGGCTATATCCACAATTGAAGACTATAAATAGGCGAGTGGAATTTATTGCTCTTCACCGAACTTAATCAAATATGCACCTACTCTCTGTCAAGAGCATTGAAGTCTTATTGCGATCACTCAAGCTTAAGTGTTTAACATTATCAGTTCATCTTGTGAACGTATACTCTGTTTTTATAAATTCTCTTCTGTTCTGAGGTTGTTCTGAAGCTTGGGGCTTTAGAACAGGGCTGTTACCTTACGGGGAATAAGGGGGAGTGTTAGAGAGATTCTTTCACTGTAAAGGTTCTCAGGTGAACCTGTTTGTAAAACCTGAAGTTAGTGGAACCCAACGAGGTGTTGGTGAACTAGACGTAGGCAAGTGGTTGGCCGAACCAGTATAAATCGCTTTGTGTGTTTTTATTTGTCTTGAGATTTTTTTTAAAGCACAATTCACCCCCCCTCTTGTGCATCCGTGTTTTCACGTTTAACTCTGTCTGACAGAGAGGTTACTTTTGCCCCATTTTGGTTTACAGTGTACAGTTTTGACCCCTTCAATTTACCATAGTTATAGTTGCCCATTTTTAAATTTACGATGACTATTGTTGCACATTTGCCCTATAGAAAACTAACTGTATCTTAGTTATTTGAGATCATATTATAGATTTGAAACTTTGAAATACCCATAATAAACAAGAAACAAGTTCAAAACAAGTGGGTCTATTATGCAATTGGAAGTTTGTTAAGTATTAGAGAAATAAATCATTTCAAGAGAACAAGTCTAATATAATTACAAAATAGGCAATCCATGTCTTAAAGCAACAAGTAATTTTGTTAGAAAAGGAGTCACCTACTATCCTAATTATAGAAAACAATTTTTAAATCAGACAAAGTCATAAGGTTAGAATAGGGTATGCATGACATGTTCACCCTAGATGATTACCATTAAAGTTGACTTTTCACATCAACGGAATGAAGACCTACTACAGCTTCATGGTAACCAAATGAGACAAAAGAAAGTTCTAGTAACACTTACTCTTTGTAACATAGTGTTACTAATTTCCTAATTAACCTGTGACATCTCTTTTAGCTTAATAATATCTTTACTAACTATGATAGAAAAAGGAATTTCGATAATATCAATATCTCTATCATAGTTAGAAAAAGAATATCCTAATAATTAAAATATTATCCATGATAGAAAAGAGTGAACTAATATAACACAGCTGCTATCATGGATAATTTATTGCTAACCATGTTAGAAAGGATTTGTCTAACATGGTTAATAAAAAAACTAGTTGATATTAATCAATAAATAGATATATACATGCGGAAACGAATGCAGGCCTATACAAATTGGCAATATACAATTCCAAATAAACTATATAACTTCTACTACCTAATTCCCTTTCCTGATGCTCGCGCCTGTGCATGAATACCTGCAAAACTGTGAGTAATCGTGGGATGAGACAATTTGTCCCAGTAATCACCGCTTATCTCACTATAACAGTGAGATGTGTGTTAGAATCTTAAGTTTTGATGAAGACTAAAATATAAAAGATTAGACCAAGTGCGTAGGAAGCAATAGGATAACATAGGATCCCAAGTAAGAGTGCAACCGGATGCGGATTTACTTCCGGATAGTCTAGGACTCGAGCACGCGGATGAATGATTTATCCCCCAGCGGCAGCGAATAACTCACTAGGGATTTAACTTAGTCCATGAACGCTAGATAGACAAAACCTAAGACTAAGCTATGATTCAACCGGAAGTGAAGTTGCTTCATGTTAAACTTAGACTGACGCAGACTGATAAGATAGATATCACCCCAAGCGTCAATAAGTTCACCACGTCAAGTGAAATAGCTTCCTGATAGACTTTGACTGGCGAATAGATATAACCCTAAGCGTCAGTGAGTTTACCTCGTCAAGTGAAAGTGCTTCCGATAGCTTAGTGACTAGCGCTGACTGTTGGATTGAGGGACACTGAGCGAGAGTGAGGATTAGTAAACAAAATCCTTCATCCAGTAGTTTTACTTCCGGATGTAAAAGTGCTTCCGGATACATCATAAGCGAAGAGAACACTCACTGCATATGACTATGTGATTATATTGCTAAACTAACGTTCAAGTGCAGAACACTAAGTAAGGTTGCTTCCGGATGAGAAGTTGCTTCCGCAAGCAATCAGAATGTCAGAACGTTCAGAGATGCAGTGTCAGAATGCTTTTGTCAGAGCAGAGGTGTCAGGACTACTTTCCAGAGATAAAGCAAGTCAACCCTGCTATGCATTGATGAAGCACTTAATGGGCAAACGGTAACATGGTGAAAACGGCCATAATCAAACGGCTAGCCCACCTACCAAGAGTTCAAAGTGTTTGAAGACTATAAAAGGGAGCTCAACTTCATTTATGAAAAAATGAATTATCTTTGAATATTCCAGAGAGAAGTTAGAGCGAGAAACTAAGAACATCTTCAAGCATTCAAAGCTGCCCAGAAAAAGCGAAGAGCATTTAACACTTTGAGTGATCTTTTCATCTACTTATTCTGTACTCATTGTAGTTAAGTCTCTTTCTGTTATAAAAGAGCATGTATTGTACTTAAGTGTGTAACACCATCCGTTCTTTGAGAGAACTTAGTCAGAAAAATCCTTTAAGTGTAAAGGTTAACCCCTTGCTTGGTGTGAGGGGGAGCTAGTTAGAAAGGTTACAAGTGAGCCTGTGTAAAACTTGTTGTAAGGTTGCAAGTGATCCCGTGCAAAACTTGCGGTTGTAAGGTTTCAGGTGAACCCGATTTAAAACCTGAGATATAGTGGAACTCTCGGCCTGGGTGGTTGAGGACTGGACGTAGGTCAGGTAGACCGAACCAGTATAACTCTTGTGTCGTTTTATTTGAGCATTTATTTTTGAAGCACAATTCACCCCCCTCTTGTGCATCCATTACGTTCATTTGGTATCAGAGCAAGGTCCTTCTCACTCGATTCCAACGAATCAGAAGGCAAAGATCCAGTAATGGACACAGACTATTCTCTACCAGATGTCTCCGTTCAACCCAACAAGCCCCCAGGCTTCGATGGGTACAACTACTCATTCTGGAAGTTCAGAATGGAGACTTATATCAAGTCAAGTGATATCAGACTCTGGGACGTAATAGAACGAGGGGATCAAACTCCGCTAGATGAGGATGGATTTGCGAAAGTGCGAGCCAGATACACTGCTGAGGACTATGCCCTAGTCCAAATGAACCATCGGACCATGCACTACATCCAATGTGCACTCAGCCCCAAAGAGTATCACAGGATCAGCCACCACAAAAATGCAAAAGATATGTGGGAGGCTCTTGAGGCTGCACACTCTGGAACCAGGGGAGTAAAAGCGAGACGTGTTGAAATGCTGGTGGAAGAATTTCACAAATTCGCCATGCTGAGTCCCACCGAGCCTATCAGAGAGCTGGAGCTCAGGTTCACCCATCTCATCAACAATTTGGCCTCACTGGGTAAGGATATCCCTGAAAGAGAGCAAGTGAGCAAGATTCTAAAGATCTTGAAGGGTGACTGGATCACCAAAGTGACTATTTTGCAAGAAGTGCAAGGAGAATCAATCAGCTCCATCACCGCACTATTTGGCTCTCTTGCTGAATATGAATCTACCTTGCTGGCTATGAGAGCTCCTCAACCCTCATCCAAGAACAAGAACCTTGCTCTCGTTGCTCCCAGCAAGGAGATCAATGACAATGATGAGGAGGAGATGGACGATGAGGAGATGGCTATGATGGTGAGGAAATTTAGGAAATTCTTCAGAAAGAAAGGAGGCTATCAGAGAGGTGA
This sequence comes from Mimosa pudica, assembly GCA_029929735.1. Lineage (NCBI taxonomy): Eukaryota > Viridiplantae > Streptophyta > Magnoliopsida > Fabales > Fabaceae > Mimosa > Mimosa pudica. Next base: position 2,263,287 of record JAKELP010000054.1, read on the forward strand.
TTCCAGCCAGAAGAAGGGATACAAGAAAGAAAAGGTCCCTGTGTGTTTTGAATGCAATAAGCCTGGTCACTTCAAGGCTGAGTGTCCCAGCCTGCAGAGGTCAAAAGGCAAGGACAAAAGAAAGGCTCTTGTTTCCTCCATTTGGGTAAATAGCTCAGATGAGGAAGCAAGTGATGAAGAAGAAGTTGCCAACCTCTGCCTGGTAGCTAGAGAAGAGGATGAAGAAGCTTCTTCAGATCTTGACCTCACCAACGAAGATCATGAGGTAACTCTTCCTGAACTACAAGAGGCTTACAATGAGGTTCATGAAGAATTCTCTAGACTATGTAAAGCCTATAAGGTGTTGAAAACCAAAAAGGAATCACTTGAGTCCAAGGTGGACTCACTAAGTGAGGAACTAGCGGAAGCTAGAAGACTTCCGGTAGTGGATGGCCAGGGTTCTCCCCAAGTAGAACCCAACGCCCCAACACCTGAGAGCTGCCCTAATTGCAGCAAAATCTCAGAGGAAAATAACAAGCTGCAAAATGCCCTGCAGAAGTTTACCAATGGTTCAGAAATGCTAAATATACTCTTAATGAACCAAAGGGCATATAGGGATAGAACTGGATTAGGATATACTCCTAGAAGGAAGAAGTGGGTGGAACCAAAAGTAAAGCCCTACTTAAAGTTCTTCCATAAAGCCACTAGTCATAGCTCCTCACCCTTCAGCTTCTGTAACTATTGCAACAGGAAGGGACACTCCACGTCCACCTGTAATGCTAAGAAGCATGGAGCAAGTAGCTCCTACAAATGGGTCCCTAAAGGAACCAAGGCAACAAAGGATCCTCCATCTGCTAAGGAAACTAAGAGAGGACAAGGATCCCGACCTTGGAATCATTCCAAAGGGAAAACCCAAGAGTCCAGAGCCAACTCTAAGCCAGAGGCTCTAAATATTCACAAGCCCAAGGTCAAGGATGACTCTAGACCAAGGGCATTGAAAACTAATGATCGAGGACCCAAGAAAGATTGGGTACCTAAGTTTACTTGATTTTTCCAGGTATGTCTTAAAGCATCCAAGAACAAGAAATGGTATATTGACAGCGGATGCTCGAGACATATGACTGGAGACAGAGACAAGTTCAAATCTCTGGTGATCAAAGATGGAGCCACAGTAACCTTTGGAGGAAATCAAAGTGGAAAGATCACTGGAGTTGGAGAGGTCGGACCAATGAAAGACGTCTACCTAGTGGACGGTCTCTGTCACAACCTGCTAAGTGTCAGTCAGAGCACAGACAAAGGAAACTGGGTAATTTTTGATTCACATGAGTGCATAATAGTTGATAAGCAGGATTTAAATTTAGATAAGGCCAACTTAAAATGCAAACTTAAGGCAAATAGAAATGGAAACCTATATACTTTAGGTATATTCGGATCAAAATGCTACGTGCATAACAATGGAAAGGTAAATTTGGGTAAGTTTGATCCAAAGGCTGATGTAGGTATATTCATAGGATATTCCCTTAGGAGCAAAGCATATAGGATATACAACAAAAGAACTAAAACTGTAGAAGAGTCCATGCATGTTGTATTTGATGAAACTCCTACATGGGGACAATCCACAGAAGATGATGAAGCACTTAACTTTCCAAATCTTCCATCATCTTCCTCACCACCAAAAGAAACAACAACAAGCTATCCTAAAGAAGAAGGTGAACCCAGTGATGTACCTAATGGACAACCCATGCCTGAGGAGGCACAGCTGCCAATAGCTAGGAGACATCACAGGGATCATCCTCTTGATCAAGTGCTTGGTGATGTTTCTTCTGGTGTCAGAACTAGAAGACAGGTTCAAAATGAAGTTGAGTTTGGAGCATTCCTATCTCAAATCGAACCAACTTCAGTTGAACAAGCTCTTGAGGACTGCGACTGGATTATTGCCATGCAGGAAGAGCTGAATCAATTTGAAAGAAGTCAAGTGTGGGAACTAGTCCCAAGGCCGTCTCATCAATCCATAGTAGGAACCAAGTGGGTCTTTAAAAACAAACTGGATGAGACAGGTCAAATCACTAGAAACAAAGCCAGACTGGTAGCTAAAGGATACAACCAAGAAGAAGGCATTGACTATGAAGAAACTTTTGCTCCAGTCGCTAGACTTGAGGCAATAAGGATTCTTCTAGCCTTTGCATCCATGAAAGGTTTCAGATTATATCAAATGGATGTAAAGAGTGCATTTCTTAATGGTTATATTAAGGAAGAGGTATATGTAGAACAACCTCCTGGCTTTGAAAACCATAAGAACCCCAAACATGTGTATAGATTAAAGAAAGCTTTGTATGGCCTGAAACAAGCCCCTCGAGCTTGGTATGAGAGACTCAGCAGCTTTTTGCTGGGCAAAGGTTTCTCAAGAGGCAAATTAGATAATACACTGTTTATCCTTCACAAAGATAGAGACATGTTAATTGTCCAAATTTATGTTGATGATATTATCTTTGGGGCAACTAACGAGAAGCTCTGTGAAGATTTCTCTAAGATTATGCAGGGTGAATTTGAGATGTCAATGATGGGAGAACTAACATTCTTCCTAGGCCTGCAAATCAAACAAAAGAAGAACGGAATCTTCATCTCCCAAACCAAGTACTGCAGAGAACTACTCAAAAAGTTTGGGATGGATGAATGCAAGGAGTATGATACTCCTATGAGCACCTCAGCTGCACTCGACGCTGACGCCAAGGGTAAAAGTGTCAGCCTGCCCATGTACAGGGGAATGATAGGTTCCCTCCTATACTTAACGGCGAGCAGGCCTGATATTCAATTTAGCGTAGGCATGTGTGCTAGGTTTCAAGCCAACCCCAAGGAATCACACTTGACATGTGTTAAACGTATTCTGAGATACCTTGAGGGAACACAAGAACTTGGTCTTTGGTATCCCAGAGGTAACCAAGAGTTCTTGTGGGCTTATTCTGACTCTGACCACGCAGGTTATAAAACAGATAGAAAGAGCACCAGTGGACAATGCGCCTTCCTTAGTGGTTGTCTGGTGTCTTGGGCCAGCAAGAAGCAAACCTGCGTGTCCTTGTCATCCACTGAGGCAGAATACATTGCTGCTGCAAGTTGCTGTGCACAAGTGCTATGGCTGAAAAACCAGTTGAGAGATCTTGGCTTGGAGTTTCCTGAGGCGCCCATTCTCTGTGATAACACAAGCACAATTAGCCTCGCCAAGAATCCAGTTCAGCACACAAGGACAAAGCACATTGACGTCCGACATCACTTCATCAGAGACCATGTTCAAAAGAAGGATGTCAAGGTGCAGTTTGTTCCCACACAACAACAGCTTGCGGATATCTTCACCAAGCCTCTGGGGACTGACCAGTTCATTTTCATTAGAGGTGATTTGGGGATGGTAAACCCAAATGAAGTGTAATTACTATTTTTTTATCACTTACAACAATACTGACTTAGGCATCGGAGTGCCAATATATGTCCTTGCAGGTATTCAATGTTGAATCTTAAGTAAGTGCAACCGGAAGCAAAACCACTTCCGAATGATTACACACTGACGCTGGATGATCAAACCAAGAGAACGCCAGCACAAGTCCAAGAAGACACGTCACTTCAGAAAACGCTTCAACTTCCAAATGAGACGTTTCGACTTCTCTGACAATATGAAGCGACACGTGTCATCAGGTATATCGTTCCAACTTAAGGCGTTTACGCTACCCAATGTGTGATAATGTGAAGGAGCATGACCTTTTTGCCCTTAGTGACTTTACCTATAAAAGGGACATCTCATTTCACACATTCTTCATTTTCATCTATGTTCTTCATATAAACATTTCATCAACCCCACAAAAATGGCCGAACCTTCTGAAGCAAACCCAGTTTCGAGGAAACCCTCCTCATCTAAGAAACACAAGTCCAAATCTGGGAAATCAAGCCATCAACATTCTGGAAAATCTGGGCATCGTGAAAGACATCAAGAACATCATGAAGTTTCTCGGCAAATTGCTCTAGGGCAGGATGAAAATATTCAAGGTCAGCCTGAAACTTCTGGTAGAATGGCAGAACTGTTAGTGGGTTCTAAGAAGAGGAAGTCCATCCCTAAGGAGGAGGCTGCGGCGATCAAATATGGAAAACCCTCTTTGATGATGCCAAAAGGGGGAGAGATGCATTGACCACTAGCCTTGCTACCCTGGGAGTTCCTTGATGAAGAAGAGCTTCAGCGAGAGGGAGAGAAAGAAGAAACAAAGAAACAACCCCCAGCCCAAATTTTTTTTGTTTACTTAGAAATGTTCATCTTTTCATGCATGTTCTCATAACTGCCTACTATATGCTCGCTGCTTGTAAATGTTATCTAATTATATGCTCTGACCTGTAACCTATGCTTATCAATAATATTTGTCTAAGTTACTTATTCTGAACTATTGTTTTTATTCCCCAGCTAATCCTTCATATGAACTTAATCGATAAAGCTAAGTTTGTCATCATCAAAAAGGGGGAGAATGTTAGAATCTTAAGTTTTGATGAAGACTAAAATATAAAGGATTAGACCAAGTGCCTAGGAAGCAATAGTATACTTAGGATCCCAAGTAAGAGTGCTTCCGGATGAAGATTTACTTCCGGTTAGATTAGGACTTGCGCATGCGGATGAATGCTTTCATCCCCCAGCGTCAGCAAGTAAATAACTAGGGATTTAACTTGGTCCATGAACTTTAGGTGCACAAACCCTAAGACTAAGCTATGGTTCAATCGGAAGCGAAGTTGCTTCCTGTTAGAATTAGACTGGCGCAGAGCGACAGAATAGATATTACACCAAGCGTCAGTAAGTCTACTTCCCCAAGTGAAAGCGCTTCCTGCTAGACTTAGACTGGCGCAGAGCAATAGAATAGTTATTACCCCAAGCGTCAGTAAGTCTACTTCGCCAAGTGAAAGCACTTCCTATTAGATTTAGACTGGCGCAGGTTGATAGACTAGATATAACCCCGAGCGTCAGCAGAAATGCAACATCAAGTGAAGTTGCTTCCTATTAGATCTTGACTGGCGCAGACTGATAGAATAGATGTCACCCTAAGCGTCAGTGAATTCACCACGTCAAGTAAAAGTGCTTCCGATAGCTCAGTGACTAGCGCTGAGTAGTGGAATGAAATAGACTAAGCAAGAGCAAGTCATGGTGAACTAAATCCCTCATCAAGTGAATTTACTTCCGGATGTAGAAGTGCTTCCGGATACACCTTAGACTTAGGATCACCCACTGCATGAGACTATATGATTATATTGCTAAACTAACGTTCAAGTGCAGCACACTCAGTAAGGTTGCTTCCGGATGAGAAGTTGCTTCCGCAAGCAATCAGAATGTCTGAACGTTCAAAGAGATGCAGTGTCAGAATGCTTTTGTCAGAGCAGAGGTGTCAGGACTACTTTTCAGAGATAAAGCAAGTCAACCCTGCTATGCATTAATGAAGCATTAAATGGGCGAACGGTAACAAGGGAAAAACGGACATATTCAAACGGCTAGCCCACCTACCAAGAGTTCAAAATGCTTGAAGACTATATAAGGAAGCTAAACTTCATTTATGAAGAGGTTAATGATCTTCAAATATTCTTGAGCGAGAAAATCCTTATTCATTCAAGCTGCCCAGAAAAATGAAGAGCATTTAACACTTGGAGTGATTTTTCACCTACCTATTCTGTACTCACAGTAGTTAAGTCTCTTTCTGTTAAAAGAGCATTTATTGAACTTAAGTGTGTAACATCATTTGTTCTGTAAGAGAACTTAGTCAGAAAAGCCTTCAAGTGTAAACTTCAAACCCTTGCTTGGTGTGAGGGGGAGACAGTTAGATAGGTTACAAGTGAGCCAGTGTAAAACTTGTTGTAAGGTTGCAAGTGAGCCCGTAAAACTTGCGGTTGTAAGGTTTCAGGTGAACCCGATTTAAAACCTGAGTTATAGTGAAACTCTCGGCCTGGGTGGTTGAGGACTGGACGTAGGTCAGGTAGACCGAACCAGTATAAATCTTGTGTCATTTACTTTAAGTATTTATTTTTGATGCACAATTCACCCCCCCCCTCTTGTGCATCCATTACGTTCAACTTGTTCTTATCTATTGCTTTTAATCTTTTGCTAAATCCTTCCTTATGAACTTAATCGATAAAACTAAGTTTGTCATCATCAAAAAGGGGGAGAATGTTAGAATCTTAAGTTTTGATGAAGACTAAAATATAAAAGATTAGACCAAGTGCGTAGGAAGCAATAGGATAACATAGGATCCCAAGTAAGAGTGCAACCGGATGCGGATTTACTTCCGGATAGTCTAGGACTCGCGCACGCGGATGAATGATTTATCCCCCAGCGGCAGCGAATAACTCACTAGGGATTTAACTTAGTCCATGAACGCTAGATAGACAAAACCTAAGACTAAGCTATGATTCAACCGGAAGTGAAGTTGCTTCATGTTAAACTTAGACTGACGCAGACTGATAAGATAGATATCACCCCAAGCGTCAGTAAGTTCACCACGTCAAGTGAAATAGCTTCCTGATAGACTTTGACTGGCGAATAGATATAACCCTAAGCGTCAGTGAGTTTACCTCGTCAAGTGAAAGTGCTTCCGATAGCTTAGTGACTAGCGCTGACTGTTGGATTGAGGGACACTGAGCGAGAGTGAGGATTAGTAAACAAAATCCTTCATCCAGTAGTTCTACTTCCGGATGTAAAAGTGCTTCCGGATACATCATAAGCTAAGAGAACACTCACTGCATATGACTATGTGATTATATTGCTAAACTAACGTTCAAGTGCAGAACACTAAGTAAGGTTGCTTCCGGATGAGAAGTTGCTTCCGCAAGCAATCAGAATGTCAGAACGTTCAGAGATGCAGTGTCAGAATGCTTTTGTCAGAGCAGAGGTGTCAGGACTACTTTCCAGAGATAAAGCAAGTCAACCCTGCTATGCATTGATGAAGCACTTAATGGGCAAACGGTAACATGGTGAAAACGGCCATAATCAAACGGCTAGCCCACCTACCAAGAGTTCAAAGTGTTTGAAGACTATAAAAGGGAGCTCAACTTCATTTATGAAAAAATGAATTATCTTTGAATATTCCAGAGAGAAGTTAGAGCGAGAAACTAAGAACATCTTCAAGCATTCAAAGCTGCCCAGAAAAAGCGAAGAGCATTTAACACTTTGAGTGATCTTTTCATCTACTTATTCTGTACTCATTGTAGTTAAGTCTCTTTCTGTTATAAAAGAGCATTTATTGTACTTAAGTGTGTAACACCATCCGTTCTTTGAGAGAACTTAGTCAGAAAAATCCTTTAAGTGTAAAGGTTAACCCCTTGCTTGGTGTGAGGGGGAGCTAGTTAGAAAGGTTACAAGTGAGCCTGTGTAAAACTTGTTGTAAGGTTGCAAGTGATCCCGTGCAAAACTTGCGGTTGTAAGATTTCAGGTGAACCCGATTTAAAACCTGAGATATAGTGGAACTCTCGGCCTGGGTGGTTGAGGACTGGACGTAGGTCAGGTAGACCGAACCAATATAACTCTTGTGTCGTTTTATTTGAGCATTTATTTTTGAAGCACAATTCACCCCCCCCTCTTGTGCATCCATTACGTTCAATGTGCGGTAGGGAGGGCGTCTAAAGGGTACCACATTTTAAAAAAAAACCAGTATTATGTATATAACCAAATCTTCTTTCAATCATCACTCAAGCCCTTCATTCACATCCAAATCAAAGTCAACATCATCATCCCTATTACCATATCCCACTCAGAATCCCTCAATCAATTCCATACCAACAAAACCTCATGTCTCCATCTCCAAACTGAGTACTTCCACTATAACTCTCACACTCACCTATAGATGCATTGTGCCATCAAGGGGGCATCCCAGCATCTAATCTTCACTATATGAATTTGACACTGTGTCCCTCTCCATAATGAGGGGACAATTTCCCTCTCTGGCAATCTCCAAAGAGGGAACCCCAATTCTGTTTCCCTTACAGAACGGGAACAGTTGGACTCTTTAATGCCAAACAACCGTAGGGGCGGTTGGGCTCTTCAATGCCAAACAACCATAGGTCACTTCTCTCAATAAGTCGACCTATGAACCCCGATCCAATCAATCCGAAAAGGATCATCAGTACAAATAACTGTCGATTGGCCTATCGACAGTTATCATCGCGCGATGGTACATAAGTAGCAGTGTCATGCAAATTCTCACCGAATCCTTGTCAATATTTCATCCACCATATTCATATCTCAATCACAAATTTGATTCAATTCCTTTCTTCCACCTAACTATCAATATCTCTCAACATAACTCTCTGTAACTCATCTCGTAATCAATTCCTATCCTCGTAACCTCTCAATACCACTATCAAATCACTACATTGCATACATGTTACATCATTCCATGATAATCACCACCAGACAGGATAATATATATATAGTGTTTCAAATTTCTTTATATGAAAGTAATCGCGTTTGAAAGGCACCCGATAGCCTATTTTGTATAAAAATAAGTTTTCAAAGATAATATATATATATAGAGGGTGAGAAAGGGTTTTGAAAACCCCAACTAACATCACCCTCAATGTTATAGCAAGGTTAAGAGTGATTACCTGAGGCCCTTTAGCACTTTGATGTTCTTTCCTTAGCATTTCCTTATAGCTTTTCCATCAAGTATCATCACCACTATGTATATTCCTATAATGATATGATACACAATGATAAATTAATATCATTCTCACTTCATATTATTTAAACGTCTCTCACGTATCCTATATTACTACCCATTTTCCATTTTTAATCCCCAATTCTATAACCATTTCAGATTTTAAGATTAACACAAACACTTTCACATGTTATTGCTAGCTTATACGACTTCACAATCCACAACAACAATCCGATACAACAATGAAGCTAAGCAAAACACTACCAGCAATAAAAACAAAGTCATTCAGCCAAACATGTTCATTCATCAATACAACTAGCTTTACTAATCATCCTGCAGTTAATAACTTTCTTCACCTCATTTCCAAGCAGATAAGTCAGAAATTCTATAATTACTTATGCAACAATATTTAACTACCAGTATACATATGTTTCAGCAATAGCATAAACAAAGGAGAAGTATTTCTCACAAACAAATTTAACCAAAACAGAAAAACTCAATCGCTATTACTTCCTTATATTCCTAAACATTCACAAACGCTTTCAAATCCACTTCGTATCAGTCCAACTACCCGTATTCATTCAGCCAAGTGTGCAAACACTAACCTACTATTGTACATTAGTTAAACTCCTTAGTTATTCGAATATGGTTCAATTTAGCATACACTTGATTTAAAACAAAGCATAATCAACAAACCAGAGGCAAATACTCAATATTCAGATCAAATTTCATATATATACATGTATCTTAATCATTTTGCAGCCACAATTTATTACGTATATGATAGAAAATGATAACCCCACATCAACATCCACCAAAAATCAAAATTGAACATTAGGTTACAACTGAATTTAAGTTGCTAGAAAATCCTATAAAAGGCATAGTAACACTCCAAGCAAAGAGAACACCCATTTCATAAGAGCAAAACAAGATTCAAGTGAAAATTTCATAATTTCTTCTAAAATTGATCATGCAAGTAGATAACAATTACTAAACTTCCCTTGTTTGTCATATTATCATTACAACAATTTATAACTTAAGCTTCCATTCATTTAAACAGTATTATTCAATTAAAATACAACAATGTGAAAGCAATGCAAGTTTAAGAAAACTTTAGCCTTAGGTAGATATTTGACAAGCATATTCAACAAAAGTAATAGTCCAACCCTTGCCATGCTTCAATCACAAAACTAAGGACCCTTGATAATAATGTTCACAAGAATAACCTAAAACTTGTCCAAAATGCACATCTCAAGCTCAAATAAATTTCTCTATTCTCCTAAGCATTTCAACAAACACCTAGTGTGCAATAATATTCAAACAATAGTTATAAACTTCCCAATCATCATACTCTTGCCTAAAAGCTCCCAAACACCATTTAACCAACTAGAAACATCAACTATAATATCTATGATTCTTAAATACACATGCAAGCATAACACATTAACAACCTTTCTACTAACACCTTATTCACCAATTTCAAATACCCATTATCATTTACAATGTTTATAAGCACAAAATCAGCAAACCAAACTCATTTGTAACATGTACATCCTCCCAACATCACTTCATTTAGCACCAAGCATACACATGCATTGTTATAATTGCTAAATTTTCTATTCCACATCACAACAGCCCTAAAACATCACTAATGACCTATGCACAACCAATAACATACCAATCAAAATGTCCAATCAAATAACAATTCAAGAAATCAACAAGAAATCAGTTTCATTATACCATTTGTCAGTCCAGAACCCCAAATTGAAATTTAAACTTCATCTTAACCATATCAAGAAGCTCATTTCGGATTCCCCTCTCAAACTCACCCAAAAACACAACGAATCAAGTGTGGAAAGTAAGAAAGGCTTCACCTTTTCTATGATTTCGAAACTTGCATGACAGTGGAAGCCTCTGCTGTCCGGAATCTCACGGAAATCGCTGATCTCACCAGAAACGAAGAGGAACAGAGAGCTAGGTCGAGGATGAAATTAGGAAGTGAGGAATCAACATAAAAAGAAACATAACTCGAAAATGAAATAAAGGTCGAAACTATACCTCTCCTCGCCGTCGACCGCCATGGGCTCACCGGAAAACGGAAGAAAACAGAGGGATTTGGGACGAAAACACAGAGAAAATGAGAGGGATGAGGCTCGAGTGAGGGAACGAAGGCGTGAGTGTAGAATATGGGAGAAGAGGCCACGATGGTTCATCCAACCATGGCCGCCGTCGCGGCCGCCCTTCACCGCCGGAGTTCACAGAGGAAGAAGAAGAAGGCGATGGAGGGGGTGGAGGAGGACGGGTTCGAAGGTTAGGGGGAAGTTAGGGTTTGTTTGGTAAGTGTGTATGTAACATTCGGTTACTTAATCCCTAATTAAATAATGATATCCATTTTAATCCTATAATATACTTACTAACTATGATAGGAAAAGGATTTTCCATAACATCACTATACCTATCATAGTTAGAAAAGAACATTCTAATGAATGAGACATTATCCATGATAGAAAAGGATTTCCTGATACAGCATAAATACTATCATGGATAATTAAAAGCTAACCATGTTAGAAAGGATTTGACTAACATGGTTAATAAACAAACTAGTTGATATTAAATAATGAATAAATATATATACATGCGGAAACGAATGCAGGCCTATACAAATTGGCAATATACAATTCAAAATAGTCTACATAGCTTCTAATACCTAATTCCCTTTCCTGTAGTCTGCGTCTGTGCATGAATACCTGCAAAAATGTCAGTAATCGTGGAATGAGACAATTTGTCCCAGTAATCACCGCTTAACTCACTATAACAGTGAGATGTGCTGTAGCGAGGGCGTCTAAAGGGTACCACATTTAAAACCAATAATATATGTATATATGTCAAGTCTTTTATTCATCATTCAAGTCCCTCCGTCTATATCAAATCAAATTCACCATCTCTACTTCCAACGTATCACTCAAATCCCTCAGTCAATTCCAAGTCAACTCAACAGACAAAAATAAACGTGATTGACACTGTGCCCAGTCTCAAATCTGCAAGCATGAAAAAGGGAGCACTATAAATAGTGAAAACGTCCCTGAAAAGGGAGCACTATAAATAGTGAAAACATCCCTGGTTCCTTTACAATCCGAGGAACCTGTACAATTAATCAGTGTCATGCAATGCTCACAAACCCTATTCTATGTTCCATCAACATAACTCCCTAATTCTCTCTACACAACCTACGATACATCCAATCCACTGTACCTCTCAATATCCCTGTCAAAATACCAAGATCCCAATATCTTTTCACTCACATACACAGTCCAACAATATCACCAGCCAGAATACTACATATATAATGTGTCAAAATCTTTTATATGAAAATAATCATTTTTGAAAGGCACCCGATAGCCTATTTTGTATAAAAATACCTTTTCAAATATAATATATAATATATATATATATATAGAGGGTGAGAAAGGATTTTTAAAAATCCCCAACTAACATCACCCTCAATGTTATAGTAAGGTAAGTGTGATTACCTGTCACCCTTTAGCAATTCTACGCGATTTCTCAACCTTTCTTCCTTGATGCCACGAAAACCTACTTGCATCCACTCCTATAATAATACATAGCCAAATGATAAATTAATATCATTTCCCTTTTTATCGTAGTTTAACGTCTCTCTCGTTCTTATATGTTACTACCCAATCCCCTTTTATTAATTCAAATACTCTAACTGGTTCACATCACAAGTCACACAAGTTATACAACTATCGATCTCAATTTAAAGAAATCACATCAATAATCATGTATTATGTTTTATATCTTCAATTCACAATCAACAAGTTACTAACTTCATATGGAATTAATTAGATCAATGCAAGGAGAAACCAAACTTCTCATGCTACCTATTTAAGGCCAACAAAACCTGCGATAACAAATCCACTCACACATCCAAATCCACTTCATTTTATCCAAGCTGTCAACATTAATTAAGTCACATTCAGATTTCATTTATTATTGTATTAGCATACCAAGAACAGAAAATTTGTTAAACGACTATATGGATCAATGCCATTTGTTTTCATCATTGTTATAACTTTAAAATCTTCTCCCAATTCTCTCACCTATTCAGCCATTAGTAATAAAATGCAGAACAGATCGGCCAGTTAAAGAATGATTGTCATTTCACTTTGATTTACATGCATAAACATCAAAAGTTTGTTTTTATTTTGCTGCACTTAAAAATCAGCTCTATATAACATCATTTCCACAGATAATTCAGCTTTATAACATCCAGCCGCATATTGTAAGCACCATTTGTGACATTTCCCTTTTTCATTAGCATTACACATACATCTCAAAATGGAATAGCATCAAGACATTTAAATAAGTATCAACAATGATTTTATCCTTAGTGTAGTTAATTTACAAGTCTTTTCTTGAAAGTCTATAACTAATTTCCCTTACCAAATCATTACACAATTCACACTTCAAACTAATTAGCTAAGAAGATAAATAAATCTCTAAATGAAATGAAATGAAGACACTACAATAACTTCAACCACTAATTCATACCTTCATATTATCAATCATTGTCATTGCGAATTCAGTTTAGTTATTGCATAAAAATAAAAAGGAAATATCAGATTTTCCAAACCAATGTCACAAAACCAACATATAAAGCCATATTATTACTTCTAATGAACTCATATGTTTACTAGTATACCACACACAAACCAACTTACATTCTACAACATTGAGCAACACTCACAATAATAAATTGTGTCAAAAAGTTATTGAAATTGTGCATTAAAACTGCTGCACAAACAGTATAGATGAACGTGATTTTTCTGAAGCAAAACAACACAGCAGCTACTAGTATTTTACCATCATTACTTAGAAATAACTCAAGCGTTTATACCACTCCATGGCAATCACTCATAGCCACTTAGTCAATTCATTAACACCAAACAAAAGAAGAAGTCTACTGCAATAAGTTAAAAGCATTTCATAACCCATATTAGTCATTTCATATATCCAACTATAATCCATGTTGAAAATCAACAGTTCCCTTAATCATATGCTTCAATAAATCCTGTTCTTCATAAAAATCACAATGCACATTCACAATTATCTTCCATTCAAAACAGTCGAATTCTATTTGCATTTAGTACATTTAATTCCTAAAGCTTTAAAGCATAACCAAGCAATAACTCATAATAACATTCCAACACAAATCACTTTTCATCAACAAATTTAAAGAAGAGAAAACAAGAATCAGTACGGTCATAATGAAAAGGAAGCACAACACTTTGAAAACCCATATACACATGCTTCTAGTAAATTAATATACTTCAAACAGCATTTGAAGTCAATTCATCACAAATTTCCCTTAAATTCGTCCATGAACAGTGATTAAGAATGAGAAATTCAATGACCCATATAAAACATCATACACATTCAGACAGCATAAGGAAAACACAAAATATAACTCTAAGCTTTGATTTTAGGTGATTATTGAACCTGAATCCTAAAGCCCCAAACTAACCCTAACCACCTTCTCTTCTAATCTCGCAGAAAAGGAGAGAAAATTGAAAGAAAGGAGCTTACCCAAACTTGAACGTGAAGTTGTTCACTTAAATCGAGCTAGCCGTCGCCGGAAAGTGGCCGGAAAGTGGCCACTAAGGTGGCTGGCCGAGCTGAGGAGTCAAATACAGAAAGGGAGATGAGAAAATAAAGTTTGAAGGAAGATTAGCTTAAAGAACAACACGAATGGCGAACTCACCTTCTTCCACCCGCCGTCCGCCTCTGGTTCGCCAGAGCAAGAAGAAGAACGGAGGAAGAGGAGGTCGGGGAAGAGAGAAAAGAAGGAGGAGAAGGGTTTGAACATAGGTTGATACACCTTAGGCGGTCGACGCCGCCGGAAGCTCGCCTGAACGGCGAGCACGCAGGGAGAGGGGCGGAGATCGAAGATGAAGAGGAAGGAGGAGGGAGGGTTTTTCGGGTGAGAGGCTGGAGGAGGGAGTCGATTTTATTGATAAGGAAGGAGGGAGGGCGTGTTTGGTTAGGGAGAAATAAGGGTGGTTTTTGATAATTAAAGCCTAAACTTGTCATAGTGTACTCATTTTGATTTAAAACCACTTAAACCAGCCTCCAATCTTCTTAAACTTCAAAATATTTTTACCTTTACCATTCCCTCATATTTCAAACTCTTCAATTTCCTAATTAATTATATGCACATTTACTGCTCACAATTTCAAAAATGTTCTCAAAAATCACCAAAAATTCCTAAAAATTCCAAAATTCCTAATTTCTCCATTTATTATTTCCCAAAACACTCCTTGATCCTGTATTAAATTTTTAGGATGTTACAGTGTATGTATATGGGTGGTGTAGTGATTAGGGAAAATTATAATTAACTAACCTAATATTTATTCATAATTATATTTTTAGCCCAAAAGTTTGTATATATTCTTTTACCCATTTCCTTCCTTCATACTATTATTTAGGTTTCCAAAATACTTGTATGAAATTTTCTAGCTCCAATTAATAATTTTTTTTTAACTATATTTACCTAAATTCCAAAATAAATAAGATTTAATATTCATAAGTTGGCCAAAATATCCTAAAATTCCTTCCTAAAAACTTTAAATTTCTTAAATGACCATCAATAATTTCCCATTATTTTTAATTTGAAATTCGGGATGTTACACTCTTCCTATGTCATCTATGAAAGTGAGGATGCACAAGAGGGGGGGGTGAATTGTGCTACCAAATAAAACAAACAATAAAAACACACAAGATTTTTATACTGGTTCGGTCCAACTCTTGACCTATGTCCAGTTCTCAATCACCCAGATTGAGTTCCACTAATCCCCAGGTTTTACAACGGGTTCACCTGGAACCTTTACAACTGCAAGTTTTACCACGGGATCACTTGTAACCTTACAATCACAAGTTTTACACGGGCTCACTTGCAACCTTACAGACTCGCTCCCCCTTACTACCTGTAAGGGTTCAACCTTTCAAATAAAGGATTTTCTAACTTAGTTCTCTCTAAGAACAGATAATGTTACTCACTTAAGTACAATGAATGCTCTCAATAAATGAAGAGACTTAACTACAAAGAGTACAAGATGAATAATAAATAAAACTCTCAATGTATTAAGTGCTCTCTTGCTTTTCTGGGCAGCTTTGAAAGCTTGAAGAATGCTCTCAGTTTCTCTCTCTAGATTTCTGCGATTTTCTCCAAGTTTTCTTCATAAATGAAGATGAGTTTCTTTATATAGTGTCTTCAAGTATTCTCTCTCTTGGTAGGTGACAATGCCGTTTGAATATAGTTGTTATTCTCATGTTACCGTTGCTCATTAATGCTCCATCAATGCTCAGCAAGGTTGACTTTGCTTTATCTCTGAAAAGCAACTCTGACAACTCTGCTCTGCCAAAAAACACTCTGACACTGCACTGCTGTTCGTTCTGACATTCTGATTGCTACCGGAAGCAATTCCACATCCGGAAGCAACATCACTCAGTGCTGCACTTGAACGTTAGTCTAGCAATATTAACACAGTCACATGCAGTGGGAGTTCATTTTGTCTAAGGAAGCTCTCTTACTTCTGGAAGCAATTCCACATCCGGAAGTATTCCTACTAGACTTAAGTTATGACTTAGAGTTATATTCACTGACGCTCGGTGTTACCTAATCCAATAGGCAGCGCTAGTCACTTATCATCCGGAAGCATTCCTGCATCCGGTTGTGTCCTAACTTAGTCTTAAAGATTTTATACTTCTAACTTTCCTAGACTGAGTTCTGACTTAGTGACTTACTTACATCCGCTGTGGGATGAGTCATTCATCCACGAGCGCTAGTCCTAGTCCATCCGGAAGTAAATCCACATTCGGTTGTACTCTTACTTGGGGTTCTATATTAACCTAATTCTTTCTAAGTGTTTAACTGGTTCTTTCATATTTCAGTCTTCATCAAAACTTAAGATTCTAACATTCTCCTCCTTTTTTATGATGACAAACTAAGTTATCTAATTAAGTTCATATTAGAGAATTAATCAAATAAAATGCACAGATGAACTCAAAGGCAAATTTCATTAGTAATAAGTAAATCAATTACAAGATAGAAATATAATAAACAGTCAGATTTACAAGTGAGCAGATAACTATACATGAGAAATATGAAAAGAAAAATTCTAAGTTAAATGCATGAGGGGTTTGGGTTTAGAGCTGGTGTCTCTTTTTCCTCTCTCTCTCTAATTGTTTTTGATTACACTCCTCTTGCATCTTAGCCAACTGAGCATCCTTCTCACTCTGATCAATCTGAGCAAGCATTTCTTGAAGCTCTTTCTCATCTCTGGCCTTTCTTTGCCTTTCAAGCTCCAGAGATTCCTCAATAGCCCTTTTCAGTTCATTGACCTTAGTAAGCCCAACAAACTCTCCAAATGGTGACTCTGAGATGGGAATGGATCCAAAGGGATAATGGACAGCCTTGACCTTTACATTCCACTCAGGATAGTCTGGGTCTTCATCCTGACTTGACGTTGCTTTCCCCTTTCTCTTGCCTTTTCCTTTCCTTTTCTCTTGAGGAGGCTTAGCAAGTTCCCTTTCTGCATCGAGGCAAGCAAGCTGTTCAAAGGTGATCCGATCAGTCCAGCCATACCGCTCAAATTCCTCTGGAGTCATGTCTTACACCTTTAACTTAACTTCCACAAGTGGAGGAATTTCTTCTGGAGGCGCTTGGGTGGAGGACTGGGGCTCAGATGCTTCCCCTGCTTGAGATACCCTTTCTAACTCATGATCCTCAGAGCGACCACGTGGTTCCTCTTCTTCACTCTCAGAAGACTCAGAAGTACCAGCACCCTTTTTGGCAAAGGACTTCTTCCTTGATCTGCTGAACTTGACTACTGGAGGAGGAGGAGGAGCAGAGGTTGGCTCAGAAGGAGGGATTGGAGTGACAATCACTATAGGTGGATTGACTTGCCTCTTTAACCCATATTTCATCAGAATTTCTTCAAGTATGTTCTGGGCAGGCACAGAGGGAGGAGGCTCAGCAGAAGACTCAGGCTCAGGTGGTGGAATCTAAATAGGCTGCTCAACCAACACTATTTCCAATTTTGACCTCTGGCTGTCTGAGCGCTGCTGTTGCATAAACCTGATGGCTTCCCCACGGATAAGTATTTCTGCATAAACCTGATGGCTTCCCGGCGGAGTGCTGCAGCAATATCCTCATCTAGCCATAGGGAGGGTTGAGTTAGGATTTCTCTCCCCCTTTTGGCATCATCAATAAGGGCGAGGGCCAGGGAGGAAGGATTGGGAGAGGTGGAGGTTCAGGGCCATATCTTTTGGGTGGTGAGTTTTCAGGTGAGGAAGGGGGTGAAGGAGAGGATGTAGATGAAGGAGTGGGGCTTGGGAAGAAGAAGGGAAGTGAGTCTGAGAATAGACCAGGATAGAGGAGGGGAGGTGAGTGGGATGAGGAAAGGATGTTTCGCTCAGGAATCCTTGGATGGTCTAGGGAACTGAAGGGGTGAATGGAAGTGTAGAAGCCAAGGGTCTCCTGGTTGGGAATGGAAGTGAAGGAGCTGAGGCTGTGAAGGATTTGGTTGGTGGATTGTAAGTGGTTGGGGGAGTTTTGATGGTTGGATGTGGCGGAGTGGCTAGGGGAGTTGTGAGGGGAGGGTGAGTTGTGAGGTGATTGGCGAGTGGTGAGTGTCATGGTCATTCTGTGGCGAAGGTGGAGGTGGATTGTGAGGGTCATTCTGTGGGGGTGGTTGAGGTGGATTAGGAGGAGGAGGTGGTGGTAGGTTGGGCTGAGGTTGAGAAATCTGGAAGTGGTTAAGTAGAAGGTCTAACTTGGCCTCGACCCTCCCTAAGCGATCCTCCAAACCCTGGATCCGCTGTTCTTGCTGCTGAAAGAAGGCATCGCACTCTGCTCGAAGAGGAGCCATCAAGGGATCAGGCAGCTTGAACAGGATCTCATCTCTTAGCTCAGCAATCAACGTCCTCTGAGCTGCAGATACCCTTGGAGCACGGCTTGGGCCAGCATGAAAATCCACTTCTTGATCCCCTGCTCCAGACACAAAGGGAGCAGTTGTATGCGAGGCACTCCCAGCCTGAGAGCCAGACCGAGTGGGCTTCGCTGGCTTGTCATACTTGATTCCCATCTTGCCCAAGTTCATCGATCCTATGGGCAGGCACTTGACGTTATCCGCTTCCTCAGTAGATTTAATATTCAGCTTCTCCAGGAGGAAGGCAATAACCTGAGGGTAGGGAAGATAGCCAGGTTTCCCCTTTTCTTTGGCTTCCCACCATCTGTGCAGCTCCATGTTGATCAGTTGCCCAGGGTTGATAGGCTGCTTGGAGAGGAATTTGGGGAGCCACAGATTGTCCAGCCCAGTGAACTCATTGAAGTTACCCCCCTTGTGTTAGAATCTTAAGTTTTGATGAAGACTAAAATATGAAAGAACTTAGAAAGCAATAGGTGAACATAGAATCCTAAGTAAAAGTACAACCGGATGTAGACTTACTTCCGGATAGGTTAGGACTAGCGCTCGCGGATGAATGTCTCATCCCCCAGCGGCAGCAAGAAATTCACTTAGGAATTAACTTAGTCCATGAGCACTAGATATACAAAATCCTAAGACTAAGTTAAGATTCAAGCGGAAGTGAATTTGCTTCCTGTTAGACTTAGACTGGCGCTGGCTGTTGGAATAGATATCCCTAAGCGTCAGTGAAAATAAGCAACGTCCAGTAGAAGTGCTTCCGATAGCTTAGTGACTAGCGCTGGCTGTTGGAATAGATATCCCTAAGCGTCAGTGAAAATGAACAACGTCCAGTAGAAGTGCTTCCGATAGCTCAGTGACTAGCGCTGGCTGTTGGATTGAATGGACACTAAGCGAGAGTGAGTAATAGTGAACAAATCCTTCATCCAGTGGATTCACTTCCGGATGTAGAAGTGCTTCCTGATGCAAGGAAGACCTCTTAGACTAAGAACACTCCCACTGCATGTAACTATATGATAATACTGTTAGACTAACACTCAGTGCAGCACACTAAGTAGAGTTGCTTCCAGATGTGAACCTGCTTCCGTAAGCAATCAGAATGTCAGAGTGTTCAGAAATGCAGTGTCAGAATGCTTTTGTCAGAGCAGAGTTGTCAGAGCTACTTTTCAGAGATAAAGCAAGTCAACCCTGCTATGCATTGATGAAGCATTAATTGGGCAAACGGTAACATAGGAAAAACGGCCATATTCAAACGGCTATCCCACCTACCAAGAGTCAGAATGTTTGAAGAGTATATAAAGGAGCTCAACCTCATTTATGAAGCTAACAATTATCTTTGAATATTCTTGAGAGAAGTTAGAGCGAGAAACTAAGAACATCTTCAAGCATTCAAAGCTGCCCAGAAAAGTAAAGAGCATTTAACACATCGAGTGATCATTCTCATCTACATATTCTGTACTCTTTGTTGTTAAGTCTCTTTCTGTTATAAGAGCATTGATTGTACTTAAGTGTGTAACACTATCTGTTCTTTAAGAGAACTTAGTTAGAAAAATCCTTTAGTTGTAAAGGTTGAACCCTTGCTAGGTGTAAGGGGGAGCTAGTTAGAAAGGTTACAAGTGAGCCTTGTGTAAAACTTGTAGTTGTAAGGTTGCAAGTGATCCCGTCCAAAACTTGCGGTTGTAAGGTTTCAGGTGAACCCGATTTAAAACCTGAGATAGTGGAACTCGGCCTGGGTGGTTGAGAACTGGACGTAGGTCAGGAAGACCGAACCAGTATAAATCTTGTGTTGGTTTTATTTGAGTATTTATTTTTGTAGCACAATTCACCCCCCCTCTTGTGCATCCATTACCTTCATTTGGTATCAGAGCGGGTCTTTCTCACTCGATTCCAACGAATCCAGAAAGCAAAGATCTAGTAATGGATACAGATTACTCCCTGCCAGATGTCTCTATTCAACCTAACAACCCTCCAGGCTTTGATGGGTATAACTATCCATTCTGGAAGTTTCGAATGGAGACCTATATCAAATCCAGCGACATCAGACTCTGGGACGTAATCGAACGTGGGGATCACACACCACTGGATGAGGATAGTTTTGCCAAGCAGCGATCTAGGTACACAAATGAGGACTATGCTCTAGTCCAACTAAACTACCGGGCCATGCACTACATCCAGTGTGCTCTCAGCCCTAAAGAGTTTCACAGGATCAGCCACCACAAAAATGCTAAAGATATGTGGGAGGCTCTTGAGGCTGCTCACTCTGGAACCAGGGGAGTGAAAGCAAGGCGAGTTGAGATGCTGGTGGAAGAATTTCACAAGTTCGCCATGCTTAGTCCTACTGAGCCTATCAGGGAGCTGGAGCTCAGGTTCACTCACCTCATCAACAATTTGGCCTCGCTGGGTAAGGACATTCCTGAAAGAGAGCAAGTCAGCAAGATCCTAAAGATCTTGAAAGGTGACTGGATCACCAAAGTAACCATCTTGCAGGAAGTCCAAGGAGAATCAACGAGCTCCATCACTGCACTATTTGGCTCTCTGGCTGAATATGAACCTACCCTGCTGGCTCAGAGAGCTCCTCAAGCCTCATCCAAGGCCAAAAACCTTGCCCTTGTTGCACCTAGCAAGGAGGTTGATGATGATGATGAGGATGATGAGGAGGAAATGGACGATGAGGAGATTGCTATGATGGTGAGAAAATTCAGAAAGTTCTTCAGAAAGAAAGGAGGCTTTCAAAAGGTTGACTCCAGCCAGAGGAAAGGATACAAGAAGGAAAAGGCCCTTGTATGCTTCGAATGTAAGAAACCTGGCCACTTCAAGGCTGAGTGTCCCAGCCTGCAGAAGTCAAAAGGCAAAGACAAAAGGAAGGCCTTTGTTTCCTCCATCTGGGTGAATAGCTCAGATGACGAAGCAAGTGATGAGGAAGAAGTTGCCAACCTCTGCCTGGTAGCCAGAGAAGATGATGAGGAAGCATCTTCAGAACTTGACCTCATCCACGAAGACAATGAGGTAACTTTCTCTGAACTGCAAGAGGCTTACAATGAGGTTCATGAAGAATTCTCTCGATTGTGTAAAGCCTATAAAGTGTTAAAAACTAAAAAGGAATCACTTGAGTCCAAGGTGGACTCACTAAGTGAAGAGCTAGCGGAAGCTAGAAAGCATCCGGTAGTGGATGGCCAGGGTTCTCCACAAACAGAACCCAATGCCCCAACACTTGAGAGCTGCCCTAATTGCAGCAAAATCTCAGCAGAGAAAGACAAGCTGCAAAATGCCCTGCAGAAGTTTACAAATGGCTCAGAAATGTTAAATATAATTTTAATGAATCAAAGGGCATATAGGGATAGAACTGGATTAGGATATACTCCTAAAGGGAAGAAGTGGGTGGAACCAAAAGTAAAGCCCTACTTAAAGTTCTTCCATAAAGCCACTAGTCACAGCTCCTCACCCTTCAGCTTCTGTACCTATTGCAACAGGAAGGGACACTCCACGTCCACCTGTAATGCTAAGAAGCATGGAACAAGTAGCTCCTACAAATGGGTCCCTAAAGGAACCAAGGCAACAAAGGATCCTCCATCTGCTAAGGAAACTAAGAAAGGACAAGGATCCGACCTTGGAATCATTCCAAAGGGAAAACCCAAGAATCCAGAGCCAACTCTAAGCCAGTGGCTCTGAATAATCACAAGCCCAAGGTCAAGGATGACTCTAAACCAAGGGCATTGAAAACTAATGATCGAGGACCCAAGAAAGATTGGGTACCTAAGTTTACTTGATTTTTCCAGGTGTGTCTTAAAGCATCCAAGAACAAGAAATGGTATATTGACAGCGGATGCTCGAGACATATGACTGGAGACAGAGACAAGTTCAAATCTCTGGTGATCAAAGATGGAGCCACAGTAACCTTTGGAGGAAATCAAAGTGGAAAGATCACTGGAGTTGGAGAGGTCGGACCAATGAAAGACGTCTACCTAGTGGACGGTCTCTGTCACAACCTGCTAAGCGTCAGCCAGAGCACAGACAAAGGAAACTGGGTAATTTTTGATTCACATGAGTGCATAATAGTTGATAAGCAGGATCTAAATTTAGATAAGGCCAACTTAAAATGCAAACTTAAGGCAAATAGAAATGGAAACCTATATACTTTAGACTTATGCCAACAACTAGAAGAAAAATGTTTAATATCTAGTGATGAGAATAGTTGGCTTTGGCATAAGAGACTAGCTCATGTTAATTTTACTCAACTCGACATGCTAATTAAAAAGGAGCTAGCTATAGGTATTCCATCATTTAAAGTAAAGCATGATTTTATCTGTGAATCCTGCCAAAGAGGAAAGCAAACAAAGTCCTCATTCAAAACCAAGAAGAAAGTCTCCACCAGCAGGCCCTTGGAACTAATCCACATGGATTTGGTTGGGCCAGCAAGAGTGAAGAGCTTGGGTGGAAACCTATATGCTCTAGTGGTGGTGGATGACTATTCAAGGTTCACCTGGACTATGTTTCTTGCCTCTAAGCAAGATACTTTTGATGCTTTTGTTGTCCTGGCTAAGAAAGTGCAGAATGAGAGAGAGCTCAAAATCACAGCCATAAGGACAGACCATGGAGGAGAATTTGAGAACCATAGCTTCTCAGAGCTATGTGAACAAAATGGCATAGAACACAACTTCTCAGCTCCTAGGACCCCTCAACAGAACGGAGTTGTCGAGAGAAAGAACAGGGTTCTGACAGAGATGGCTAGAAGCATGCTCAATGAGAAAGAGGTTTCTCAAGTGTTCTGGGCGGACGCTATGAGCACTGCTTGCTATATCTCTAACAGAGCCTATGTTCGCAAAGGACTGGATAAGACTCCCTACGAGCTGTACAAAGGGAGGAAGCCCAACATCAGCCACCTCAGAATCTTTGGATCAAAATGCTATGTGCATAACAATGGAAAGGTAAATCTGGGTAAGTTTGATCCAAAAGCTGATGTAGGTATATTCATAGGATATTCCCTTAGGAGTAAAGCATATAGAATATACAACATGAGAACTAGAATTGTAGAAGAATCAATGCATGTTGTATTTGATGAAACTCCTACATGGGGACAATCCACAGAAGATGATGAAATACTTAATCTTCCAAAACCACCATCATCTTCTTTACTACCAAAAGAAACACCAGCAAGCAATCTCAAAGAAGAAGATGAACCCAGTGATGAACCTAGAATGCAGACCGTGCCTGATGAGGCACAGTTGCCAACAGCTAGGAGACATCACAGGGATCATCCTCTTGATCAAGTGCTTGGTGATGTTTCTTCTGGTGTCAGAACCAGAAGGCAAGTTCAAAATGAAGTTGAGTTTGGAGCATTCCTATCTCAAATCGAACCAACTTCAGTTGAACAAGCTCTTGAGGACTGCGACTGGATTATTGCCATGCAGGAAGAGCTAAATCAATTTGAGAGAAGTCAAGTCTGGGAACTAGTCCCTAGGCCGTCTCATCAATCTATAGTAGGGACCAAATGGGTCTTCAAAAACAAACTGGATGAGACAGGTCAAATCACAAGAAACAAAGCCAGATTAGTAGCCAAAGGATATAACCAAGAAGAAGGCATTGACTATGAAGAAACCTTTGCTCCAGTTGCCAGACTTGAAGCAATAAGGATTCTTCTAGCCTTTGCATCCATGAAGGGCTTTAGGCTATATCAAATGGATGTAAAGAGTGCATTTCTTAATGGCTATATTAAAGAAGAGGTGTATGTAGAACAACCTCCTGGCTTTGAGGATCACAAATATCCCAAACATGTGTATAGATTAAAGAAAGCTTTATATGGCCTGAAACAAGCTCCTAGAGCTTGGTATGAGAGATTCAGCAGCTTTCTGCTGGGCAAAGGTTTCTCAATGGGCAAACTTGATAATTCACTGTTTATCCTTCACAAAGATAGAGATATGTTAATTGTCCAAATTTACGTTGATGATATTATCTTTGGGGCAACTAATGAAAAACTTTGTGAAGATTTTTCTAAGACTATGCAGGGTGAGTTTGAAATGTCTATGATGGGAGAACTCACATTCTTCCTAGGCCTGCAGATTAAACAGAAGAAGAATGGAATCTTCATATCCCAAGCTAAGTACTGCAAAGAACTACTCAAAAAGTTTGGGATGGATGAATGCAAGGAGTATGACACTCCTATGAGCACCACTGCCGCACTCGATGCTGACGCAAAGGGTAAATCTGTCAGCCTGCCCATGTACAGGGGAATGATAGGTTCCCTCCTATACTTAACGGCAAGCAGGCCTGACATTCAGTTTAGTATAGGCATGTGTGCAAGATTTCAAGCCAACCCCAAGGAGTCACACTTAACATGCGTTAAACGTATTTTGAGATACCTTGAGGGAACACAAGAACTTGGTCTTTGGTACCCCAGAGGTAACCAAGAGTTCTTGTGGGCTTACTCTAATTCTGATCATGCAGGTTATAAGACTGATAGAAAGAGCACCAGTGGACAATGCGCCTTCCTTGGTGGTTGTCTGGTGACTTGGGCTAGCAAAAAGCAAACCTGCGTGTCCTTGTCATCCACTGAGGCAGAATATATTGCTGCAGCTAGTTGTTGTGCTCAAGTGCTGTGGCTGAAGAACCAGTTGAGAGATCTTGGCTTAGAGTTCCCTGAGGCACCCATCCTCTGTGACAACACAAGCACAATCAGCCTCGCCAAGAATCCAGTTCAGCACACAAGGACAAAGCACATTTATGTCATACATCACTTCATCAGAGACCATGTTCAAAAGAATGATGTCAAAGTGCAATTTGTCCCCACTCAACAACAGCTTGATGACATCTTCACCAAGCCTCTGGGGGTTGACCAATTTACTTTCATAAGAGGTGATTTGGGAATGGTAAACCCAAATGAGGTGTAACCTTTCATTTATTATACGTGATTGTTTAAAACCTACAACAATACTAACTTAGGCATCGGAGTGCCAATACGTGTTTTTGCAGGTCCTCAATGTTAAATCTTAAGATTTTGCAACCGGAAGCAAAACCACTTCCGGATGAGCATTCACTGACACTGGATGATGAAACCAAGAAGAGCGCCAGCACCAGTCCAAGAGACACGTCACTTCAGAAACGTTTCAACTCCCTCTATGAGAAGGTGTGCCTTCTCTGATAAGGTGAAGCGACACATGTCACAAGGTGCGCCGTTTCAATTAAAATTTTTACGTTACCCAATGTGCAAACGTTTGGTTTTCATCTGAAAAAGCATGACCATTTTACCCTTAGTTACTTCGCCTATAAATAGGGTGTCATTTTTTCACTTTCACTTTTTACTTTCACCACATTCTCTCTGCATAACATATTCCATCTTCATCTGAGTTCTTCGCATTCTTCATACACTCTTTGCATTTCATCTCTTTTCACCACCAACCCACACAAAAATGGCCGGATCTCATGAAACAAACCCAGTTACAAGGAAACATTCTTCATCCAAGAAACACAAGTCAAAATCTGGGAAATCTCGCCATGAACATTTTGGGAAATCTGGGAAAAATGATGAACACCGTGATGAACACCATAGGATTTCTGGGCAAACCCAGGGACAGGATGAACCCACCCAGAATCAGCCTGGAACATCTGGTCGAGTGGCAGAACAGTCAGTGGTTTCTGGGCATGAGCAAGAGAGGGAAGCCCAGAGAAAAGGGAAGAAGAAGAAAGTTCAGTTCGCTGAAGAACCTTCTTCCAAGAGGCAGAGGGTTGAAGAAGATGATCCCACAGTATATAGAGATGGGGCATTGGAGCAAGTAGCAGCCAAATTTGAGACGTCTACTCCAATCTTCAACCAGGGCCTGTTCATTGATCTGGACAAGATTGATGAACTAGGGTTTTCTCACCTGCGCCCTTATCTAGAGAAGTACATGCCATGGCTGGGGATCAACCAGGACTACAATGTCAACGTCCTGCGGGTATTCTGTCAATCCCTCACTGGCAAGGTCAAGAACAAAAAGGTTGATGGAAAAGAGCAAGTCCACAGACTCTCCTTCACTGCCACTGTAAGGGGGAGAACCTTCAAGTTCAACTGGAGGACATTGAATGAGTTGATGGGGATCACAGACGAGAGCATGAATGAGTGGCTATACCCTGAGTCACTAAAGTTCAGCAAGGAGGATCTCGAGAAGTTGTATGGCACCACAGGGAAAAAGGTGTCCAAGATGTCTGACTCAAACAGACTCTTGTATTATGTCTACTCCCGAATTATGACACACAAAGGGGGTAACTTCAACGAGTTCACCTTGATCGACAATCCGTGGTTCCCCAGAATTCTCTCCCACCAGCCAATCAACCCCGGCCAGTTGATATGTCTTGAGCTTCAGCGCTGGATAACTAATGACAAGTCTGGCTATCTTCCCTATCCCACCATCATTGCCTTCCTCCTTGAGAAGCATCTGATCAAGGCCACATCTGCTGTGGAGGAAGAAAACGTCAAGTGTAAACCTGTGGGAGAAACCA
This sequence comes from Mimosa pudica, assembly GCA_029929735.1. Classification (NCBI taxonomy): domain Eukaryota; kingdom Viridiplantae; phylum Streptophyta; class Magnoliopsida; order Fabales; family Fabaceae; genus Mimosa; species Mimosa pudica. The sequence goes on from JAKELP010000054.1 coordinate 2,290,402, forward strand.
ACATTGGGAAGATGGGGATCAAGTATGTGAGGGCCCCTAAGCCCACTCGCTCAGGATCACTAGCGAGTAGTGCTTCTGGGACTTCAGCCCCCTCGACATCTGGTGCAGGGGATCAGGAAGTGGACTCCCATGCTGGGCCAAGCCGTGCTGCAAGAGTGCCAGCTTCTGTCAAAGCCTTTGCCGAGGAAGTTAAGGAGGAACTTCTCTTTAGACTGCCTGAATCCTTGGTAGGCCCTCTCCGTGCTGAGTGTGACAATGGCTTCCAGCAGCAAGGGGAGCGAATTCAGAGGCTCGAAGACAGAGTAGGCCAGCTTGAAAACCACATTGCCAGGGTGGACGCAAAACTTGACCTCATTCTCCATCACCTACATATTCCCCAACCATCACAAGGTAACCTACCACCACCTCCTCCTCCTCCCCAAAATCCTCCTCCTCCTCCTCCTCCTCCCTCAGGCAATCCTCAACTTCCCCCTCCTCCTCCACCTAACACTCAACCACCACGGCCACCTCCACAAAATGACCATCAATCCCCTCCAGAGTGGCATAGTTGACGGCTCCTCTCAGTATTAACTGTTCATTTTAGCCGTCTGTTTTTAAATGTGTGTGTATATAGTTATGTATGTATTGTATTGTATATGTATATGCATAAATTTATTTATTTATTATGTTATATGTTATATTTGTCATAAATTTATATATGGGCCACTTGATGATTTGATGCTTGATTTGATTTCCTAATATAGTATAATACTTATTTTCTTATTTGAAGTTTTTTCCCAAGAATAGTCTCCCTTTCCTGTTTGTTTCTTATTTTTCAATTAATTAATAATTAATTAATCTCTTCTTAATATTGTCAGTGAGGGTGACTTCAAAATTCAAACTTTCCTTTCTGTCTTTTAAAAAAGGTATTTTTTATTTACATATTTTATTAAATAGCCACTTAATGAAAATAGTTGTTTTTCCTCTCTGACGTGTCTTCCCCTGCCTTACCCAGTTTGCTTATATATTTCACCCGATACCTTTTGTGCATTTGTTTGTTTTGTTGTATTTTGGGTGAGAGTACTTTTAATGGTTCTTGTAAGTGGGAGTCCTGTTTCCATTGAGCAGTTGCTTGAGGGAATGTGTGAGGGTGTGTTGTTATTCAAAGTTAACAGAGTTTTCTTTCTTGAGGTGGTTCATTATGTCCTGGTGGGAAACGGCTTCGCGTGACAATATCCGTGGATTTGTTGGTCTTTGATAGGGCAGTTTTTTGATCTGTTTGATTTTTTGTGCTATTAGTTATTGGTATTTTATATGAACTAATGCTGATTTATGGTTGTTTGACTAATGATTGTTTTTTTTCCTTACTTAGTGTTCTCGTATTTTGGTTACAATGGAAGATGATACGTCAATTGTTGTTCATGGGGGTGTTTTTATTCAGGAAATGTGTTATAGGGCAACTAATTTTGTTGTTAGGAGGCACTGTAAAGGCTTTCATAGGCACTTCCATATTGTTCGTTTTAAGAATACTCTTGTCGAGAGAGCTTGGGACCTATTGCCTCTCCATTCTTTCAATCCTCTCACAGTTTCTGAGTTCGCTAATGGATACCCATGGGATATTGATGCGAACCCACCAGGGATAAACCCGGCCCCACAACAATCTAAGATGAACACAACCCCAAGAAAGCTAAACAAAGGTTAGAACGATCCACTTGAACCCTTGAGCACGGAAGAACAAGGACTCGAAGTGTTGGAAGACGCCACAAGGTTGATCAATCCTTGATAAGTCTGTTAGTTCAATGAAGAACCCTAGAAAGAAACTCTCTCAACAAAGTGCTAAAAGCAACTTCTAATTCTCAAATTCAAGTCTGCCTTCAAAAGAGACTTACAAAGTATTTAAAGGTTACAAAACAAGCAAAGTTTAAACTAATTTCGCACATAAGCAATGGACCAAAATTAACAAGTGTTTAAAGCCCAAAATTACATTATTTAAGCTCAAATGAAGCTTCCCATGTGTAACTCTTGGTCCAAGGCCTTTAATTTGATGTCTTTGGGCCCAAAATATGATCAACATCTCCATGTTCAGCCTAAATAACATTTGTAACATTTTCAGCATCTTTATTTTCAATTGTTGAACCAATTGCCATTTGCTTTGCCCATGCTTCTTGCACTAGTCCATTTAGTGCCTCCTTAATGCTCTTGGATCTTGCTCTTGTGATTGGTCCGCTTGGAATCTTCAAAGGATCATTTGAAGTTGAATTGTCTTCTTCCTGGATCTCATCAGATATAGGCATTATTGGTAACTTTTTTGTTTTTTGTTTTGTTTTGTTTTGTTATTATAATGCGGAGCATTATATTTATACTTGCACTTTGATGTTGGTTCTTTGATGCTTTTTGTTAGATCTGCATGGAACACTTGTGGCTCTTTATGAGACTGAGATGGATACAACTGATGGGTCGTAACTCTACATTAAAGTTCGAGATAGCCAACTTTATGATTTGTGGTTCGTTTGTTGTTGTGATTTTTTTATTAGTTGGGTTTTATTTATTTTTTCCTGTTCGTTTAGGGTTTTGTGCTTTGTTCTTAGTTGTGTGTTTGCTTTTGTAAAGGGGAAACAAAGTGTTGACGTGTTGCCTTCATGGCCACTGCGTGGGGGAAACATTGAAAGCCTACGAAAATATTTCTGAGCCAGAGGGGAAGTTTATTGTTATTCAGTTTGTGCGATCAACACTTACAGATGATGGTGGTATAGATTATTTTGTTGTTGTTGTGGTTAGGTGAGATGTTTACTTTGGTTTTCTCTAGTTCTTCATTTTTTAATTGTTCTTGTAGTTCTTCATTTTTTAATTATATATTTTTACAGGTATGAGTAGATATGAAAGTTAATTATGAAGGTCCCTGTACTATCTATTGCCTGCTTTGTTGTCTATGTGTGTTGTCACTTGGAGTCATTTTTGTGTCAACATTAAATCATTTTCCCTGTCAGTTAATTTAAAAAGACGCTTTTTTCCTGTTTACTTGATCCTCAGAACTTCAGTTTTTGGATATCTGTTCAGAGTTTTTTTGCTTTTATTTTACTCTATATGTCTTTTGTTCCTTTCTTTAATAATAGATAAATTAATTAATTAAATAGAATAGAATTGTGGTTTTATATAGGGCAGAGCATTCGGTTATTCGGTTCAGTTTTCGGTGAAAACCGAAAACCGAATTATGGCTATTATCAAAACCGAACCGAAACCGATTATTGTTGGAAACCGAACCGAAATAACCGAAATATTTCGGTTCGGTTTCGGTTTTAACCGAAAAAATGAAATTTATTTATTTTATATTAAATTCAGTTTTTTATTCATTTTCAACATATAAAACTCCACATTTTATATTGATATATTGCATATCATTTTTAATTTAAAAGAAGGAATACAAAAACTAAAGATTTAAACTCTAAATTTTTACTTATCTAAAGAAAAATATGATAAAATAATAATTTTTTTATTAATTTTTATTAATTCAGTTATTCGGTTAACCGAAATAGTTTTTTAAAAAGCCGAACCGAAAACCGAACACCGAAATAATTGAACTTTAAAACCGAATAAGAACCGAAAACCGAATTAACCGAACCGAAATAACCAAATTCAATTCGGTTCGGTTCGGTTTTCGGTTTTCGGTTTGATTTGCTCACCCCTAATTTTATAGTTGTCTTTAATGTATTTTTTGCTTTGCCATTTCTAATAGTTATTCGATTTTTTAGTTGTTCATTTTGATTCATTTTAGGAATAGTTTTTATTATGATGATATTTATAGTGTGATGGTAGGTTTTTTTACAAAAATAGTACAGTACAAAAGGAAAATTACCAATATACTACAACAAAAAAATATTTACCCATATGCTATACATATAGAAAGTCGTACTTGGTAAGAACGAATTTAGAAGTCGTTCTTGACAGTAACGACGTGTATTATTTATTTTTAAAAAAAAAAACGTCAAGTCATGGTTTGCATGTACACTGAAAGATTCTCACGCATGCAAACAAAATGTTGAACCTCTCTCCTCGTCTACGCAAAATCTGCTCTCTTATGTCAACTCAAAAAAGAATCATGCAGATTCTTATAAATGCTCGTGAAATCACAGTAGTTCACCTCCTCTTTTATAAATGCTCTTCATGCTCACTCACACTAATTCAAACTCTTTGCGTGTTCACCTCTGTTCATACTCACAGTGATTCAAGCTCTCTGCGTAGTCCTCCATCCTCAATCCTTACACTATATTTGTTTACACACCCTCCTCATCTACACTTTAACTTCTGCTTCTCATTTTCAGTTTACATTAGGTAAGTTTTATGTAATTTTATTTTGTTAATTTACTTGTTTACATGATTTATTTGTTCCAATTATGTATAAAATTAGTAAATCTACTATTTTTATTTTAGTTAATCAACGGTGGTTGGCTCAGGAATTTGTAAAGGTGCCTCATAATTTAATAGTAACTTTTCTCATTTAATCATTTTTTATATCATAGTATAATATTATATGTCAGATTAAGACACACACACACACTATTATTTTAGTTATATTTTCATTCATATTTTTTGTTTGAGTAAGAAAAATGGTAAGTGAAGAAATATATGATCTTTAAGAGTGAAGAATATTAATAAGTGAATAAAATAGACTAAGTAAAATGTATTGACTATGCAAACTAGCTTGAAAGAAGTCATAATTTTTTAAGAGCTCATTGAATGTCACTAATGCATGAATGGCAGATAACATGTTCATATTAATGCATGCATAGTTTTAATTTTTTTTCAACATATATAAACTTTATTTATCATTTGTGCTTATAATAATGTGTAACAATATTATTTTGTGATTCAGATTTTTAGAAAAACCATTTTATATGTATTGAAATAACGAAAAAATTATGCAACAATATAAAAGTCATTAAAATTTATATTAGAAAACAAAATAAAAATAACAAAACTCTTTAATAATTGGAGGCTTATGTAAATGTAAGTTGGAGGTGTGTGTAATCATGATAATATATAAGAAATGCTATATTATTATGCTTGTTTTTAGTTTTTACGTAGATAATGTTTACAAGATATTTTGTTTGATCAACTATCATAATGTTATATTTAGGAAGTAGAATGGACCATAGAAAGGAATCTGTCTGTGTGTTTGCTAATGGACGAATTTGTAATGGTCCATCTGGTGCAAGTGTGCAACATTTGAGTTTAATAGAGTGGAAATAATCAAAGTCAGCTCAAATATTACATTGCATAAATTGAAAGAAGTTATTGGACAAAAGTTACATCTTCCTCCCAATCAAATTGTGGCAAATCTAGTGTACAGATATCCCACTTGCATGAATCCACCACAATATCAAGCACGTAATTGAGAAGATGATTTGGATATAAAGCAAATGTGGCAAGTGATTGGAAAATTTTCAAGACAATTGACATGTGCGGATTGTATGCCAACATATGTGATGTGTCATGTGATGGGCATATTGATTGGACCAAATTTCATACCTTTAAGCATGTGCATTTGAGCTTAATTAGTGGGAATTAATTGATATATTTGATCATTATTGGCAAATTTTATTGCGCACGTTTATTGGAATTAATTGGTGAATATTAGCCTTTTTCTTGCATTATTAAGGAACCAAGGGTATTTTGGTCATTTTGACTATGTGATGATATTTTATTGTAGGGGGGGTCCCAAGTGGGCCCCATACACCCTTGGTGGAGCTTCAGTGGAGATAATTTGGCAAGGAGGAAGGCTAGATGACAAGGCATGTGTCTGCTTGTGGAAGTTGATTCACATCCGGAAGCTGAGTTACATCCGGAAGCTCAGCCACATCCGGAAGCTCAGCCACATCCGGAAGCAGATTCACATCCGGAAGTGAATGCTCTTGAGCTTGCAGAATGAAGTCTTGACTTCCGGAAGCTAAAGTTCATCCGTCAGCAAGCACAAGAGCCAGACTGCACAATGTACGGAAATGTCAGCTACTTTTCAGAAGTCTGCCGTGCAGAATAAATTAAAGGCAAGGGGTGCAGAAGCTTTGAGGCATTGATGGAGTGTCTTTCCAAAAGAGGCAACCAACTTCAAATTCAAATTGGGAGGCTTCATTAAGGGCAATTTTGGAAGCGCAATCACTTGGAGAAAAAGGAGGAACCTTTAGAAATGCATGGAGATGAGATCTAGTCCACATTCATCCTCACTTTTCACCGAATACCGAAAATACCCTTCCTTCCATTTAACCTTACACCTCTCGGCCATAACCCTCCATAATCACCAAAAATATCTTTTGACAGCTCATTAGATTCCTTTGCCAGCTCATCATCTAACTAACTCACTTACTTAATCCCAACTAACTTCATTTTGACATAACTTTTCTCTCACTTCACTTTCACTTTCTCTCTCCTCTAACAAACTCTCTCAACTCCATCTTCATCTTCTTCACCTTCTCCACTTCGCAAACCACCTCCATGGCCGCCATAACCTCACACCTTCCTTCATCCTCCATCTCCATGTCAGGCTAGATCGCCTATCCTTCTTCTCCAAGGAAAAGTGCTTGAAGAAATCAAGATTTGGCTTCATATGCTTGTAATTTGCTCTTTTTAGGTTTCAAGCTAGATGTATATTTTTGCCTATGTAATGACTTTGATTAAGGCTTGTATAGGTTAGAACACCTTGAATTAGGTGTTTTACTTCATTTTGGCTTGAAATCTCTCTTTTATGTTGAGGACATGAAAACCGAGGCTTAATTCTTGTAGTTTCATATATGTATGTGTGTGCGATTAGCTCCTCTTGCATTTATGGAATGAATTTGTTTCTTAAGTACTAGATCTAGTGCTTAATGTTGCTATAGGTATGTTCTTGGCTTGAAAGAGCTTTAGGCTTGATTAAATTAGTTAAACTCTTGTAGATTTCTTTGATTAAAGAGGTCTCAAGGATTTAACTAGTTTATATTAAGTGAGACAAGTATATGAAGTCTAATTCATCAAAGCACTAAGTACTTGGAGAAGGAGGTACATCTCATTCATACTTTCACATCTTTTACATTCTGTAGTTGTTAATTTTGTTAGATTTAATCAAATTGTAGATATAGAGATCACACTCCAACCGTTTGTTAATTTGCGTGACTTAAATACTTGAAGTTAGCTAGATAACCTGAACCGTGGAAAGACCTGTACTCACCGCTATCTTAATAGTGGATTAGAGTATTGAATTGTTTTGATTAACCTTTTTAGGCGACGAAAAAGAGTTAAATCAAGTGGCGCCGTTGCCGGGGAGGCCAGTTCTTGCTAGTTTTAGGTGTTAGCAGTCACAATCTTAATTTGTGTAACTTTTCTGATATTTTAGTTAGTTTTATTTTAGTTAGTTTTAGGTTTTAGCTGTTAAGTCAGATTCTGGACATTTGGTGTATTCTGGACATTTGAGATTTGTTTGATGGCGTATAGGCTGCTCTAGTTAGCCTTTATTTGCTGGATTTTCTGGATTGTGCTGGATATTATTTGTGCTGCTGGCTGGTTTTTGTGCTTTGTTTTACAGGAACATTCATCACTGTCTGAAGCTTTACGTGGTTGCATTGCATTTCACTTTGCATATAGTTGAACTTAGTGAATTGTATGAACCTTACCACATCACTAGTGCCATTGGATAGAGAGATTAATAAGACTCTTAGAGAACTTAAGAAAAAGAAAAAGCACGAGAGGCAAGCTCGTAAGCAACCTGTAGAATCCACATCAAATCCACAAAATTCATCTGTAGCGTCTAATAACACACTCCTAGACCAGCATTTCATTATGGCAGAAAGGCAAGAGGACCATAGAGAACGTGAGAGAGAGGCGAGAGAGCATGAACATGAGCGTGAGAGACGTGAAAGGCGAGAGCAAGAGGATGAACATCATTTTGAGGGGGGTAGGCAATTACATGATGATGATAGACCTATGCGAGAGTTCACACAGTCATATGCATCATTTGCACCTCAAGGTTTTTATTCTAACCCCGCTAACTTTGAGATCAAGGGATCTCTTCTTGCTCATCTGCCTAAGTTTACAGGTTTTCCGCATGAGGATGCTCACACACACTTGCTTGGCCTCTATCATACTTGCTCCTCCATGAAGCCACCTAATGCCGACCTGGATGATGTTCCATTGAGAGTGTTCCAATTCTCTTTAGAAGGCAAAGCCAAGGAGTGGCTCTTGAACCTTCCTACTCATTATGCCACTCTTTCTTGGGAGCAGCTTAAGAAGGTGTTTTTGGACCGCTATTTTCCAGTCTCCAAGATATCTAAGTTGCGGAAAGACATCACAGGTGTTCAACAATTCTCTCAGGAGACATTCTATGAATATTGGAGCCGGTTCAACACCTTGGTGAACTCGTGTCCCAACCACAACATCTCCAAAGGCAATTTGGTGCAATACTTTTATGATGGCCTGGTGCCACAACTCAAGATGAGTGTGGATGCTGCTTCTAATGGCTCACTTTTCAACTTATCCGCCAATGAGGGATGGAACTTATTCTCAACCATGGCCTCCAATCACCAGAACTTTTATGGACGTGATGCTTTGTATGGTGCTGCGCCAAAGGTTGCTTCCGTGAGTAGTGATGACAAGCTGTACAACTCTATTGAAAGGTTGACTGAGAGTTTAAGTCGCATAGACGGACGTTTTGTACAGCCTACTGCTTGTGTAGATGACTCAATGGCCTTGGTAGCTTCATCCTGTGATCACTGTGGCTCGCCGATGCACTTATCCTCTACTTGTTCATCCCATGAGGAAGTGGCGGCCATGTACACCAATGCTAGACCTCAAGCCAAATATGATCCTTATTCTTCCACGTACAATCCGGGATGGAGGGACCACCCGAACTTCAAGTGGGGGGGAGGTTCAAATCAAGCTACAAATTCCAGCTCCTTCCAACCACAGCAACAGCCTAAGTGGGGGGGAGGCAACTTCCAAGCTTCTAATGCCTATCCCTCACAGCAGGGCTATGGTTCATACCAAGGGAGGCCTAACTCTAATGATCAAAGGTACAGGCCGAATCAACAAGCCAATGTTCCTCCTCCATTTATGAAGAATGATAATCCAGCTCATGCTCTGCGAAACAATATGGAGGGATCTCAAGCCTGTGTTCCTCCATCTAGCTCTGCGACATCTCAACAAGACATGATTTACCAAATGATGTCAAGTTTCATGGAGAAGTTTGAAGAGAGACTACAGAAGCAGGAAAATGCAGTGTCTCAAATGTTGAATAACAAAGCGGAGCAAGATGCAAAGAAAGGAGGATTGCCGTCTAATGTGGTGATTAATCCTCAAAACATTCATTCTATGCACCTAAGAAGTGGACGGAAATATGGTGATGCTTATGAATATGAGGAGGAAGAGGAGGTAACACAACTACCTTGTGAGGCTGAGCAGAGTCAATTGAATGAGGGAGGTCACACTAGCCTCCAGAGTGATTTTGTTGGTGACCATATGCATGGAGAGGTTGTACTGAGTCCACCTCTTGATGAACTACTGGATGAGGCTGAGAGCCTGACTAAGAAAAGTGATGAAGCTGAGACCTCAAAGGAGGATAAAAGGAAGGAGATTGCAGAGGGACAGCGCAAAGTTGGAGAATCTTCTTCGCAAGAACAACTTACGCAACAAAGGGATGAGTCTTCTAAAGGTAAGTCTCTTGACCCTAAGCATTTACCATTTCCTAATTCATATGCTTTAGCTAACAAAAAAATGATGATGAATTGGAAAAGGACATGCTCAACTTATTTTCTAAGCTAGAAGTTAATGTGCCTATGCTTGTGCTTGTGAAACAAATGCCTAAGTATGCCAAGTTTTTAAAAGATCTGTGCACTAATAAGAGAGTTGGTAATGCAAGTAACAAAGTCCAATTAAGGACTAATGTGTCGTCTCTCTTGAAAGGGCACTTGCCCTCAAAGTGCAGAGATCCTGGATCTTTCACCATCCCTTGTCAGATAGTGAAACTTAGCTTTGGGAAGGCACTTCTGGATTTAGGGGCAGCCATTAACGTCATGCCTAAGGCCACCTACTTTGGACTAGGGTTGAAGAACTTGAGTGAAACTAGTGTTGTGATTCAATTGGCAGATAGGTCCATAAAGAAACCCTTTGGCTTTATAGAAGACATTCTAGTGAAGGTTAGGGAACTAGTTTTCCCGGTGGACTTTTATGTGCTTGATATGACAAGTGACACTAGTATGGATGATTCTTTGATCTTAGGAAGGCCATTTATGAAAACTGCCAAGATGGTGATAAGCTTAGAAGGGGGGTTTGTTACAATGCAAGTGGGGAAGCAAATAATAAGGATTGATGTAGGAGAAGCCATGAGACATCCCCACGAGGACTATTCTCTCCTAGGTTTGAGTGTGGTTGATTCATTGATGCATGTGATTTGTGATGAGCATGTAAATTATTTTAAGCTGAATATGTTTGATAAGGTTGATGCTTGTAACATCCCAATTTTTAAATTATAAATAATATGAGATTAATGAGGTATTATTAATGAAATTTAAAGTTTAAGGAGGAATTTTTGATGATTTATTGATATTCAATCGTATTATTTTAGAAATTATTTCGAAATCTAGAAAAATGTTATGAAGGGAAGAAATGGAAACAATAATATATATAAACTTTTGGGCTAAAAATATAATTAAGAATAAACATTAGGGTAGTTAAGTGTAATTTTCCCCAAAGTATATATATATTCATCTCTTTCCTTTCCTTTTTCATTTTTCTCTCTCTCTCGAGCTCCCTCCGCCGACTCCACCCCTCCGTCGCTTTCTTCTTCTTCTTCTGCGAATTCCGGCGGCCTAAGGCCCGGCGGCGACGGCCACCTCACCATCAGCATCATCATCATACCTTTCTTCCTTCTTCACTTCTCTTTCTCGCGTTCTGCTTCAGTTCCTCACTTTCCTCCGTCGCTTTTTTCGATTTTTCCGGCGAAGCGGCGGCGGGTTTCGGCGATGTGATGGTGGAAGAGGTAAAGCGGAAACCTTTCTAACATATCTCGGGTTATGCTTTCATTTTGGAGTTTATTTTCTCATATTTTTCCTTTTTCCTTTTGATTCTTTCGGCCTATACCTTGGAGGCCGATTTCCGGCGAGCTTCACGGCGCGGCGGCCTCCCACAACTCATACAACACCAAAATCATACTGAGGTAACTTTATTTCCTCATAATACCTTTCTCCATTCATTTTCGGTGAGCTTGAGAGAAATCCGAAAATGAGTTTCTATTTTGGGTTTGATAATCCACCAAAAAGCATGTTTAGGCGTTGGTTTTGAAGTTTAGAAAGGATTTAAGGATTGATTGAAGGTTTGATAATTTTGTATAAAACCCTAATTGTTGGGATTAAGGGCTGCGGGTTTGTAGTGATGTTGGGCTCGAAATTTCTAAGTAAACAACAATAAAACTTGTTTGACTTTGCTTATTTCACTGATTGTTTGATTTGGCTTGGGTATTAGTTGTTTCACAACTTTGATTTGGTTGACTTTGAACATTTGGGCTGCTACTTGGATGTTTGGATTCAGCGCAAACTATTGTGATTGTTGTATGTTGAATATCTTATGTTTAAAACTATTTCTGGTGGCTACTTAGTTTAAATGAACATAATGCATTAAATTGAAGTTTGATCTTTTGTTCACTTGGTTATTAAAGAGATTTCAGCATGCTTATTCACTTCATGGATGTCATTTAATTTGTTTTCAAGGGCTGAGTTGATTGAAAGATAATTTGCTAGTTCGGTTTCAGCGAGTTTTGAGAGAGGGCTAAGATTTGGGAAAATGTTGGAAACTAGTTCACTATGTTTGACTGAGGATTCTGTTTTGGTTGAATTAATACTTGCATTTGGATTATTGTTGGCAACATTGTATTTATATGTGGGTGTGTGTGTGTGCTGTTTAGGTATGATGCGTGTATGCTGGATGTATTGTTGAGTTTTCCTTTATGTAAGTAAGTAAAGGTGAAAGTTGTTAAATTTCAGATCTACATTGTTCTTGTTTTGGCTGTGGGTCTGGATTTTGGAACCTATGAGTCAAGTCTTAAATAGGAAGGAGTTTTGTGGTTCTTGAGATATGATTTTTGTGGAAAAATCCTATTAGATGTGATTTTAATTGACTGAGAGGGGTTGAATAAGCTAATCAATGTTAAGATTCATTTCTGTTTTGGTTACTGATATGAGTCTGCATGTTTCTTTCTCAAAGTGATTTGAAAAGGGTGCATAAATGTTTATGCATGATGTTTAGAAAGTTCTTATGTTGCTTTGAGTGCTTGTGTGCTAATATTATATTTAGTTCATCTTGCCTTGTCTGTACAGATTTAAATAAAGCTTATAATATGTGAATATATTTGAAAAGCACGAAATTTTATACTTCCCCTACTCTGTTTTCCTTAAATGGCTGAACTGATTCTTGGTTTCTTCGTGTCAAATGTTTGTTAAAACGTGTGAATAAATATGTTTTAATCATGCTGGTAACTCATAGAATAACTTGGCAGTGTTTAATTCTTTTTTGCCTTTTTAAATTCCCTTGGCTGAAAGTGGTTTGAGTTGGAGTGTTATTTTGGGTTATTGCTTGTTTACGATTTTAAGCTTTGATAACTAAGGGTACTAAGTGTGATCAGAAATTTGTTGTTTTGAATGGAGGATGATTGTGAAGGTAAATTGTGATTTTTATGAAGAACATGATGAATGAAGCAAATGTTTAAGATATATTGTTTTAGGCTTTATTTAGATTAGGTGAAGAAGGAGTAAATCTGTTCTCTTTGTTTGATTGGGGAGTGGATGCAGTAGGCTTTCGTGGCATCGAGGAAGAAAGGTTGAGAAATTGCGTAGAATTGCTAAAGGGCGACAGGTAATCACACTTAACCTTGCTATAACATTGAGGGTGACGTTAGCTGGGATTTTCAAAATCCCTTTTCACCCTCCATATACATATTGTCTTTGAAAACTTATTTTTATACAAAACAGGCTATCGGGTGCCTTTCAAACACGATTATTTTTGTATAAAAGGAATTTGAAATATTATATATATTATCCTGGCTGGTGTTGTTCTGGTTATGGTGTGAGAGAGTTAGATATTATTCTGTTAGGGATGTTGATAGCAAGGTTGAGGAAAGAAGTTGCATAGTTGGAATTTGAGATATTGAAGGGAATTGTAAGAATGTATGATATGGATATGGATTGAGATTGTGATACTGAATGAGATTGAAATTGATGGATAATGTGAGGTTTGCATGACACTGATATACATACGTACCATCGCGCGATGATAACTGTCGATAGGCCAATCGACAGTTATTTGTACTGAGGATCCTTTTCAGATTAATTGGATCGGGGATCATAGGTCAACTTATTGAGAGAAGTGACCTACGGTTGTTTGGCATTGAAGAGCCCAACCGGCCCTACGGTTGTTTGGCATTGAAGAGTCCAACCGTTCCCGTTCTGTAATGGAAGCAGAACTGGGGTTCCCTCTCTGGAGATTGCCAGAGAGGGAAATTGTCCCCTCATTATGGAGAGGGACACAATGTCAATTCATATAGTGAAGAATAGATGCTTGAATGCACCGTGGTGGCACAATGCATCTCTAGGTGAGTGTGAGAGTTGTTGTAGTAGTATTAGTTGATTGGAGTATGGAGATGTTGAATTGATTTGGTTTGAAGGTGATTGTTGGACTTGAGTAAGGAATGAAAGAAGATCTGGATATATATATATTACTATTGTTTTTAAAACTGTGGTACCCTTTAGACGCCCTCGCTACCGCACATCTCACTGTTATAGTGCGTTAAGCGGTGATTACTGGGACAAATTGTCTCATCCCACGATTACTGACATTTTTGCAGGTGTTCATGCACAGGTGCAAGCTTCAGGAAAGGGAATTAGGCTTTAGAGGTTGCTTACATTATTCAGAATTGTATATTGCCAGTTATATAGGCCTGCATTCGTTTCCGCATATTTTCTTATGAAACTGGGAAATAGACTGAGGGATATTGATTATTAATTATATTATAAGGAAAATACTTTTCTAACTATGATAGAGTTGTATTACTATGACAAGCCTTTTTCTATCATAGTTAGATAATTAATATCAGGTTGCTTCTATTTCTAACCATGTTAGGTGAATCTTTTCTAACATGGTTAGCTATTAATTATCCATGATAGTAATCGTATTATATTAGGAAATTCTTTTCTATCATGGATAATATATAAAAAGAGATTAATGAGTTGAAATAGATAATATTGGTTAATTAGGGAATTAGTAACAGAGTGTCACAATGCTCATATGTGCTATCATGATTCTTGTGCTAGTCTGATTTATAATACATGTTTGCATGAGGTTCCTAATGATTCATCTAGCATAGGGAGTACAGTAACTGAATTCATAGATTCCATGCATGTTCAATATAACTTTGATGATGATTGCACGTCTATTTCTTCTCTGTCAAGCTACAACCCCTTGGAAGAGGGAAGTGTGTTCAATTTTGCAGGACACGAGGAGAATGGAAGTTGTGAATTCACCAAGGAAATTGAGAACTCTAGTGCACAGGAGTTTGACATTGAAGAGTATGAAGCTTTAAGGAGGAGCCGTTTACACAAGTTGAGAGAGAAGCTCTATCTGAAAGAGCATGTGCTTGCTGATGATCCACATGTTTCTACCCTGAGCGGCAGTGGTGATGCAAACTTGAATAAGAGTTCTGAGGCCTCAAACTCTAAGAGGCCGAATTGTTGTGATGATCTGAAGCAGCAACTGACTTTTTCTGATTACTTTGATGAGCTGCCGCAGTTTGATGATGATTCCTTTGAACCTCTAGTGCTCCAAGTTGAGATGCATACATTGATTTCTTCTATTATTGAACCACCCACTTTGGAATTGAAGCCTTTGCCACCTAATCTCAAGTATGCTTACTTGCTTGAGGATGAGAAGCTTCCGGTGATTATTTCTACTTCTCTTTCTTCTCTTGAGGAAGAGAAGTTACTTGAAGTGCTAAAGAAGTACAAGAGGGCCATTGGATGGACTTTAGCCGATCTTCCTCGCATGAGTCCTACCACCTGCATGCACCGGATCTTGCTTACTGATGATGCTAAGCCTGTGAGACAACCACAAAGGAGGCTCAACCCTTTGATACTGGATGTTGTGAAGAAGGAGGTTGAGAAGCTCTTGAGTGCCGGAATCATCTATCCGATTAGCGACAGTGAATGGGTGAGTCCCATTCATGTGGTGCCGAAGAAGAGTGGGTTGACCGTGGTGAAAAATGACAAAGATGAGCTAGTACCTACACGGGTTCAGAACTCTTGGATGGTCTGCATTGATTACCGGAAGTTAAATGATTCTACAAGGAAAGACCACTTCCCGTTGCCATTTATCGATCAGATGTTGGAAAGACTAGCTGGCAAGTCACACTATTGTTTTCTGGATGGTTTCTCGGGGTACTTCCAAGTTCCAATAGCACCTGAGGACCAAGAGAAAACAACCTTTACTTGTCCATTTGGAACCTTCGCATACAGGAGAATGCCTTTTGGTCTGTGCAATGCTCCAGGAACCTTTCAACGTTGTATGATGAGCATTTTCAATGACTTGCTAGAGGATGGCATAGAGGTGTTTATGGATGATTTCTCCCTCTATGGAGATGGTTTTGATGCTTGCTTGGTCAATCTTGAGAAAGCATTGGTTAGATGTGTGGAGAAGGGCTTGGTACTCAACTATGAGAAGTGTCATTTCATGGTGGATAAGGGCATAGTTTTGGGACACTTAGTCTCAAAGGAGGGCATTCAGGTTGACAAGGCCAAGGTTGAAGTAATCTCCTCTCTACCCTTCCCTACCTGCTTGAAGGAGTTAAGGTCCTTTCTAGGACATGTGGGTTTTTATAGAAGATTTATCAAGGTCTTCAGCCAAATTGCTTCTCCTTTATCTCATCTACTTCAAAAAGAGGCTGAATTTGATTTCTCTAGTGCTTGTAAGGAGGCCTTTGTTGAGTTGAAGTCAAGGCTTATTTCTCCTCCTATCCTGGTTGCACCTAATTGGGAGCTTCCTTTTGAGTTGTCTTGTGATGCTTCTAATGAGGCTTTGGGAGCCATGCTCGGGCAAAGGCATGATTCATTACCAAGAGTGATTGCTTATGCATCTAAGACTTTTGATAGAGCTCAAAGGAATTATACAACAACTGAAAAGGAATTATTTGCCATTGTCTTCGGTTTAGACAAGTTCCGGCAATACTTACTCCATTCCAAAGTGATTGTATTCACAGATCATGTAGCTGTACGATATTTGTTATCTAAGCCACAGACAAAGCCCAGACTCTTGAGATGGGTGTTGCTGTTACAGGAGTTTGAGCCGTTTGCCAATGGATGTGGAAGGTGTTGACGATTCTTCTCTTATTTGTGACACCTTCCCAGATGCCTTATTGTGTGCCTTGAATGCAAAGGAAGATCCGTGGTATGCTCATCTTGTGAACTACCTGGTTGCCGAAGTCACTTCACCATCTTTGAACAAGCATCAAGTTCAAAAGTTGAAGAGGGATGCTAGTTATTACGTTTGGGATGAACCACACTTATGGAGATTGTGTAATGATCAGATAATTAGGAAGTGTGTGCAAGACGATGAAGTTCCCTCCATCTTGGAGTTTTGTCATTCTCTAGCTTGTGGAGGACACTTTGGTGCTAGAAAGACTTCAAGAAAGATCTTGGAAGCTGGATTTTATTGGCCAACATTGTTCAGGGATGCTTATGAATATTGTAAGTCTTGTGACAAGTGTCAGAGGTTTGGAAGCTTAGGAAAGAGACAGGAGATGCCACAAGTGCCAATGCTATATTGTGACCCTTTTGATGTTTGGGGTATAGATTTCATGGGTCCTTTTCCACCATCTAACGGCTACACATATATTCTGTTGGCTGTGGATTACTTATCTAGATGGGTGGAAGCTGTGCCAACTAGGGCCAATGATGCAAGAGCAGTGTTGAAATTTCTCAAGTCTAACATCTTTTGCCGGTTTGGGGTTCCTAAGGCTTTAGTGAGTGATCAAGGTTCTCATTTCTGTAACAAGCTTATGTCTTCATTGCTCAGCCAATTTGGGGTGAATCACAAGGTTTCTACACCTTATCATCCTCAAACTAATGGAGAAGCCGAGGTGAGCAATAGACAAATCAAAAACATCCTTGAGCGAATTGTGAAGCCAAGCAGGAAAGATTGGAGCTTGAGACTTGAAGAAGCTCTCTGGGCATATAGGACTTCATTTAAGACTCCTATTGGCATGTCTCCCTATCGGCTCATTTATGGAAAAGCTTGTCATTTACCGGTTGAGCTACAACACAAGTCGTATTGGGCAGTTAAATCTTGTATTGAAGATATGGATGCTGCGGCTCAAGAGAGGCAATTGACTCTGAGTGAGCTTGATGAGCTTAGGAACGAGGCATATGAGAACTCGCGGATCCTGAAAGAGAAGACTAAGGCCATTCATGACAGTGGCATTCTGAGGAAGCAGTTCAAGGAGGGAGATCTTGTCTTGTGCTATCGTGTGAGATTCAAATTTTGTGGAGGAGGCAAGCTTAAGGACAAGTGGCAGGGACCTTATGAAGTGCTCAAATCGTATGACTTTGGAATGGTTGAGATCAAGGACCTCAAGGATGGTCGTGTATACAGAGTCAATGGCCACTTGCTCAAATTATATAAAGAGAACTTCAAGCCTCCGTAAGAGGTTGCTTCTTTCCTTCCCTACTCGCTTTATATTGTTTTATTCAAAGTGTGGGGGAGGACATTAGTTAGTTAAAAAAAAAAAGAGAATTTTGTTTAGGTTTGTTAGGTTGTTAAAATAAATCTGAAAAAAAAAATTTCACTAGTGTTTGGGGATGTCTATAAGCTTTTGGAAGTGTCATTGTGGAAATAGAGGATCTTGCATCCGAAAGTGTTTTTGCTTCCGGAAGCTTTCACTTAGACTTTGTTACTTAGGATCAGATTGTGTTCACTTTGCTTCCGCTAGGGGATGCGTTCTTGCTTCCACAAGCGTCAGTGCATCCGGAAGCATTTTTGCTTCCGGTAGCATGTTTGCTTCCGCTAGGGATGAGACTTAGAATCTGAACCAGAGTGACTTCCTATAGCAGTTGTGCATCCGGTAGCATTTTTGCTTCCAAAAGCCTAGCAACTTGAGTCTAAGTCCAGTTAGGCTTCCTGAGCGCAAGTGAGGAAAAAAATTATCATACTATACATGTGTATTAGGTTGTGCTTAGTATGTGTTTGTTTGTAAATAATACATGCATTGGCCATTTGTATGCTTGGACTGCCCGGCCCTTTCTGTTGCTGCCTTGCCTTTAAAATGCATCTTCCTACTTGAATTGATTGGTCCATTGAGGACAATGCATGCTTTAAGTGTGGGGGAGGTGTATTATGTGCTTAAAAGTGGTTTATTTCAAAGCTCACACACTTAATTTTTGGACTTCATTGGCATAATTTTCTAAAAATTTTTGACTTGATTATGGCTCTTGAAAGCAAATGGAATTGTCCTCTAGTGTGTAAGTAGAATTTTTGGAATGATTATTTAGGGCATTGCATGGGGCACTTTTAAGGTACAAAGAGCGTGTAAGTTTCCCATTTAACTTTTCTTAGGGAGGAAGTGACTAATTAGAGTAAGCCATTAAAGTGAGAAGCCTCCAACCGAATTGAGTGGGCCAATAGTCTACTTGACCTCCTAGAACTTGTCCTAGCTCTTGTTCAAGATCACGATGCATGGCATGATTGAAAATGAAAGGGGCGTTTCTTTCTAAACCCTCATGACCCAAACACTAAGCCAACCAAATATTATCCTTTGATTTAACCCCTTTTCTTTTCTACCACCTTGACCAATGTGTGAATAAGTGATTATAGCATATGCTTGCATTTATATTAGTATTGTATTGTTGTATATAGTGAAAAGCATGCTATATGTGAAAAATAATAAAGAGGCCGAGAGCCCTTGAGTGAAAAAGAAGAAAAGAGAGGTGGCAAAAGGCCAAGAAAAAGCAAAAGAAAAGGGAAAAAAAATAAGGCCGAAGGCCTAAGTAAAAAAAAAGAAAGAAAGCACAAAGTGCTTGTGTATGCCAAAGGCATTTGAGTTAAAAGAAAAATTGAGAGAAGCACAAAGTGATTGAAAAAAAAAAGAGAGATGTAGCATGCTTAGTGGAATTGTATTCATTGTATTGCATGCATATGTGGTGGTAACTTGTTTATATCATTGGTCATTGACTACTTTCCATCATTCATCATTCATTATTAGCCTTCCATTCAACCCCTAAAGTCCCCTAGATTTGGTTGTGTCATGCATAATAATGGGTGGAGAACTAAGAGCTACTACAAGCCTATGGTGATGGTCAAGTGCATTGAGCCAAAGAGTGATCACAAGTCCCTAGTTAGGCATTTTTCCTAACTTGAGTGAATGAGTTAAACACTTTATCTAGTGAGGAAAAAACTTAATTGGCACTCCTCCTTAATTCTAGTTGATTGCTAAACTTGCATTCACTTTGTATTCTTAGATTTGGCCCATGCGAAGCTTTAGGGAAAGGTTCAAGAAGATCAACTTGTACACTATGATAATTCCAATTGCCTTCACTATGCTTAATGATGAAGTTAGTCTTTTTACATAACTTTGCCCGGAGTACAAAGATTAAGTGTGGGGGATTTGATTGGACCAAATTTCATACCTTTAAGCATGTGCATTTGAGCTTAATTAGTGGGAATTAATTGATATATTTGATCATTATTGGCATTTTTTATTGCACATGTTTATTGGAATTAATTGGTGAATATTAGCCTTTTTCTTGCATTATTAAGGAACCAAGGGTATTTTGGTCATTTTGACTATGTGATGATATTTTATTGTAGGGGGGGTCCCAAGTGGGCCCCATACACCCTTGGTGGAGCTTCAGTGGAGATAATTTGGCAAGGAGGAAGGCTAGATGACAAGGCATGTGTCTGCTTGTGGAAGCTGATTCACATCCGGAAGCTCAGCCACATCCGGAAGCTCAGCCACATCTGGAAGCAGATTCACATCCGGAAGTGAATGCTCTTGAGCTTGCAGAATGAAGTCTTGACTTCCGGAAGCTAAAGTTCATCCGTCAGCAAGCACAAGAGCCAGACTGCATAATGTACGGAAATGTCAGCTACTTTTCAGAAGTCTACCGTGCAGAATAAATTAAAGGCAAGGGGTGCAGAAGATTTGAGGCATTGATGGAGTGTCTTTCCAAAAGAGGCAAAATTGGCGCCAACTTCAAATTCAAACTGGGAGGCTTCATTAATGGCAATTTTGGACCGCAATCACTTGGAGAAAAAGGAGGAACCTTTAGAAATGCATGGAGATGAGATCTAGTCCACATTCATCCTCACTTTTCACCGAATACCGAAAATACCCTTCCTTCCATTTAACCTTACACCTCTCGGCCATAACCCTCCATAATCACCAAAAATATCTTTTGACAGCTCATTAGATTCCTTTGCCAGCTCATCATCTAACTAACTCACTTACTTAATCCCAACTAACTTCATTTTGACATAACTTTTCTATCACTTCACTTTCACTTTCTCTCTCCTCTAACAAACTCTCTCAACTCCATCTTCATCTTCTTCACCTTCTCCACTTCGCAAACCACCTCCATGGCCGCCATAACCTCACACCTTCCTTCATCCTCCATCTCCATGTCAGGCT
Source organism: Mimosa pudica (assembly GCA_029929735.1). Taxonomy (NCBI): domain Eukaryota; kingdom Viridiplantae; phylum Streptophyta; class Magnoliopsida; order Fabales; family Fabaceae; genus Mimosa; species Mimosa pudica. Next base: position 2,311,061 of record JAKELP010000054.1, read on the forward strand.
AGATCGCCTATCCTTCTTCTCCAAGGAAAAGTGCTTGAAGAAATCAACATTTGGCTTCATATCTTGTAATTTGCTCTTTTTAGGTTTCAAGCTAGATGTATATTTTTGCCTATGTAATGACTTTGATTAAGGCTTGTATATGTTAGAACACCTTGAATTAGGTGTTTTACTTCATTTTGGCTTGAAATCTCTCTTTTATGTTGAGGACATGAAAACCGAGGCTTAATTCTTGTAGTTTCATATATGTATGTGTGTGCGATTAGCTCCTCTTGCATTTATGGAATGAATTTGTTTCTTAAGTACTAGATCTAGTGCTTAATGTTGCTATAGGTATGTTCTTGGCTTGAAAGAGCTTTAGGCTTGATTAAATTAGTTAAACTCTTGTAGATTTCTTTGATTAAAGAGGTCTCAAGGATTTAACTAGTTTATATTAAGTGAGACAAGTATATGAAGTCTAATTCATCAAAGCACTAAGTACTTGGAGAAGGAGGTACATCTCATTCATACTTTCACATCTTTTACATTCTGTAGTTGTTAATTTTGTTAGATTTAATCAAATTGTAGATATAGAGATCACACTCCAACCGTTTGTTAATTTGCGTGACTTAAATACTTGAAGTTAGCTAGATAACCTGAACCGTGGAAAGACCTGTACTCACCGCTATCTTAATAGTGGATTAGAGTATTGAATTGTCTTGATTAACCTTTTTAGGCGACGAAAAAGAGATAAATCACATATTGAGCAACCTTCATTTCAAGAACATGATGGAAACATGCTGCCATCAAGTAGCAATATGGCCAACATTGTTCAACAAGAACCCATGTTTACCAATTACATGAAAAATCTCCAACAATTTGAACCTACCTTGGATGGTGGCAATAATGAACAATCACATAGTCTTCCTCATATAGATGACATCTTGGATGAAATTGAGAATGAGGAAGAATATGATTTTTATTTAAATGTTGAAAGTAGGAACGAGAATGATGACAAAGACAATGAGCATGAAGAGACAAATGATCACAATGAGCTTGGAACTGCTTTCTTATCTCAAAGTCATGCTAATTCAAATAGTACTCCTGAGTTTAATGATCTAGAAGATGTTCCAAATGCCAATGATGATGAAGAGTTATATATTGGAAAGGAGTTTAACAATGTGCGAGCTTTGAGACGTGCAATCAAGTTATACTCTGTTCAAGTTCATCACAAGTTCAAAGTTTATTATTCGCGTAAAAAATATGAAGAATATCATGTATTAATTATGGAGATAATTGTAATTGGAGAGTAAGAGCTTGCAAGTAGGAGAATAGAAACTTTTGGGAGATTACAAAATATAGAGGGCCTGATACTTGCTTGAATGCTTCTTTAACTCAAGATCATCCAAAGTTGGATGCTGATCTTATATCATCTTGTATCGTGACAATGGTCGCTGATAAGCCAGATGTTAAAGTGTCACAGATAATTGAGAGAATGCAATCCAAGTTTGGTTATATTGTATCTTATAGGAAAGCCTGGAAAGCAAAACAATTAGTCATTGTCGTTGCTTTTGACAATTGGGAGACCTCTTATTCCTCACTTCCAAGGTTGTTGGCTGCAGTTCAACACTTCGTGCCTGGGTCATGCGTTCAATTTTCAAATAAGCAGTGCTCTCAAGTTGATTTGAATGGCCAACCAATTGAAATGTTTAATCGTGTCTTTTGGGCATTCCAGCATTGCATAGATTCATTCCCATACAAGTTGATGACACATTCTTATATGGAAAATATAAAGGTACATTGCTTATGACTATATCACAAGACGATTATCGAAATGTTGTACCACTTGCATTTGCTATAGTTGAAGGGGAGACAGGTTCTGCTTGGGCATGGTTTTTATACCATATACGCCACTATGTTGTAAGAGATAGAATGAATATTTGCTTGATTTCAGATAGACATCGTTCAATTTCAGCTGTTGTTGATCAACCCCAGGTTGGATGGCAACCACCTCCACCACTGACACATCATGTTTTTGTTTGCGACACCACTACGAAAAATTCAACACTTACCCGCGCAAGCATTCCGCCGTTTTTACAAAAAACGCGGGTAATAAACAACATATCGACGTTTTTTAGCCAAACGCCAGAACGCAGATACCAAAAACGCGGATAAAAATGGTGCGCAGTTCGCACCACTTTTCCCGCATTTATTTATCGGCGTTTATAGCATGAAAAACGCCGTTTATTTTTTTAACAAAAAAAATGCATATCGGCATTTCAAAAAACACTGATATGTTAGGAAAATTAAAATATAATATAATCCCCAGCATATCGGCGTTTTACGAAACGCCGACATGCGGTTTCAATTAAAAAATTAAAAAAAAAACGCATACCGGCGTTTCTAAAACTGTTTTTATTAGTTTTGTTTCTAAAAAAACGCCGGACTGCATTTTTATTTTTTCAAAGAAATAAAAAACTGTTTTTATTAGTTTTGTTTTTAAAAAAATTAAAATACATACCGGCGTTTTTTTAAAACGCCGGTATGTATTTTGTTTTTTTAAAAAAAATAAAAAATTGTTTTTTTTTGTTTGTTTTTAAAAATTTAAAACTTAGCGACGCTTTTAGAAGCGGCTAAAACGCTTCTAAAAGCGCCGCAATGTGTTTGCGGCGCTTCACGTGCTTCTAAAAGCGCCGATATGTAGAAAGTTTAATTTTTAAAAAAAATGGAGACATAGCGGCGCTTTTAGAAGCGCCTAAAACGCTTTTAAAAGCGCCACAATGCTTTTGCGGCGCTTCACGCGCTTCTAAAAGCGCCGATATGTGGAAAATGTAAGTTTTTTAAAAATAAAAACCACATAGCGGCGCTTTTAGAAGCGCTTAAAACACTTCTAAAAGCGCCAGAATACTTTTGCGGCGTTTCAAGCGCTTCTAAAAGAGCCTATATGTGGAAAATTTAATTTTTTAAAAAACTTATCGGCGTTTTTAGCAAAAACGCTTGTAAGGTTCATCTTCTCCTATAAATACCTCTTCCCCCCCCCCCCATTTTATCCCGCTCCAACTTTATTCTTTCCTTCATCTCTCTTCTTCCCTTCTCTTTCTTCTTACTTTCTCTAATTCTCTCTATATCAACCTTTATATATTTTTTGGGCCATATTTTGTTTATATATTTATATATAACAATTTTGTTTAATTTATATGTATTACTTTGTTATCATTTATTTCGTTTGCCTATTTACATATATTTTATTAGTAGTTGATGTTATCCATTATTCTTAATATTATCATTTGTCTAGTTTGTGTTTTATTTTTTACCCTCTATTTTCCGTCTTAATTTTTGTAAATTAGGGCGGAAAAGATTTTTTTTGTTAATTCAGAAACACTTATCGGCGTTTCTAAAATGCCGGAAAGTAGGTTTTTTTAAAAAAAAAATACAAACCGGTGTTTGATCAAATGCCGGTTTGTATTATTTTAATATAAATACATATCGGCATTTTTAAAAACGCCGGTATGTGTGATATTAATTAATATTTTTTATGAAGCATTTCGGCGTTTGTCCTACTCTACGGCATTTTATAAAACGCCAGTGTGCCACTTTCCCACGGCACTTTTTCCAGCGTTTCATAAAAATGCTATAGCGTTGTTTCGCCGGAAAAAACGCCGGAAAGTGGCAAAAAAAAACGCCGGTAAGCAGCCCATGTTTTGTAGTGCACGTGGCTTCAAATCTTTACAAAGCACATGGAACAAATTGGTTGAAATAGAAGTTTATAAATATAGGTATTGTTTCTTGTGATTTTTAGTATCTTAGAATTGTATTAAAAGTTGTAACAAGCGATTGATTATTTGTAGGTTATGCTTATGAACATCGTATTGTCGACCGACAATTAGCATAGATAGCACTACATCATACACCTGCAGCTCAATGGATTGGAGCCATTCCTAGAAATAAATGGTCACGTGCATATGACATTGAGGGTCGACAATTTGTACACATTACAACAAACCTTGCAGAGTGCATGAAGGGTGTGTTCAAAGGCGTTCAAAGTTTACCAACTGCTGGTTTAGTCAAAGCAACAATGTATAGAGTAAATAGCTATTTTGTGAAACATTCCTAGAAAATTCATGCCCGAATTGCAGCTAGTCAGGTGTTTTCAGAGACCTTAGCGAATTGCATCTGCTTGTGTTGTTCGACAGTTTAATAGAAGATTGACATCATTTGAGGTTGTTGAGTCATACAATGTTCAAGCACGACAATTTTGTCGCACTTGCAGGGTCAACTTGGTTGAAAGAAAATGAGATTTTGGAGAATTTCAAGCTGAAAATATCCATGTATGCATGCAATTGCTGTCTGTGCTTCAATAAGCATAGACCATTCACAATATGTAGACCCTATTTTTAGGTTGGAAACCATGAAAATGGCATATAGTAATGAGTTCCAGTCTATAGGAGATGAGACTTATTGGCCACACGCAATTTGATTGTCCTACTCTAATACCTGATCCAGCATAGATAAGAGAAAAGGGTTGTCCTCGCTCAAGCCGAATACATAATGAGATAGGTTGGCCTGCACCTAATGAACCAAACAAGTGTGGATTATGTAGATAAATTGGTCGTAATCATTCTAATTTTGTCCACAAACTTTGGCTTCTAGACAATAGATTATGTAAAATGTCATTGTTCATGGAACAAAACATTATGGTTTTATCTGAGAGCCCTTTCATTCATTGTATTTTTTATTGTTGAATATTTTTCTTAATATGCAGTAACAATTTATGATGGCACAATATCAAGATGATATACATTCGGGTCCAGAGGATAATTCCCTTTTGTACTTGCAGTCACGACATATTTCAGAACATGTGTGAAATAGCAATGTAAGTATACTTTTATCAATGTCAAATTACCAAAATTCACTATTCATTAATAATTTTTTTTGACTTTTTTTATTTTTAGGTTAATAGAATTTTACACACAAGACAGGTTATGCATAGTAACCGGATTGATCTACCCCATGAAATACTTAAATATCTTAGAGTGTCTGAATTTTATGGTGTTACTCGAGTAGGACAATTCGATTATGATCGATCTTTCGTCTCAACACTTGTCGAGAGGTGGCGTCTTGAGACTCATACCTTTCACACCACACGAGGAGAGTGCATGATAACATTACAAGATATATCTGTACAATTTGGTTTATGGTGTATTGGAATGCCTGTTATTGGGCATACTAACTACAACTGGGTAGACGTTTGTGAATATCTTTTAGGTATTAGACCACTTGATGAGAGCATTAAAGAACAACAACTGCAAATAAGTTGGTTAGGAGAAAATTTTCTTCAGCTACCTGATGATGCAAACGATGTACAACTGCAACAATTCACTCAAGCGTATATCCTCATGTTGATTGGCGGCTACCTCATGCCTGACAGATCAGGTGGTCTGGTGTACTTAATATATCTACCTTTACTACATGACCTTGAAGAAGCCGGGAATCATAGTTGGGGATCTGCAGTATTAGCTCATTTGTATAGAGAATTATGCAATGCCACTAACCCAACTGGGAATAGGATTGGAGGGTTTTTATCACTACTACATTTGTGGGCATGAGATCGCTTCCCTATGATTGCACCACGATAACCGGTGTACCCAGATCCACATTTAAATATTTACCCTATCTTACCTCCTCTGGGTTTCAAGTATGCTAAATCTATCTATAAAATACTTCACATTTACTTATATCATTATATTTATACAAACTTTAACATTACTTTTTATGGCAACAGGTGGAAAAATGTGAGACAAAACCCCCGCCACCAAATGAGACTTTGCTTTGATATAGGAGTTTCCTAGATAAAATGGTTGATGATGAGATAGTTTGGCAGCCATATGGATTTCCCGCAGTCCAACAATTGATTCCAGAAATACTGCTTGAGAACACCTGAAATCAAGCTTGGTTCAGTTCCACTTATTTGCTTCAATATCATTGAGTGACATCAACCTGACTGTGTGCTACGACAATTTGGTTGTTAGCAACCAATTCTTGTCAATACTGTTCATTTAGGAAATTTTCACACAATGCAACTGCAGGGCAGAACCACAACAAATTGGATTGATAAATACTCAGACTTTATTCAAACGTGGAATAACTGGTCACATGCTATTGTCAGTTCTCCAGTGGCTGTTGATGAACTTGACTGAACATCACAGTACATGTAGATGTTATTGCAGTGGAATAACTGTCGGTACATGCTATTGTCAGTACATGTAGATGTTATTGCAGTGGAATAACAGTTCTCCAGTGGATTGCGTATTGTTTGATGAGTGTGCAAGTGATACCCATTTATGCCAGTTGCCAAATATGGATTTTCCAGTGGTTCTTGTGTTATATTTGGCTAGGATATCTTTTCGTGATGATGGTAATATGTTATGCTATTATAAAGACTTTTTATGTTTTTCCTCATAATTTATTACTCATATTAATATGTAGCTTGTTACATACCGTTACTAATTCCCTAATTAATTCAATAATAGCTTTACTAACTATGATAGAAAAATGATTTCTATAATATCAATAAATCTATCATAGTTAGAAAAAGAATTTCCTAATAATAATCATTATCCATGATAGAAAAGAATAAACTAATACAACCTGAACACTATCATGGATAATTAATAGATAACCATGTTAGAAAAGAATCACCTAACATGGTTAGAAAAAGAAGCTGCCTACTACAATTCTTCGATTAACTAACAAAATCAATACAAATAAAATATGCGGAAGCGAATGCAGCCCTATACATTTTTGGCAATATACATGTCTAAATAAACTAAACAACCTTGAAACTTAAGCCCTTTCCTGTTGCTCGCGCCTGTGCATGATCACCTGCAAAAATGTGAGTAATCGTGGGATGAGACAATTTGTCCCAGTAATCACCGCTTAACTCACTATAACAGTGAGATGTGCGGTAGCGAAGGCGTCTAAAGAGTGCCACAGTTTTCAAATAAGTAATACATATAGATAATTCAAACCTTCATTCCATACATTCCTCCAGTTTCTCTGTCATTTTCAAATCAATACATTTCACCATCTCTATCTCCAATATAATAATACTATCCCCACAACTCTCACACTCCCCTATAGATACATCGTGCCATCACGGAGGCATTCATTCCAACATCCAACTTCACTATATGATTTGACACTGTGCCCCTCTCCACAATGAGGGGGCAAATTTCCCTCCCTGGCAATCTCCAGAGAGGGAACCCCAGTTCTGTTTCCATTACAGAACGGGAACGGTTGGGCTCTTTAATGCCAAACAACCGTAGGTCACTTACTTTCTCTAGTAAGTAGACCCATGATCCCCGGTCTCTAGTCCGAAAAGGATAAGTACAAATAACTGTCGATTGGCCTATCGACAGTTATCATCGCGCGATGGTACATAAACTCAGTGTCATGCAATGCTCACAATAACCATCAATCTCAATCTCATCAATATTTCAATCTCACATCTCATGTTCTCCTCAACATAACTCTCCACAATCTCAAACTCAACATCCAACTCTCTTTCCTATCCTCATAACTTCTCAAGTCACTATTTAAAAACACTATACCCATATACCTTTCACAACCATTCCGGATCCATAACAACCACAGCCAGAGTAATACATATATATTGTTTCAAATTTCTTTTTATGAAGATAATCGTGTTTGAAAGGCACCCGATAGCCTGTTTATGTAAAAATAATTTTTCAAAGATAATATAGATATATATATAGAGGGTGAGAAAGGATTTTACAAAATCCCCAACTAACATCACCCTCAATGTTATAGTAAGGTAAGAGTGATTACCTGTTCCCGGCAACTATGCACTGACTCATCATTTCTTTCTTAATGCCACAAAACACCACATCGCATCCAATCCTATAATAACATAATGCATAATAATAAATTAATACCATTTCTACTTCATATTCATTAACATCTCTCTCATATCCTATATTCCTACCACCCAATCCCTTTTTCATTAATATATCTCCTAATCCATTCCAAGGAAAAGTACATGAACCACAAGAATCAACCACAATTAGCATATCACTTATACGCATAATCTAATTTCAAGAACTCAATTACCTACATTACCAACCAACATGAAAAATACCATTAGATCAAACTTTTCATAGATCCCCTGATAATTATAAATAAATCCTAAAGCAATAAAACATCCCATTTATGCAATGGTCACTAACTAATTCACACATCCTAATCAACCAACTTAAATCTTAGTTAAACTCTTACACTTTTATTTCCTGTTATATCAAGTCATTTTACTCAAAGAATCTAACAAAACAGTAGTACTAATGCTCCACCATAATCAAGAAGAATAAACAAATCTAATTCAACTTCCATTTCACACTTCATACTCAACTTTACAATATTCCCAAAACGTTATTCCTGATTGACACTAAACATCATACTTATTAACCAAGAAATAAACTAAACCACCTTTATAACTCATGTCGTCATACATTTTCTTTTCTAAATTAACACCTACAAGTCACTTTTCAAGTGATGAAAATAATCCAGTAACAATCAGTTTTTAATCTATAAATATGCGTATCAAGCTAACATCCCAAGTTAAACTAGCCAGGCAATTAATCTCAATGAGTTCTAAAATTCCCACAAAGCAACTATATAGCAAGGCCATTAATTCTTTTAACATTAAAAGAATCCAAATAACACTTGTTCTTCCACACAAACTCAAGTAACAAATTCCATTTCTTATAATCTTAACACTCAACTAATTAAGTTAAATTGACATTAAACTTTAACCACATTAAAAGTCTCACTTGGCATTCAAAGTGGTCTACCTAACTCACCAAACACTCCGCCACTAACCAACCGCACCTTCACATAACCAAATTCTCTTTTAATCAACACTTAAATTACCAAGCTTCCTCCCAAACACCAATCCAACTAAAACCAACGTTCCAACTTCCTCATATAATCTCAACAAGCATTTATTAACCACCAATTTATTCAAAACATCATTCATTAACAAAACCCCAACTCAAAGAGACACAAAATGTCCCAAAAATTCCCCAAAATAATTTCCAACTTTGATAAACTTAAATATTTTCCAAAAAGCATCAATTAACCACTTAAACATCCACAAATTATTGTTTAAAGCTCCAAAGATTTAATTATGACCAAACCCTAACTTCAAAGAATCATAACTATCACCGAAAATTCTCAAATGCTTAATCTTCTTCAGAAAATCCAATTGCTCCCAAGAATACTCAAATTCAATACCTTAATTCCAATATAAAAGCATTAACATTCCAAAGAATTTCAGCATAACCCAAACCCTAACTTCAAAGAGGACTTTATCCCAAAATCCAAAATTCATGAGGTAGAAGATGCTTACACGTTTTCAAGTGAAAATAGGTCAAGGCCCACCGGAAAAATGCTTTGAATCTCGCCGGAAAGTGGCCACAACAGTGGCTGGCCGAAATGAACAAGAACAAGGGAAAGAACGATGAGAAACGAAGTTGGAATGAAAAGGTAGCTTGAAGAACAACCAAATGTACAAAACTCACCTCCTTGGCCATTGTTCACCGCTGTCCGCCGTCCAAAACGGAGCCAAACCCGCCGGAAATTGAGGGAGCACGAGGAGAAGCAAACTGGGCAAGTCTAGCTCGAGTTTGACAGATTTAAAGAGGAGAGAATGAGCAAAAACGAAATGGGTGTGGTGGAGGGTGAGAAATCAAAGTGTATGGGTGTGGTTGGAAGAAAAATGAAAGCAATGGTGAAGGGAGGAGGGGGCTGCCGTGAAAGAGAAAGGGAAGGGAAGAGAAAAGAAAGAAAGGAAAGAAAAAGAAGAAAGAGAAGAGAAAAGAGAAAAGAGAAAAGGAAAAAGAAAAAGGAAAAATGAGGAGTGTTCTTTATGCTTTGGGATATTCCTTTTCATCCTTATCTCTTGACCATAAAATCTTTCAATTGGTCTCCTAAAATTGAATCTTGATCTCATCTTCAAAATCATTTCATTAATTATTCTAAGCAAATATTTCTCCAAAATAACCAAATTTTCTGAAATATCCTAATAATTCTAAATTTTCCCAAAAATCCTAATAAATTTCACATTTTTCTAATGGTCATTTAATAAAAACATTTTCTAATCCAGTATTAAATTTACAGGATGTTACAATTTTTCCCACCTTTTAGGAATTTTGTCCCCAAAATTCACCATGAATAGTCCATCTTAAAACTAATTCATAGCATAATCCTCAATATACATCCCTATGAATTTGAATTAAGAAAGAAAAATGTCAACTTCTAATCAAACTAATATATATCATTTCTTGTTCTTCTAAATTCTCAAATCATACTCCAACTTTGCTACACTTTTAACTGTCCAATTTCCTTGACCTATAAGACAACGAGAGTCATTCTTTAATCACTTACCAAAATATTTAATCCCAAAGAATTATACCTTGCCAAATCCTTACACCAATTTCTAATGATACGAGAGTAAAGTCTCAGGACATATGAAAGTTAACTCTATTAGCTATTGAATCACTCCCCTTTTAACCAACCAATTGGTTTGCTTCAATATAATTCTGAAGTCCACAACCCCTAATTAATCCAAATCAACAATTACTAAACCACGTTAAGAACTCTAAATTCAACAAATCATCCTTCTTAATCCTACCCAAGTTTCCAAAACATTATTCTAAGTCATTAACCCATAATTTGATTCCCAAGTATCTTCTCTAATCAACTCTAAATCCAAAATCAAATTTTCTCCAATCAAACATCAATCCATAGTCATTTTTGTGTATTTCAATCATCATGATCACAACTCCCTTCATACTGTACATTCACATACAATAACGTCAAAATATATCAATCTTGAACTCAACTTGGACAACTACATTTGCAATAAGACACCACTAAGAATATTGTAAGAACAAGTCCTTCAATTTAGCTACATCATCACCTAATAATTTTATTGATATTATAAACATGTTCTAAAACCCCCAAACTACACTTTGAATACTCCAAGTCATATGTTTCTCAACTCAAAATCAAACTCACCTAACATTCTAAGATCCACAATTTACAACCAACTTCCAACTCCCATAATCCAAGATTTACTTAATTGAATCCAATTTATTTTCAAATAACCCTCAAAATATTTTCCTAAATGTGAATCCAACAAGACAATCCATCTAAAGTCTTCATACAACCCTAATTAAATTCACACAAATCACTGATTATTCTCATAAGTCTCTTATTACAAAAACATACATTTTCAATACTCTCAACCTTAATGAATCCCCATGAAGCATATTTTCATTTTGCCCTTAACTTATAAGCTCTACTATCTATCTTCTCTAAAAATTTGAATTCATAACTGTTCACATGAACAAAATTACACCTATATCCCATAAAAGCACTCAAATATCCTCATCATACAATAATTTGATAGCTTACTTCCATAACAACAATTCTTCAACTTCTAAATCACTTTCCAAACCAACATCTCATACAATTTAAACTTACACATTGATCAGTCATGACAGAATCAGAATAGACCTTTTGCTTTAACTTCATAGTGTTATGTAGATTTCTAGCCTAAAATCATGTAACTCCCTCATATAGCCAGCTTATACTTACCACATCCAATACTTATTTCAACCTTAAAGGCTTTACACTCTAATCAAATTCATTTATCCTTAACTATCCTGCAAGCTCTTAACCCGATTTACACTTTGTCAAGATTATTGTCACAAAATTCTCTTATCCAAGGCAGAACCCACTTCGGACAAAGGAAAGAAATAAAAGAAAGAAGTCAGAATTTGCAAACAAATTCGGATTTCACACAATCCAACCTGTAGCACCATATCATTCCATTTCATACTCAACATATCATTCCATTTCACACAATATAATTCCCCATTTGTTCACCATGCATTCAGTCCTGTAAGATTTAACTCCCATGAATCCCTAGCTCAAACAAAGATCTTACATAAATGTACTACCACATCCTAACTATAAATATGACTTAAATATGCACAAATCATAATATACTCATTCACTTTACACATACCAGCAGCAAATGGAAAACAAAACAGGGCAAATCAAGAATCCCCAGACTCAAACTATCACAAACTCGTTTATAATTACAATGCCCGAATTAGGGCTTCTTCACCAATTCAATTAATCATCATATCAATGCACAAATCCTTGCCTCAAGACTTTCAACAACTAATCAAAATCATGAATAAATTCCTTTAAATTCCGCGTCTATACCAACTCAAACTACTCAACTTTCAATTTATCAGCAATATCTTCTAAATTAAGTCTAACAATTTGCACTTACTAAAGTCACTGCTACTACCCACAATTCTAAGCATATTGTTTCTCTCCTTTTTAACTCTCATTTCTTTTGGACCACTAAGTAAATATCATCACTTATCTATATTAACGATCTCTTATTACTTTCATAGTTCTTTATTCCCCTTGACTCATAAAGTCTTCAATGATGCCTCGACTATAATTATGCCTAGGTTCATAATTATATCCGAGACCCCAAAAGAATAATCTTTATTCCGCCAATCTTCTCCTATAATTCCTATTCATCCACCTTAACTGAAAAGCTTATGTCCACCAATACTAAATCTCTTCTATTTCAATATCACTAATTCATCTAACAATTTATTAGAAATCCTAGTAATCATACAAACTTTCAACAAAATCCCTTATATCCACTTTCTCTCTAACTTAAGATATTCCTATATTAATTGTCTCTCCAACATCATCTCATTATTGTAAATATCATATCTAAAATACAACATTAACTCCATTCCTCAAGACAAGAACCCATCAATCCGTAATCCATCTACCAATATCATCTCATTCTTGGAAATCTCCATCCTACAATACAAATTTACTCAATTTTTCCTATACAAAAGTCAATCAATATTCTATAGTTCCTATTGATTATCACAATATCCGACTTAACTTACCACCATCCAAGGAGTCTTCTTCACTACGGATTCCCTACCACTCTCCCCACCAAGGGACGAATGATATGCTTCCAAAGAGCCGGTAATCATGCACATAGGAAAGGGAATCTAAAAATGTATATTGCCATTCTATATGCAATGCACACAGTCCAGAGTTATCGTATACCAAATACTGATAACCAAGTTGTTACATACCGTTATTAATTCCCTAATTAATTCAATAATAGCTTTACTAACTATGATAGAAAAATGATTTCTATAATATCAATAAATCTATCATAGTTAGAAAAAGAATTTCCTAATAATAATCATTATCCATGATAGAAAAGAATAAACTAATACAACCTGAACACTATCATGGATAATTAATAGCTAACCATGTTAGAAAAGAATCACCTAACATGGTTAGAAAAAGAAGCTGCCTACTACAATTCTTCGATTAACTAACAAAATCAATACAAATAAAATATGCGGAAGCGAATGCAGCCCTATACATTTTTAGCAATATACATGTCTAAATAAACTAAACAACCTTGAAACTTAAGCCCTTTCCTGTTGCTCGCGCCTGTGCATGATCACCTGCAAAAATGTGAGTAATCGTGGGATGAGACAATTTGTCCCAGTAATCACCGCTTAACTCACTATAACAGTGAGATGTGCGGTAGCGAAGGCGTCTAAAGAGTGCCACAGTTTTCAAATAAGTAATACATATAGATAATTCAAACCTTCATTCCATACATTCCTCCAGTTTCTCTGTCATTTTCAAATCAATACATTTCACCATCTCTATCTCCAATATAATAATACTATCCCCACAACTCTCACACTCCCCTATAGATACATCGTGCCATCACGGAGGCATTCATTCCAGCATCCAACTTCACTATATGATTTGACACTGTGCCCCTCTCCACAATGAGGCGGCAAATTTCCCTCCCTGGCAATCTCCAGAGAGGGAACCCCAGTTCTGTTTCCATTACAGAACGGGAACGGTTGGGCTCTTTAATGCCAAACAACCGTAGGTCACTTACTTTCTCTAGTAAGTAGACCCATGATCCCCGGTCTCTAGTCCGAAAAGGATAAGTACAAATAACTGTCGATTGGCCTATCGACAGTTATCATCGCGCGATGGTACATAAACTCAGTGTCATGCAATGCTCACAATAACCATCAATCTCAATCTCATCAATATTTCAATCTCACATCTCATGTTCTCCTCAACATAACTCTCCACAATCTCAAACTCAACATCCAACTCTCTTTCCTATCCTCATAACTTCTCAAGTCACTATTTAAAAACACTATACCCATATACCTTTCACAACCATTCCGGATCCATAACAACCACAGCCAGAGTAATACATATATATTGTTTCAAATTTCTTTTTATGAAGATAATCGTGTTTGAAAGGCACCCGATAGCCTGTTTATATAAAAATAATTTTTCAAAGATAATATAGATATATATATATATAGAGGGTGAGAAAGGATTTTACAAAATCCCCAACTAACATCACCCTCAATGTTATAGTAAGGTAAGAGTGATTACCTGTTCCCGGCAACTATGCACTGACTCATCATTTCTTTCTTAATGCCACAAAACACCACATCGCATCCAATCCTATAATAACATAATGCATAATAATAAATTAATACCATTTCTACTTCATATTCATTAACATCTCTCTCATATCCTATATTCCTACCACCCAATCCCTTTTTCATTCATATATCTCCTAATCCATTCCAAGGAAAAGTACATGAACCACAAGAATCAACCACAATTAGCATATCACTTATACGCATAATCTAATTTCAAGAACTCAATTACCTACATTACCAACCAACATGAAAAATACCATTAGATCAAACTTTTCATAGATCCCCTGATAATTATAAATAAATCCTAAAGCAATAAAACATCCCATTTATGCAATGGTCACTAACTAATTCACACATCCTAATCAACCAACTTAAATCTTAGTTAAACTCTTACACTTTTATTTCCTGTTATATCAAGTCATTTTACTCAAAGAATCTAACAAAACAGTAGTACTAATGCTCCACCATAATCAAGAAGAATAAACAAATCTAATTCAACTTCCATTTCACACTTCATACTCAACTTTACAATATTCCCAAAACGTTATTCCTGATTGACACTAAACATCATACTTATTAACCAAGAAATAAACTAAACCACCTTTATAACTCATGTCCTCATACATTTTCTTTTCTAAATTAACACCTACAAGTCACTTTTCAAGTGATGAAAATAATCCAGTAACAATCAGTTTTTAATCTATAAATATGCGTATCAAGCTAACATCCCAAGTTAAACTAGCCAGGCAATTAATCTCAATGAGTTCTAAAATCCCCACAAAGCAACTATATAGCAAGGCCATTAATTCTTTTAACATTAAAAGAATCCAAATAACACTTGTTCTTCCACACAAACTCAAGTAACGAATTCCATTTCTTATAATCTTAACACTCAACTAAGTTAAATTGACATTAAACTTTAACCACATCAAAAGTCTCACTTGGCATTCAAAGTGGTCTTCCTAACTCACCAAACACTCCGCCACTAACCAACCGCACCTTCACATAACCAAATTCTCTTTTAATCAACACTTAAATTACCAAGCTTCCTCCCAAACACCAATCCAACTAAAACCAACGTTCCAACTTCCTCATATAACCTCAACAAGCATTTATTAACCAACAATTTATTCAAAACATCATTCATTAACAAAACCCCAACTCAAAGAGACACAAAATGTCCCAAAAATTCCCCAAAATAATTTCCAACTTTGATAAACTTAAATATTTTCCAAAAAGCATCAATTAACCACTTAAACATCTACAAATTATTGTTTAAAGCTCCAAAGATTTAATTATGACTAAACCCTAACTTCAAAGAATCATAACTATCACCGAAAATTCTCAAATGCTTAATCTTCTTCAGAAAATCCAATTGCTCCCAAGAATACTCAAATTCAATACCTTAATTCCAATATAAAAGCATTAACATTCCAAAGAATTTCAGCATAACCCAAACCCTAACTTCAAAGAGGACTTTATCCCAAAATCCAAAATTCATGAGGTAGAAGATGCTTACACGTTTTCAAGTGAAAATAGGTCAAGGCCCACCGGAAAAATGCTTTGAATCTCGCCGGAAAGTGGCCACAACAGTGGCTGGCCGAAATGAACAAGAACAAGGGAAAGAACGATGAGAAACGAAGTTGGAATGAAAAGGTAGCTTTAAGAACAACCAAATGTACAAAACTCACCTCCTTGGCCATTGTTCACCGCTGTCCGCCGTCCAAAACGGAGCCAAACCCGCCGGAAATTGAGGGAGCACGAGGAGAAGCAAACTGGGCAAGTCTAGCTTGAGTTTGACAGATTTAAAGAGGAGAGAATGAGCAAAAACGAAATGGGTGTGGTGGAGGGTGAGAAATCAAAGTGTATGGGTGTGGTTGGAAGAAAAATGAAAGCAATGGTGAAGGGAGGAGGGGGCTGCCGTGAAAGAGAAAGGGAAGGGAAGAGAAAAGAAAGAAAGGAAAGAAAAAGAAGAAAGAGAAGAGAAAAGAGAAAAGAGAAAAGGAAAAAGAAAAAGGAAAAATGAGGAGTGTTCTTTATGCTTTGGGATATTCCTTTTCATCCTTATCTCTTGACCATAAAATCTTTCAATTGGTCTCCTAAAATTGAATCTTGATCTCATCTTCAAAATCATTTCATTAATTATTCTAAGCAAATATTTCTCCAAAACCTCCAAAAATAACCAAATTTTCTGAAATATCCTGATAATTCTAAATTTTCCCAAAAATCCTAATAAATTTCACATTTTTCTAATGGTCATTTAATAAAAACATTTTCTAATCCAGTATTAAATTTACAGTATGTTACATATCTTTTCTTTTTCTTGAATTAGTCGTGTGGTATTAACAGGGAGGCCACAAATTTTCAATTCCTTTAATGGGACAAGGGTATCTTTTAACCCTACCATCAAAGAAGTTAAGGACATGATTACGATGTTAGCCTTTTGTGTGTTCACTTTTCTGTTTCCTTTTTTCATGTTTGCCAGTTTTTTATTTGTTACGTACTTTGCTTTTCCATGGTTTTTAGGGCAAACAAAAAGAAATCTCTGATGCCAGTGTAGTTTGCTGATCCTTCTGATAAAACTACATTCAGTTTTTCTTTGAGCCTTGACTTAGACAAAAAAAAATAGTCAAAATTTCTGAAATTCCAGAGCAAGCTGCGGTAAGTGCCTCTCTTGGTAAGAATAATAGTTATGATTAAGTTCATTATTCTGTGATTTATTTTTTTTAATTTTTATTTTGCATTTATTGATTGGTAGGGTGACATTATGCATTGTAATAAACCATTTGGAGGTAAATGTGTAATTATGGGAGGAGATATTCGACAGATTTTTCTTGTTATTCCTAGGGGATATCGAGCACATGTTGTTGATTCATGCATAAATTCGTCTTACTTGTGGAATTTATGTACTGTGTGTTAGAATCTTAAGTTTTGATGAAGACTAAAATATGAAAGAACCAGTTAAACACTTAGAAAGAATTAGGTTAATATAGAACCCCAGTAAGAGTACAACCGAATGTGGAATTACTTCCGGATGGATTAGGACTAGCGCTCGCGGATGAAAGACTCATCCCACAGCGGAAGCAAGTAAGACACTAAGTCAGAACTCAGTCTAGAGTGTTAGAGTATTAAATCCTTGAGACTAAGTTAGAACACAACCGGATGCAGAATTGCTTCCGGAAGTCTTAGAGTAGAATTAAGTGACTAGCGCTTACGATTGAACTAGACATCCCCGAGCGTCAGTGGATAATACACTAAGTCAGAACATAGTTCTAGTAGGAGTGCATCCGGTAGCAAAATTGCTTCCAGTAGTAAAAGAGCTTCCCATAGACAATTGAACTCCCACTGCATGTGACTATGTGTTATTATTGTTGGACTAACGTTTAAGTACAGAACTGAGTGTTGTTGCTTCCGGATGTGGACTTGCTTCCGGTAGCAATCAGAATGTCAGAACGTACAACAGTCCAGAAGTCAGAATTGCTTTTTGGCAGAGCAGAGTTGTCAGAGTTGCTTTTCAGAGATAAAGCAAGTCAACCCTGCTGAGCATTAATGGAGCATTCATTGATTCAACGGTAACATGGGATTAACGGCTAAATTCAAACGGCATCGTTACCTACCAAGAGAGAGAATCATCGACGATACTATATAAGGATCTTCTTCTTCATTTATGAAGTACTGAATAGCACCGATCAAAAACTGAACATATTCTTCAAGCATTCAAAGCTCATACTACCCAGAAAGCAAGAGAGCACTTATTGCATTGAGAGTTTATTTATCATTCATCTTGTACTCTTTGTAATCAAGTCTCTTTAGTTGTTGAGAGCATTCATTGTACTTAAGTGAGTAACATTATTTGTTCTTTGAGAGAACTAAGTAGAAAATCCTTTGTTTAAAAGGTTGAACCCTTACAAGTAGTAAGGGGGAGCGAGTCTGTTTGTAAGGTTGCAAATGAGCCCGTAAAACTTGTGGTTGTAAAAGGTTGCAGGTGAACCCGTTGTAAAACCTGTGGTTTAGTGGAACTCAATCTGGGTGATTGAGAACTGGACGTAGGTCAAGAGTTGGACCGAACCAGTATAAAAGTCTTGTGTGTTTTTATTTCCTAAGTTTTATTTGGTAGCACAATTCACCCCCCCTCTTGTGCATCCTCACTTTCATTTGGTATCAGAGCAAGGTCTTTCTGACTTGATTCCAACGAATCTAGAAAGAAAAGATCCAGTGATGGATGCAGATCATCATTCCCTCCCCGATGTAGCTATCCAGCCAAACAAGCCTCCATGCTTTGATGGATATAACTATCCCTTCTGGAAATTCAAGATGGAAAACTTTATCAAGGCCAGTGGCCTTCGGATCTGGGATGTTATAGAGCATGGTAACAATGTTCCTCTAGATGATGAAGGTCTTGCAAAGCCTCGATCCAGATTCACCAATGATGATTATGCTCAAGTGGAACTGAACTACAAGGCCATCCACTATATTCAATGCGCCCTGAGCCCGAAGGAGTTCCACAGGATAAGCCACTACAAAACAGCAAAGAAATGTGGGAGGCGCTTGAGGCAGCTCATTCCGGAACCAAGGGAGTGAAGGCCAGACATGTTGAGATGCTGGTGGAAGAATTTCACAAGTTCACAATGCTTCCAAATGAGCTAATCAGAGATCTGGAGCTCAGATTCACCCACCTCATAAACAACCTAGCCTCTCTGGGAAAGAACATTCCTGAGGAGGAACAGGTGAGTAAAATTCTAAAAGTATTAAAGGGTGACTGTCGGCTTACCAAGGTAACTATTTTGCAGGAAGTTCAGGGAGAGTCAACCAGTTCTGTCACTGCCTTATTTGGTTCTCTGGCTGAGTATGAACCAACCCTGTTGGCCCAAAGGGCTCCCCAAGCTGCTGCTAAAGCCAAGAACCTTGCTCTTGTTGCTCCCAGCAAGGGTAAGGATGATGAGGATGATGAGGAAGATATAGACGATGAAGAAATGGCTATGATGGTGAGAAAGTTCAAAAAGTTCTTTAGAAAGAAAGGTGGTTTCCAGAAAGGAGATTCAAGCCATAAGAAGGAAAGGGCCCCGGTTTGTTTCGAGTGCAAGAAACCTGGTCATTTCAAGGCTGAGTGCCCAAGCCTTCAGAGATCCAAAGGGAAGGACAAGAGGAAAGCCTTCGTGTCCTCAATCTGGGTAAATAGTTCCGATGAAGAAGCCAGTGATGAGGAAGAGGTTGCCAACCTTTGCCTTGTTGCTAGGGAAGATGGAGAAGAAGCACTCTCTGACTTCGAATCCATCCATGGTGATGAGGTAACTCTTACTGAACTCCAAGAAGCCTATAACGATATTCATAGAGAGTTCTTTCGTTTATGCAAGGCTTACAAAGTTTTAAGAACAAAGAACGAATCACTTGAGTTCTTGGTGAACTCACTGAGTGATGAGCTAGCGGAAGCCAAGAAGCTTCCGGTAGCGGATGGCAAGGGAGATCCCCAAGCGGAACCCAATGCCTCAACGTTAGAGAGCTGCATGAACTGCAGCAAGATCTCTATAGAAAGGGATAGGCTGCATAATGCCCTACAAAAATTCACAAATGGTTCTGAAATGCTGAATGTTATTTTGATGAATCAAAGGGCATATAGAGATAAAACTGGACTAGGTTATAAGCATAAAGAGAAAAGGTGGGTGGAACCCAAAGTGAAACCCTATCTAAAGTTTTTCCACAAAGCCACTAGTCACATCTCCACACCCTTCAGCTTCTGCAACTACTGCAACAGGAAGGGACACTCCACGTCCACCTGCAATGCAAAGAAGCATGGTGCCAACAGCACCTATAAGTGGGTTCCAAAAGGAACCAGGGTGACTAAGGATCCTCCAAGAAAAGAAACTAATGAAGCACAAGGACCTAGAACTTGGAAGCATATTCCAAAGGGAGTCCATCAGCCTAGAGCCCACAAAAGGCCAGAGGCACAACACAATCACAAACCTAAGGTCCACACTGGACCGAAGGTTATGGGAACTAATGATAAAGGACCCAATAAAGGTTGGGTACCTAAGGTTGTCTAATTTATGCAAGTCTGTCTCAAAGCATCCAAGAACCGAAAGTGGTACATCGACAGCGGATGCTCGAGACACATGACGGGAGACAGAGACAAGTTCAAATCTCTGGTGATCAAAGATGGAGCCAAAGTAAACTTTGGAGGAAATCAGAGTGGAAAGATCACTAGAGTTGGAGAAGTTGGACCAATCCAAGATGTCTACTTAGTTGATGATCTCTGTCACAACCTGCTGAGTGTGAGTCAAAGCACCGACAAAGGAAATTGGGTAATCTTTGACTCTCATGAATGCATCATAGTAGATAAGCATGATTTGGACATAGATAAAAACAATCAGAAATGCAAACTTAAGGCAAATAGGAATGGAAATCTATATACCCTAGATTTATGTCAACAACTAGCTAAAAAATGTTTAATCACTAGTGATGAAAATAGTTGGCTTTGGCATAAACGGCTAGCGCATGTAAACTTTACACAGCTTGATATGCTTATTAAAAAGGAGCTAGCAATAGGGATTCCATCCTTCAAAGTTAAGCATGATTTTATCTGTGAATCCTGCCAACGAGGAAAGCAAACAAAGTCCTCGTTCAAGACCAAGAAGAAAGTCTCCACCAGCAGGCCCTTAGAACTAATCCACATGGATTTAGTTGGGCCAGCGAGAGTGAAGAGCTTAGGTGGTAACCTTTATGCTCTAGTGGTGGTGGATGACTATTCAAGGTTCACTTGGACTATGTTTCTTCCCTCCAAGCATGATGCTTTTGATGTTTTTCTTGTCCTTGCTAAGAAAGTGCAGAATGAGAGAAATCTCAAAATAGCCGCCATAAGGACGGATCATGGAGGAGAGTTCGAGAATCACAACTTCTCAGAGCTGTGTGAAGAGAATGGAATTGATCACAATTTCTCAGCTCTCAGAACTCCTCAACAGAATGGCGTGGTTGAAAGGAAGAACAGGGTGCTGATAGAGATGGCCAGAAGCATGCTCAATGAGAAAGAGGTTTCTCAAGTGTTCTGGGCGGACGCTATGAGCACTGCTTGCTACATCTCCAACAGAGCCTATGTTCGCAAGGGCTTAGACAAGACCCCCTATGAGCTATACAAAGGCAGAAAGCCGAACATCAGCCACCTCAGAATCTTTGGGTCAAAATGTTACATACACAACAATGGAAAGGTAAACTTGGGTAAGTTTGATCCAAAAGCTGATATAGGAGTTTTCATAGGATATTCCCTAAGAAGTAAGGCTTATAGAGTATACAACTTGAGAACTAGAACAGTAGAGGAGTCCATGCATGTTGTATTCGATGAAAACCATACATGGGAAGGATCCACAGAAGGTGATGGGATATTAAATTTTTCAAAACCACCATCATCTTCACCACCAAAAGAAACACCAGCAAGTGATCCTAAGAAGGAAGATGAACCCAGTGATGAACCTAGAGTGCAGACAGTGCCTGATGAGGTACAGTTGCCAACCGCAAGGAGGCATCACAGGGATCATCCACTTTACAAAGTGCTTGGTGATGTTTCTTCTGGTGTCAGAACTAGAAGGCAGGTTCAAAATGAAGTTGAGTTTGGAGCCTTCTTGTCTCAAATCGAACCAACTTCAGTTGAACAAGCTCTAAAGGACTGTGATTGGATCATTGCAATGCAGGAAGAGCTTAATCAGTTTGAAAGAAGTCAAGTTTGGGAGCTAGTCCCTAGACCGTCTCACCAATCCATAGTTGGGACCAAATGGGTCTTAAAGAACAAACTGGATGAGACTGGACAGATCACTAGGAACAAAGCCAGATTAGTAGCAAAAGGGTATAACCAAGAAGAAGGCATAGACTATGAAGAAACTTTTGCTCCAGTTGCAAGACTTGAAGCAATAAGGATTCTTCTAGCCTTTGCATCCATGAAAGGTTTTAAATTATATCAAATGGATGTAAAGAGTGCTTTTCTTAATGGTTATATTAAGGAAGAGGTGTATGTTGAGCAACCCCCTTGGCTTTGAGGACCATAAGCACCCTAAGCATGTGTATAGGCTAAAGAAAGCTTTATATGGCCTGAAACAAGCTCCACGAGCTTGGTATGAGAGACTTAGCAGCTTTCTGCTAGGAAAAGGTTTCTCAAGAGGCAAATTAGATAATACACTGTTTATCTTGCATAAGGATAGAAATATGTTAGTTATCCAGATATATGTTGATGATATTATTTTTGGAGCAACTAACGAGAAACTCTGTGAGGAGTTTTCAAAGACAATGCAGGGGGAATTCGAGATGTCAATGATGGGAAAACTAACCTTCTTCATAGGCCTGCAGATCAAGCAAAAGAAAGAAGGCATCTTCATCTCCCAAACTAAGTACTGCAGAGAACTTCTCAAGAAGTTTGGGATGGATCAATGCAAGGAGTATGATACTCCTATGAGCACCACTGTCGCTCTCGATGCTGATGTAAAGGGAAGTTCGGTCAGCCTGCCAATGTATAGGGGAATGATAGGTTCCCTGCTATACTTAACGGCTAGCAGACCTGATATTCAATTTAGTGTAGGGATGTGTGCTAGATTTCAAGCCAACCCCAAGGAATCTCACTTAACTTGTGTTAAACGTATTTTAAGATACCTTGAGGGAACTCAAGAACTTGGTCTCTGGTATCCCAGAGGTAACCAAGAGTTCTTATGGGCTTATTCTGACGCTGACCATGTAGGTTATAAGACAGATAGAAAGAGCACCAGCGGACAATGTGCCTTCCTAGGAGGGTGTCTGGTGTCTTGGGCAAGCAAGAAGCAAACTTGTGTGTCACTGTCATCCACAGAGGCAGAGTATATTGCTGCTGCAAGCTGTTGTGCACAAGTGTTGTGGCTGAAAAATCAACTGAGGGATCTTGGCTTAGAGTTTCCTGAGGCTCCCATTCTATGTGACAACACAAGCACCATCAGCCTTGCCAAGAATCCAATCCAGCACACAAGAACAAAGCACATTGACGTCAGACATCACTTCATCAGAGACCATGTTCAGAAGAAGGATGTCAAAGTGCAATTCGTTCCTACTCAGCATCAGCTTGCAGATATCTTCACCAAACCTCTGGGGGTAGATCAATTTACTTTTATTAGACGGAATTTGGGAATGGTAAACCCAAATGAAGTTTAATCTTCAGAATAAACCTGTGCTTAAATGTTAAAACCTGTAAACTGTACTAACTTAGGCATCGGAGTGTCAATCTTTAGTTTTGCAGGTCCCCCAATGTTAAATCTTAAGTGTGTCACTTCCGGAAGCAAATCTCCTTCCGGAAGCTCATCCTTCTATTCAGTATAGTTGCTGCCGCTCGGGCATGACACTAAGGAACCAGAAGCGCCAGTGTTTGGGAAAAGGACACGTCACCTCAGAAAACGTTTCACCTTCTCCTACAGAAAATTGTGCCTTTTCTGACACACTAAAGAAACACGTGGCATCAGGTGCGCCGTTTCAATTTAAATGTTTACGTTTTCCCATAAAAGGTGCATATTTTCAATGAGGAGTCATTATGAACCATCACATCGAATGTCACACTGCATAAATAGGGCAAAACATTCATTCATCACTTCTCACAAATCAAACCACAAAACTCTCTGAAATTCTTCATCTTCTCCACATTCATCCGCATTCATCTTCATCTTCATCTTCTTCTTCTTCTTCATCTGTGCATTTTCTGTGCATTCTCCGTGCATATCATTCATCACTTACCCAGTACAAACACAATGGCCGGTTCACATGAATCAAACCCTAACCTCCAGAAAGCCTCCTCCTCTAAGAAGTCAAAGGGTTCTGGAAAATCTGGGAAATCTGGGGAATCTGGAAAAAGGAAGAAGAAGGTTCAGTTTGCCGATGAACATTCATCCAATCGCCAGAGGGTTGAAGATGACTATTCTGTGTACATGTCTGGGCCGTTGGAAACTGTCTCTCCGGCATTTGAAAACAGAAACCCTTATCTCTCCAATGGCATCTTCGTGGATCTGGAGAAACTTGAAGTTCTGGGCTATGATCTCTCTGCATATCTCCAGAAATACATGACTTGGCTGGGGATTCAAAATGAATACAACGTTCAAGTGCTGAGGGTATTCTGTGAGTCTCTGACTGCCAAGGCCAAGTACAAGGAGATCAACAAGGACACTTCTGCAATTGGCCGGGTCGACTTCAAGGCCACCATCAGAGGAAGAACAATTAAGTTCCACTGGAGAACAATCAACCGCTTCCTGGGGATCACTGATGAGGAAATGAACAAGTGGGTGTTCCATGAGCGGCTGGATCAAGCAGAGCTTGAGCAAATTTATGGCACTAAGGGGAAGAAGGTGTCTGGTATGCCCGATACACAGAGGGTGCTCCAGTACATCTATTCAAGAGTCATGACAAACAAGGGTGGAAACTTCAACGAGTTCACCCTGCTAGACAATCCTTGGCTTGCAAGATTCCTCACCCAGCAGCCTATCAATCCTGGCCAACTGATCTCTCTAGAGCTGCACAGATGGGTTGAGAATAAGAACAAGGGGAACGCATCTCTTCCGTACCCACAATTCATCGCCTTCCTCCTGGAGAAGTTCAACGTCAAATCCACTAAGGAAGCCGATAACAAGAAGTGTCTGCCCATGGGATCGATGAACCTGGGCAAAATGGGAGTCCGATACATCAAGCCGGTGAAGCCCACTCAGTCTGGCTCTCAGGTTGGGAGTGCTTCTCACAACACTATTCCCTCTGCATCTGGAGCAGGGGATCAAGAGGTTGACTCTCAGGCTGGCCCCAGCACTCGCGCTCCAAGAGTGTCTGCTGCTCAAAAGGCACTTGCTGAAGAATTGAAAGATGAGCTTCTCTTTCGCCTGCCCGATCCGTTGATGGCTCCCATAAGAGAGGAATGTGCAGCAGGCTTTAACACTCAGAACGAGAGGATCCAGGGATTGGAGACTCGTCTTGCTAGGATGGAAGCAAAGCTAGACCTTCTCCTTCACCATTTCCTTGAACCACCCCAACATCCTCCTCTTCCTCCTCCTCCACCTCCACCTCCTCCTCCACCTCCACCTCCTCCTCCTCCTCCACCTCCTCCTCCCCCACGACAGGACCCTCCTCTTCTACAAGATTCCCATCACCACTCACCCTCATCTCACAACTCTCCATCACATACCCATTCTTCATCCCCTAGCCACTCTCAATCCCCTAGCCACTCACACTCCCCCAGCCCCTCTCCTTCCCCCACTCACTCTCCTCCCTTAGACTTTGACACCCACACCTCCTCACCTCCACCCTCACCACCCAGATATGGCCCTAAGCCTCCTCCAACCATTCCCTCCCTGGCACTCGCCCTCTTTGATGATGCCAAAAGGGGGAGAGAAATGCTGACTCAGCCATCCCTTTGGCTCGATGAGGAAATTGCTGCTGCTCTCCGAAGGGCCATGGACATGAAGCATATGGGCCAAGCAGAAAGGCTAATCCGTGATGAGGCCATTCGCTTCATGGGCCAACGACAGGCTGCCAGCAGGGAGACCAACCTTGAGATGGTGCTGGCTAATCAACCTGAGGTGCCACCTACTTCTGAGCCTGTACCAGCCTCTGTGTCTGCTGTAAACCTGCTTGATGAGCTACGCATGAAGTATGATTTTAAGAGGCCAGAGCCGCTAGTGAGGGTTATAGCCAAGACAATTCCTCCCTCTGAGCCAGCCCCTGTTTCTCATCCAATCAGCTTCAGTAAGTCAAGAGTTAAGTCTGTGGCTAAAAAGAAGGTCGCTTCCTCCCCTAGAGCATCCTCAAATAGTGAAGAGGAGTCCATTGTTGCTCCTGAGGATACTGAGACTGAAAGGGTGCCACTGCAAGGGGAAGCTTCTGAGCCTCAATCATCCACCCAAGAGCAAGCTCAGACTGTAGATAGTGAAGTCCCACCAGAAGTGGTGGTCAAGCTAGAGGTGGAAGACATGACACCAGAAGAGTTTGAGCGCTATGGAAACATAGATAGACTCACATATGAGCAACTCTTCGTTCTGGATGCTGAGAGGACCCAGGCTAAGGGTCTTCAAGAGAAAAGGAAAGGGAAGGGTAAAGGGAAAGCTAAGTCAAGCCAACCTCAAGACCCTGATTACCCTGCCTGGAGTGTCAAGGTTAAAGTTGTCCATCTCCCTCACGCAACCATCCCCATCGGAGATTCAAAGCATGGAAGGGCTTTTGGATTGGATGAGCTCAGTGATCTGAAGAAAGCCATTGCTGAATCCCTTGAAACGGAAAGACTCAGAAAAGCCGATGAGGAGAGGGAGTTTCAAGCTATTCTTGCTCAGATCGACCAACAGCAGATGAATGAGATGTGGGCCAAGGCAAATGAGGAGTTTGAAGAAAGCCAAAGAGAGAAAGAGAGGAACAAAAGACACAAACCTTAAAACCCAACCTCTCATGCATAACACAACATTTTGTTCTTCCATATTTTTCATGCATAGTTATCTGCCTTAACTGTAAATCTTTCAGTATTGTACTTACTCTTTTCTTATCATACTTGTATTTGATTTACTTGTTACTAATGAAGTTCGCCTTTGAGTTCATCTGTATGTTATTTGATTATTTCTTAAGTGTGAACTCATTAGATAACTTAGTTTGTCATCATCAAAAAGGGGGAGAATGTTAGAATCTTAAGTTTTGATGAAGTCTAAAATATGAAAGAACCAGTTAAACACTTAGAAAGAATTAGGTTAATATAGAACCCCAGTAAGAGTACAACCGGATGTGGAATTACTTCCGGATGGATTAGGACTAGCGCTCGCGGATGAAAGACTCATCCCACAGCGGAAGCAAGTAAGACACTAAGTCAGAACTCAGTCTAGAGTGTTAGAGTATTAAATCCTTGAGACTAAGTTAGAACACAACCGGATGCAGAATTGCTTCCGGAAGTCTTAGAGTAGAATTAAGTGACTAGCGCTTACGATTGAACTAGACATCCCCGAGCGTCAGTGGATAATACACTAAGTCAGAACATAGTTCTAGTAGGAGTGCATCCGGTAGCAAAATTGCTTCCGGTAGTAAAAGAGCTTCCCATAGACAATTGAACTCCCACTGCATGTGACTATGTGTTATTATTGTTGGACTAATGTTTAAGTACAGAACTGAGTGTTGTTGCTTCCGGATGTGGACTTGCTTCCGGTAGCAATCAGAATGTCAGAACGTACAACAGTCCAGAAGTCAGAATTGCTTTTTGGCAGAGCAGAGTTGTCAGAGTTGCTTTTCAGAGATAAAGCAAGTCAACCCTGCTGAGCATTAATGGAGCATTAATTGATTCAACGGTAACATGGGATTAATGGCTAAATTCAAACGGCATCGTTACCTACCAAGAGAGAGAATCATCGAAGATACTATATAAGGATCTTCTTCTTCATTTATGAAGTACTGAATAACACCGATCAAAAACTGAACATATTCTTCAAGCATTCAAAGCTCATACTACCCAGAAAGCAAGAGAGCACTTATTGCATTGAGAGTTTATTTATCATTCATCTTGTACTCTTTGTAATCAAGTCTCTTTAGTTGTTGAGAGCATTCATTGTACCTAAGTGAACATTATTTGTTCTTTGAGTTAAAAGGTTGAACCCTTACAAGTAGTAAGGGGGAGCGAGTCTGTTTGTAAGGTTGCAAGTGAGCCCGTAAAACTTGTGGTTGTAAAAGGTTGCAGGTGAACCCGTTGTAAAACCTGTGGTTTAGTGGAACTCAATCTGGGTGATTGAGAACTGGACGTAGGTCAAGAGTTGGACCGAACCAGTATAAAAGTCTTGTGTGTTTTTATTTCTTAAGTTTTATTTGGTAGCACAATTTGTAACATCCCAAATTTTGATTAAGGTTAATTGGAAATTATTGAGGTGTTATTTAGGAAATTTGAGTTTTAGAGAGAAATTTATGGAGATTTATTGTTATTAAATCTTAATTTTTGGAATTTAAGGAAATATAGTTAAAATAATTATTTGGAGTTAGAAACTTTGAGGAACAAGTGTTTGGGATAGTAGATAATGTTATGAAGGAAAGAAATGGAAATAATAATATATATAAACTTTTGGGCTAAAAATATAATTCAGAATGAATGATTGGGTACTTAGTGGTAATTTTCACATATATATATATAAAACCACTCAACTCCTTCCTCTCCTTCACTCCCAAAACTCCCTCCGCCTCCGACCCCCTCTCATCAGACCCTCCCTCCTCTCCTCTGCCTCGCGACTCCGGCGGCCTCCGGCGCGGCGGCGCCGACACCCCTCCCTTGCCTCTTCTCTTCCCTAAACCGCGCCTCCTTCCCTCTCACTGAAACCCTTCCACCCTCACCATCACTCTCAACCGATTTCTCCTCCCTCCCTCTTCGGAATCCGGCGGCCGACAGCGGCGGCCTCCCTCCCTATTTTTTCCTTCTCTCTCTCTTTCCGTTTTCTCTACGTCCAGCAAGATTCTTTGTTCATTTCCTTCATCTCCTTCATGAGTTGCGTTTTTCCGGCGAAGCAGAGGTGAGAAATGGGTAAAAAGCTTCCGCCTTTTTAGTATTTGTGGGACTATGTTTCCATTTTAAAGTTATTCTCATTGTTCTCTTTCTTTTTTCTGGTTTATTTTTCGCCCTACCTTCGGTGGTGGCTGTTTTCCGGCGACGTGAACGATTTCCGGCGACGGCGACCTCGGATTAGACCAGCAGAAACATATATCAAACTATGGTGAGCTCTGTCATGCCATTCATACATTGTTCTTTAATTTTTCTGCGAGATTAGAGAGATTTCAATTTAGGGTTTGGGGTTTCAATTTAGGAATTGTTTGAGATGATGATTAAGCTTAAATTTTTGGTATTTTGGAAAGGATTTTGGTGTTTGATTGATGATTATAAGGTTGGAGAATTTATTTGAGTTTTTGACATTTTTGGTTGCTTTCTATGTGGAAACATCCTCACTGTGTGAAGTGTTTAAGTTGTGGTCTAGGACAAGCATGATTGATTTTTATTGTGGCTGTTTGGTTTAATTTTGAGTATGCTATCCTCTTATGTTACATTCATTTGAGTGAATAGAAAGAAAATTTTGGTATGCATGAAGTTTTGTTTGAATTGGTTTAAGTTTACGGGATTTGTCATATGTTGATAATGGTGTTCTTTGTCTTATTGTTGTTTTGGCTGAAGGTTGTTTGGAATGAGGGTGTTTCAAATTGTAATTTATATGTCATTGAATATATAAGGCTGCGTTGTGGGTCATACATGCCAGATTCAGTTTTGAATCAAGTTGAAATATTAATTAATGGTTTTGCATGTTTAGCTCGTGTTGTGAATTGAATTCTGCGTGATGAAAATGGTGTCTTTTCCTTGTGCTTTTGCTCGGCTGAATTGAGGATGAAGCATGGGTTCACATAACAAATTTTGAGATTTGGATGGAAGTAATTGAATTATCATCTTAGTTAAACTTGATGACAAAAAAAAATATGTGATATTAGTTTAAGGGAACTATTAAATGTTTGGATTATGAGTACTTCAATCTTTGATTAAAAGTATTAGGTGTTTTACATGCATGTGAACTTGGAAGTTTTATAAGATTCAGTTTTAAGCATGAAAGTATGTTTTGTGTAGTTTTAAAAGGTATTATGTACTAATTGGAGTGGTAAAGTGACATTGGAAGATGGTTTTTAAAAGAATCTTGTTTGCCTCAAATAGGAAATATGAGAAATTTAGTTTCTCCTCTCTTTGATTTATTAAATTATATGTGAAGGTTTGTAAGTTACTTGTTTGGCTATGAGTTGGAAGTCATTGTAAATATTTGTAAGCCATGAATGAATGACATGTAATGTTGATTAAAGACTACTATAACATTGAAAGGTATCTAAGTGTGTGAATGTGTTGTTTCTTATACATGTCCTTTATTTTGAAAATTTGTGTGAACGATTAAAATGTACGGGTGCAGTATAGTTGAAGATGATTTTGGATTATGGTATTTGTGGTTGGTTATATTCATTGGTTTGAAGTGGCTAAAGAATTCCTATGTTCGAACGTGGTCAAAATGAATACGAATTGATATCTCTTCTCTTTTCCTTTTTTTTGCCTTGGCTGATCAAAAAGGCCTAAAAGAAATAGATTTAAAGTGTATGGAGAATTTGTGATTGAGGTGTGGCAAAATGTGATCGTAAAAATGTATATTGGGTGATTGGTCATTTGTTTGCTTATTTTTCTCTTATGAGAATAGATTTAATCATTGTGTGAAACATGTTATTGATTGGAAGTCCCTTGAAGAATTATCTTAAATGAAAGTGGTTGGGTAGAAATATTAGGATTCGAGAGAGACGTTAGATAATCCATGATATAGAATGATTATTAATCTACTATTATTACATGATGTAATAATAGGAAAGGAGGTGCTTTGCGTATTCCTCAAGGCATGATAAAGGGGAAAAGGCAACGAAGTGCTAAGGGCAACAGGTAATCACACTTAACCTTGCTATAACATTGAGGGTGACGTTAGTTAGGGATTTTGTAAAATCCCTTTTCACCCTCTATATATATATTATCTTTAAAAAGGGTATTTTTATACAAAACAGGCTATCGGGTGCCTTTCAAACACGATTATTTTCATATAAAAAGGAATTTGAAACATTATACATATTATCCTGGCTGGTGTTTATTCTAGTATGATGTGTGAGGTTCAGATGATATTATGTGAGAGATGTTGATAGTTAGGTTGAGGAAATAAGTTGAATAGTTGAGATTGAGATAGTGAAGGGATTGATAATGGTTCATGATATTGACGATGAGATTGAAATGGATGGATATGAATACTGTGAGGTTTGCATGACACTGATATACATACGTACCATTGCGCGATGATAACTGTCGATAGGCCAATCGACAGTTATTTGTACTGATGATCCTTTTCGGATTGATTGGATCGGGGTTCATAGGTCGACTTATTGAGAGAAGTGACCTACGGTTGTTTGGCATTGAAGAGCCCAACCGCCCCTACGGTTGTTTGGCATTGAAGAGTCCAACCGTTCCCGTTCTGTAATGGAAACAGAATTGAGGTTCCCTCTCTGGAGATTGCCAGAGAGGGAAATTGTCCCCTCATTATGGATAGGGACACAGTGTCAAATCATATAGTGAAGAATAGATGCTTGAATGCACCGTGGTGGCACAATGCATCTTTAGGTGAGTGTGAGGGCTGTTGTGGTAGTATTATTTGATTGGAATATGGAAAGATGGAATTTAGTTAGTGTGGAATTGACTGAGGGATGTTGAGTGATACATGGGAAGTAGAGATGATGAATTTGAGTTGATTGAGACGTGACAGAAGGATTTAAGTGAGGGATGAAAGGAAATGAGAAATATATATATGTATTATTGATTTTAAAACTGTGGTACCCTTTAGACGCCCTTACTACCGCACATCTCACTGTTATAGTGAGTTAAGCGGTGATTACTGGGACAAATTGTCTCATCCCACGATTACTGACATTTTTGCAGGTATTCATGCACAGGCGCAAGCATCAGGAAAGGGAATTAGGTAGTAGAGGTTATATAGTTTATTTAGAGTTGTATATTGCCAATTTGTATAGGCCTGCATCTGCTTCCGCATATATATACATATTTATTTATTGTTTAATACCAACTAGTTTTGTTTAATAACCATGTTAGGCAAATCCTTTCTAACATGGTTAGCAATAAATTATCCATGATAACAGCTGTGCTGTATTAGTTTATTCTTTTCTATCATGGATAATATTTTAATCATTAGGATGTTCTTTTTCTAACTATGATAGAAATATTGATATTATCGAAATTCCTTTTTTTATCATAGTTAGTAAAGATATTATTGAACTAAAAGAGATGTCACAGGTTAATTAGGAAATTAGTAACACTATGTTACACAATTCACCCCCCCCCCCTCTTGTGCATCCTCACTTTCACTGTGTTTTCTCTTAATGTTAATATGCCGCTTGCATCTTCACCTTGTGTGGAAGAACAAAGAGCAATTTGTGCCTTTTCTTACTGGTCATTGAAAATTGGAGATGGTAAACTTGGTAAGGGCATTGATGGTTTCATTAAAGTTGATATACATGAGCTGCTCTTGCTTCCATCGACCTCAAATCATGTTCATGCTATTGTTGAGGCAACATATCCTGATTTGTTCAATAATTTGGGTGTGAATAGTTACTTCAATGATAGGGCAATTTTGGCACCTACACTTGACATGGTAAATGAAATCAATGATTATATGCGTACTCTTCTTCAGGTGAGCATATGGAATTTTCAAGTAATGATTCTCTTTGCAAATCTTTTGATGATTCTAAAATCTTGGATGACTTCTTTAGCAATGATTTCTTAAATAGCTTTATCATGCACCGATTAGCCTCCACATCAATTATATCTAAAAGTTGGAACACCTATAATGCTATTATAAAATATTGATTTGGCTTCAGGTTTATGCAATGGCACTCATCTTCGAGTTACTCATCTTCGCCCAACAGTCATATATTGGTGTTGTCACACTCAATGGATCACATCCAAATCAAAGCATTTTGATTCCTAGAGTTAATATGAATCCATATGAAACCCGTTGGCCTTTCCAAATGCAAAGAAGACAATTTTCAGTTTCAATATCGTTTGCCATGACAATTAATAAGAGCTAGAGATAATAATTGAAACAAGTTGGTTTATACCTCTATAAACCTGTTTTTTACACATGGGCATTATATATTGCTTTGTCTAGAGTTAAGAGCATTGATGGGTTAAAGATTCTCTTGTCGTCTATCGCTAATGACCTGCCTACCCAAACATTAAACATTGTTTACAAGGAAATGTTACGCAATATTTGTGTTTAACATGTAATGTATTCATATCCTTCATATTATTTTTCGATATGACTACAATCCTTTTATGTTGTTGTTTTATGTGTATTTTCTTTCCTTTATGTTGACTTATAATATGTTACGCTATTTAATTAAATGCCTCTCGGGCATCGTCCGGGGTATTTACTAGTATGTGTCTATATTTGTTTAACATTTTTCATACCCGCAAAAATAAAATCATCGTATGCATTATCATACCACTAAATCCAACAAGAAATCATAGCAAATATCATATAGGGGGAATGATACTAAGATTCCTAACAATACATGCAAAAGTTTACACGGAAATTTTCCCACAATATGAGAAATTCTTAGTTGAACTATGGTTCAACATGTCATTTTTTATCTCCTTCAATCACAAGTATACACATAGTATGTTATAAATATTAGGGTTAAGAGTTAAATCTAGCACTTTACTATTGACAAAAGTTCACCCAACATAAACTAGAATTTTGGGTCTCAAATGTAGCACACATCTATTACCAAATGGGTTAAATCTGGCATTTCCGTCAATTTTGACGGGTTTGACCGTTAAGTTTGACTTGACTAGGCCACGTCACCTGTCATGTCACCCTGTTAGGCCATGTCACCTGCCACGTCAACATTTTATAAATATTGAATTTTTTTAAAAAATATTTTTTAAACTTACAATATTGAATATTTTTAAAGAATATTTTTTTAAAAATAATTGGGTGACGTGGCCTAACTGGCTGACGTGGCAGGTGACATGGCCTAATTAGGTCAAACTTAACGGTCAAATCCGTCAAAATTGACGGAAATGCCAAATATGACCCGTTTTGTAATAGATGTGTGCTACATTTGAGACCTAAAATTCTTGTTTATGTTGGGTGAACTTTTTCAATAGTAAAGTGCTAGATTTGGCCCTTAACCCTAAATATTAGGACTTAAGTACAGAAAATACTCATGTAATTGTCACGAAGGTGTAAAAATAGACATGTAAAATTTTGTGGAGCAAATCTGCCCATCAAATTTCAAAACTTGGGCAAAAATGCCCATCACAGTTAATTTTTTTGACCTTTTCACTTGTCATACTTTGTTTTAGTGAGAGCTAATTAATTTGCTACATGTTTCAGTGAGAGATGAATCAGTAGACGATGATGCATCAAAAAGTAAAAAAATTATCTGCGATGGGCATTTTTGCAACAATTTTCAAACTCGATGGACTGTCTTGCTTCAAAAAGTTTTATATAGCTATTTTTGTACCTTAGTGACCATTACATGGACGTTTTTACACTTTGGCCCTAAATAATTATGATGGGCCCTCTAAACCAATTTGTCGTTAACCAATTTTTTATTCAATTCTATAATGAAAAAATGCAGAATACTCCCTCAGTCCTAAAAATAGTACCAATTTGAGGGGATGAATTTGGTCCTAAATATCCTTAACAATGCCCCTAATAATAGACAGGAAGAGAGGGAGGATGAAGTCAATGTTCCCTAAAGATAGACAAGAAGAGAGAGTGTGAGGGTGAATATGTATAGTTAGTATATATTGGTAATATCATGTCAGTTTAATTAACTTAATTATTTAGGACTATAGGGAGTACATTTTTACGAAATTACGAGTAATTTTTTAAGACATCTAGTCAGATTATTTGTCTCATATCCCACTTGTTTGCTTGAAATTCTCCCATACCGTTTTCCTTTTTGTTCAAATAGGCGTTGGCAAGTGGCTAGATGGAGCTTCCAATCACGAGGCTAGCCAAAACCAACTAAACTACCAAATGGCAAACGGCTCAATATATACACTTATCAACCCACCTACCCTTCTCTTTCTCTCTCACCATTTATCTCTTTGGTTCTCTCAGTGTTTACAAAATGGATGTCATTCCGAATGCGTGGGACTTTTGGGTCGCCCAGGCACTTGCAAGGCTTCACTCTCTCAAGGTCCTTCGATCTCTGAGGCCCATATGCCTCCGCACGCTCTCACGTGTTCACAATGACACGTCACATAATGAAGATTTCGAGGTCTTCCACGAGTTGCGCCCCTGGGATCGCTTGTCTGTACAAGTTGAAATTGGACAACCTACCTTTAACAAATGGATGCATGACATCCCAAGTGCTGGTAACTTTTAAAACTATGCATTTTATTCTACCTTTTTTAACACCCTACTTATCTTATAACTTTATAATGGTAACTTTTTAATATCTCTTCTTTTTTTTTTTGTGTTAAGTGAATATATACCTCTTCTCAAGCCCTTAGGGGGTGAAAAATTTTGTTAGACTAGCTCAAGTTGAATGATAAATGCCAAGACTAAGAATTATAAGCTACTCCTTCCCTCTAGTCCTTGTTATAAAGTACCAACTAATTAAAACAGTTGGTCCTTATTGCAAGGCACTAACTGCCACATTAATTACTCTTTTTCCACTCTACCCCTATCATTAATGAAGGTATAAAGTTGAAAAGTGAAGATGTATCATTTAATGAGGGGTGAAGTTGGAAAAATGGTCAATTACACTTGGATTAAAGATCCAACTACCATCCCCTGTTCTTTCAGAATTGGTAGTTGGTGTCTTGTAACAAGGACCAGAGGGAGTATAAGACACTAACTAAAATTTCTCACATATCAATAAATTTGGTTAAAGACATTAAATCTTTCCCCAAATTGATTTAATTTCCAATACTATCCCATTAGTTACACTAATTTCAAAAACTATTAACTACTACTCTCTCCTACTACCCCTGTTAAATATGGGCATCCAGGAAAAAACAATAAGTAATGCACTTAAGAAACCAACGAGTGCCTTATAAAAAGGACCAAAAAAAGTTGGTAGTTGGGTTCTTATAATAAGGACCAGAGGGAGTAATTTGTATTTCAAGGAGCGAATGTTACATTATGCAGTTTCCTCTTATTATGACATTCAACTTAATTATATTCTGCTTGTGCTTGCAAATTTTGGTGTTTCCTTCAATCTAGTTCAACCAACGGACCTTTTGTTTCATGTTCTGGTGTCTTCTTGACATGTGTCATTGACTTTTTTTGGTTTCAGGTGATGATCACATTGCCCCTAGTGCAGTAACTAGTGAAGACAGTAAGAGGTATCATCAGCAAGTGAAAAAGTTGATTTTGTTTTCTGGTAATGACTATCTTGGCTTAAGTTCCCATCCAACTATTGGAAAGGCTGCTGCAAAGGTGTGTTTGGTGACCCTCAATTCACTAAACCTTAAAAAACTATGATCCCTCCTCTTTTTCATTTTAGTCTTCTGAATCCTGTCTCTTCATTTCATTTGGTTTTAGCTTAAAGGTATTAATTATAATTATCTGTGTCTGTTTTTTTCTATATTAGGCAGCCCTGGAATATGGAATGGGACCAAGAGGGTCTGCTCTTATTTGTGGATATACAAATTACCATTGTCAGCTGGAGTCATGCTTAGCAGACCTAAAGAAGAAAGAGGTGTATAAACTGTCTGAAGGGAAATCCTTGAACTGTTATTGTTTTAATATCTTGCAGTGCTTTGTAGTTTGATCTGACAGAACATAGTTAGCCATTGTGATTTGAGTTAAGACTGTAGAGTATAGAGTAGGAGATCAAATGATAATATTTTTCTATTGAAGTCTTGGTTGATGTTGACTCAACATATGCTCTGCACTTTTAAGACTATCCCTTTATGTTCTTGTGTGAACAGTACCTGATTAATGAATAAAAAGGAAAAATGGCATCCTTTGTATTCATTCTAGTGATGAGGGAATAAAATGTTTGAAAGTCTTACTTTAGTTGCGGTGCTGGTTCTTATTATGACCAGATTACTGTCATTAATAGTTGATTCTCCGGTCAATTGTCAATTTTACTTGTTCAGGATTTCCTTGTGGAGAAGCTATATAAAATTGAAATTATAACATTTTTTTTATGTTTGTTTTTATTTCCTTTTCTGTTACCTTCAATGGCTATTCTGTAATCTAATTAAGTTGCAAAATGTAATTATTATAAGAAGAGTCAGCTATATTTTTCATCTGTTTATCCTCAAATTCTAAGGAATTTGATACTTTTTTATCTTTATGGAGCTCCCTCTTAGTCTGAGATTGTGAAAGGAAAACATATGATGATAAGCCTGCATTGTATATATTTCTGACAAGTTTTTGCTTTAAAATCTATGCTATAGGATTGCCTTCTTTGTCCAACAGGGTTTGCTGCCAATATGGCTTTGATGACAGCAATAGGAAGTGTTGGTCTTCTCTTGGCTGGGAACAGCATACCGTCAGAGGATGAAAAAATAGCCATATTTTCTGATGAATTAAACCATGCATCAATAATTGATGGTATTCGTCTTGCTGAGCGACAAAAAAGTGTGAAGGTGTTCATTTACAGGCATTGTGATATGTCCCACCTTAATACACTCTTGTAGGTTTCTACTCTCTGAAATTCACATGTTCTCACAATAATTTCAGTTTTTAGGCCATTGCAGTATATACATCATGCTGACATTGTTGCAACATATATGTTCTGAACAGGTCAAATTGCAAAATGCAGAGAAAAGTTGTTGTGACTGATAGGTAACTCATAATTTCTTCTGTTACATGCTGCTATTGGATTTTCATTTTATTACCTCTGAATATGATGAGTTTTTCAGCATCATCAAATTATAATAAAATGCGTAAATTCTTAGTCATTATGTTTTTGAATTCTTTTGATATATAAATGATATATGTGAAGTTCTAGGGTGAGATCTTTTAGTGAATAACATTTCTAAAGATTTGGTTACTGATTGAGCACAATGACATCATGTGATCTATGTAGCTGACCTCACCTTGTGGCATAAGACTTTGTTGTTGTACTTGTTATTACAAACTCGATACAACTTCTAGTTTGCTATATTGCTGTCCAATGCATTTTCTAACGAAGTGTTCATCAATGTATCCTTTTTTTAGCACAAGATCATCATTATATCAAATTTTGCGAACTAGTATAACTTTAGGTCAAGTTCTTTATGTCCTTTATGACATATTTTCCAATCACACATGATCATGTGTCATATTTTTGAAATACTATCATTTAACTATGAGTCCATATGGAACAAATAAGGCACGTGTTTGATTGGATTACAATAGATATAAGGAACTTGACCAAAGTTTTGTGCTAACTACTTTTGTTTTGTGATTAATATACTTATTTTGAAATAAAACCGTTTAACACTTGATTTATCATTTTAACAGTCCATAATTTGATATTTGATACTCAAATCTATATATTTCTAATTGTAGAGAATTAGTACAATTATGCTTTTGCTAATTAGTACAATTTTATTTGTGTAACCACAGTTCTTACATTGAATTGTGAACTGCTCCCATTCCCAATCTAATGTTGTGTTTCTTAATATAACTGCTAGTTGACTTTGGAGAATCCTAAGAAAGCGAAATGAACTACTTAATCATAGCATATTTTGTATATTATTAGATCATATGCTAGCTTATAAGTTAAATAATTTGTATAGAGAAATAATTTAGAAAAATCAATTTTTAATTACCCTATTTAGCTTTTTTAGGATTTTTCAAAAATGTCAACTAGCTCTTATATTTAGGAAGCGAGTAATTAATTTTACAACTTTTCCCAATGCATTACAATGAGATTAAGTTACCAACATATAATATTAACATATTTTTTGTGCTATTTGATAAAACAATTTCGATATTGCTATGATATTTCATCTTATAATTAGAAAATCAAACATGATTATTATTTGTAATAATTAAAAAATACACACTGGAAAAGGTATGATTCAACCAATTGCAGGATGAACAAATAGTTTGATTTTCAGTCAAAACTTTGAACAATTTATCTGACAAGAGAATAATGGTATTATTTTGGGGAAGCACACTTCTGGTCAAAATCTTGAAAATTCTTTTAGATATGAGAGAGTGCATGAGAACCATGAATTCTGTTTCTGTAAGTGGTTGTTTAGCGAGTATATGTGTTGTGAATAAATATTGTGTTGCTTTGATGAAAACGTCTGTTGGTTTTGATTTTATCAATTTCATTATTGTTTTTAGTGAAAGAACTAGAAGAAAAGCATCATCATCAATATAAGATTAGATATAATGCGGTGGTGATTTAAGAACGTACTATTTACTCATCAATGCATGATCTTGTTACAAACACACCAGGTTTTGGCTTAGGCTATTCTTGTCTTGCTGATCTTTATATGCTCCTTGCTAAAGGCCAGCATGGTTTATGTGTCACAAGTATTTTGATGTTTGGAAGTCAGAACTGTTACTTGGTGCATATAGAGATATACTAATTGATTGTTGACTATAATTCTGTATTTTTGACGTCAGTTGTACATGATATTATGTATGGGATTTTCTGTTTGTAATCAAGCATTGTTGTTCTTGTAGCTTGTTTAGCATGGATGGAGATTTTGCACCCATGGTTGAGCTTGTAAACCTTCGTAGGAAGCATGGGTTTTTGTTAGTCATTGATGATGTAAGCCCTCTTGAAGTTGTATCATTGGCTTCTTGAAGTTGTATGTTCTGCATTTATGCTCATTTTACACAAATATCATTGGCAAGCAAAAGCAGAATATTGTTGCACTGGGGAATGGGAGCAAATTTTTAGCTATCATATTTAGTTGTCCTCTCTTGTTTCTTTATTAATCATGTGAAAAATCTTTCTTAATCATGAGGAATGGGAGCAAATCTTTTATTTTATTAGTATATTTTAACTCTTTGTAAATATTTGAGAGCAGTTGTGTTCGAAAGCACAAAAGCATTTATTTTTAGTGCTCCCAAACAGATATTGTGCCATGTCTAGTGCCAATATGTTACCCTGTATAAGAAATGATGACTACTCTATGCCTGCATAGTTTGATTCAATTAAAATATATCAAAAATTAAAGGGTTCAGGTTCTAGTTTGCCCTCGAAATTTTTGCTTAGGAGAGGTTTTTTTTTTTGGGTTCAAAAGCCCCGGAAATTTCAAAACATAGTAATTTTGCCCATTGAATTATTGATACTCAATGTCATTTTTAAATTGTCAACATTGATATTTTGACTACAAAGGGCGAAATTGATACGTTTTGAAACTTTCGGGTCAAAATAGCTCTTGTTAAAGGAAAATTTGCACCTTAAATCAAAACTTAATTTTCTCCCGGCTCATGGATTTCATTTTGTTACCAGGCTCATGGATCTTTTGTTTGTGGGAAAAATGGTGGTGGTGTTGCCGAGGAATTCAATTGTGAAAAGGAAGTTGACTTGTGCATTGGAACATTGAGTAAAGCTGCTGGTTGCCATGGAGGATTCATAGCATGCAGGTAGTTGTTTGAGAAGACTCCCCTTTTCATAATTCTGATGTAAATCTTCTTTTTTCTTTGTTTTCTTGGGGATGGGGGTACTAGAGGGTAGGGGAGTAGGATGACTTTTTATTGCACCATGCAGTGTAAAAATCATCAAGCGTTAATGAGCTATTTTGCTTCAGAAGTTTTCGTTTGGGAACTATTTTGTACCAAGAGATTTTTCTATGCAACTTTACCTTGGAAGTATTAAAATGGAGTAAGTTTACTGCTCACCGTCAAAATATTGATGGCTAATATCATCATTTCAATGGTCAATGTGTACTTTTTTAACAGAATTGGGTAATATGGCCATGTTTTGAAACTTAAAGGGCAATTTGGAATGCCAAAGAAGAAAACAACGTCTACAAAAAATAGGTCATTAACAAAGATTTCCGAGGCAAAAAAACATATAGTATTTAGCCCTTTCATCAATGTCTTATTTCGTTGTTATGATGTAATGGCAATTGTCATGTTTTGTGCATTCTGGCAGCAAAAGGTGGAAGTTACTCATACAATCAAGGGGTCGTTCCTTTATATTTTCCACTGCCACGCCAGTGCCAGTTGCGGCTGCTGCTCATGGTAAGCCGTGTTTACAACTGACTGGATTTACTTCAAATACATGGCTTTAATGTCAACCATATTTTCATGGAAAAAAAGATATTTGCATTAGTTTTACATGTTCTTTCTGTAGTTACATTTAACAAGTAGTGAATGCCTATCTCGTCTTTTCGATAAAATCAATCCCTTTTCTGAGATCAAGATAGGCAAATGATGTTCCTGTCACCACTTTGCATTCCTAAGTATGATAAAACTGATTAAATCTAAACATAATATGATGTTTGTGGGAAACCCAATGCATCCATTTGTTACTTTTGTACAATTTTAAATGTAAGATTTATTTATATAGTAAAAATTTGTTAATCTTATTCTAAGAGATGATCAATATAACCATCCACATTGATGTATTTGACTTTCTTGATTCTCTTGCTGTGGCTCTTGTGTTACTGTTCCTTTATAAATGACATAGCTCATGAAACTTAAATGCAATTTGCCAGCTGCTGTCAAAGTGGCCACAATGGAGACATGGCGTCGAAGGGCCATTTGGAATCGAGTGAAAGACTTCCGTGCTCTTACTGGAATACCTGTTACAAGTCCCATTATATCTTTGATTGTTGGAAGCGAAGAAAAAGCACTACAAGCAAGCCGGTACCATCTCTCTCTCTCTCTACATACATACATATATTCATTTTTCTAATGCACTAAAATTTGTAGCCTTTCTGGAACAGGCATCTATTGAAATCTGGCTTTCATGTTACTGCAATAAGACCACCAACTGTGCCTCCTAACTCATGCAGGTTTTATTTCCTACAGGCTCTCAACATCCATTCTCATTTTCTTTTATGGTAACACTTGAAGAAATGAGAACGAAAAGTCCTTTGTCGTAATCTTTACTTTTATTTTTAGTCGTGGCGCTTAGAGAGTCGTCTCCACATCTAAGTGAATCTGGGCGAAACTTACCTATGTGGACAGAAATAAAGGTCTTCCTTGTCATGTTCTAGAGCCCATAGGGATAGACCTTAGTGGATCATAAGTTAGGAGCCTTGCCTTTGGAACCCCTTTCCTAAAATTTTGTATATCAAAATAAAATCCATAGTGAATACAAGAAACAAATGTCATGATATGGAACGAATTTTCCCTAGAATGTACATTTCTTCCTTGAACATATACAATGTGATTTTGCTCATACCAAATATACATATACATAAGTCATACCCTTTTCCTTGTTCATTCCACAAAATGTATCTTGAGTGATCTTTTATCATTATAGCAATTTCCCTATGCATGTCTGGAGTTTTTCGCTCATCATATTTTCTATCACAGGCTTCGAGTGGCTCTAAGCGCTGCCCATACAAGGGAAGATTTGGAAAAGCTCACGGCTGAACTT
The DNA here is from genome assembly GCA_029929735.1 of Mimosa pudica. Taxonomy (NCBI): domain Eukaryota; kingdom Viridiplantae; phylum Streptophyta; class Magnoliopsida; order Fabales; family Fabaceae; genus Mimosa; species Mimosa pudica. Next base: position 2,353,753 of record JAKELP010000054.1, read on the forward strand.
TCTCAGTGCATCAATTTTGAAGATACCGGCATATATTGCTCTAGTGGTTATGCAAGGCTCTGATGCATGATACTGTAAGAGAAATCATGAGCAATATGGCACAGAGAAATCATGAGCAATATGGCATGGTCAATCCAAATCACACACAAATAAAAGTGAGTACAGTAGTGTAATTAGGGGTAGATCCAGATAGATGAAATAATAGGCCAAAAGGGGAGAATGTAGACATCAAAATTTCTTGCGACTAGTATCTCTTGAAAGGTGAGTCTATGATTAACAATAAGATATTGACTTGTTAGGTAAAGCGAGGTATGTGTCCCTCCCTAGATTTTATTCGAGTCTAATGCATTGGGCCACCTTTATCTCTTGAAATGTATGAATGCATGAATATAATAGATTTAGAATGATAGCTTATCAATTGTTACAATATAGCAATGAGTGATTCGTTGATTGATGTGTTATCTGCGGCTTAAATTGCTGTCAGATGTATGATCACATTTGGTAGACACTTCAATCATCATTTGGTTGAAGATGATAGATTGGTGGTGTATTATGTGAAAATACTTTCAGAAAAGATATGTTTTATGTGTGTTGGTTATAATTAGTTTCGATGATGTCAAATATAGATTTAAAATAGGGTTAAGAGTCATATCTGCCTCTGAAGTATGCGTGTAGGATTATATCTGCCCCGAAGTATTTTTTGGCCCAAATATGCCCTAGAAATGTGCACAAAGAATTATATCTACCCCTAAAGCATGCACAAAGAGTCATGTCTACCATGGAAGTATCACAAAGGGTCAATCTGCCCCCTGAAGTATGCATGAAAGATCATATTTGACCATTGATATTTTAACTGTATAGGGCAAACATAATCCTCCATGCATAGTTTTGAAGCGGATATGGATCAAAAAGTACTTCAGAGGCGGATATGACACTTCATGCATACTTCAGGGGTAGATATAACCCTTAATCCTTTAAAATAAAATGAGCAAAAAAAATTTGTATGACCGTGTTTATCTCCTACTTTGAATAACGATTATTTTATTTGAATATATTTTATCGAATTTTTATAGAAATATTGAAGTTATCATGCTTGTTAGAGAATGATCAAGAAGAATGTTATAGGGATTGAAGTTTTGAATAAGAAAATGAAAAGTCAAGTTATTATATTTGATTTTCGAAGTTTATAATGAAGTTTATATCATGAGTTTCCATGTATATATGATCTCATAAAAGCTTAAGAGTTTTTATATGCTTTTATATGTGATGCTTGATCACTCCATTGATGGATAAGTAGTCACAATATTGATGAGTTTCTCCATCGATCTTTTCCATTGATGATTGATTATTTTCAGCTACTCTGTTTTTCATCCAGCCTGACTTAAGTTTAGTATTTCTATCATATCTTATACTCCTATAATACTACAAATCTAATTGAGTTGAAACTTGTTAAGTACGAAACTAGACGTCCACATGGTTCATGGTCAAATAATCTATATCCAAAGTGCTATGATTGTTTCAAATATGCCCAAAATTTCCACATCATGCATAAGACAAGCAGTCATGTTTTAGACCATATGTTTCAAAGTAGTAAAATCTGATTGGGACAAAAATTGTTTCCTACAAAACTAGACGTTATAACCGTTTTACGATGACAAGCTTCACCCTCAGACTCGTTGTGCATGAGTCTGACAATTTGAACATTAGAGATTTTGGCAATGATTTTTTCTTGATCTAAAATTAGATTCAAATAGTTTCTCATGGATATATTATATGCTAAATTTGGAATCAGACTGAAAGAATAATAATTTTCAAAGTTTCTTTTTAAAATGAACACTCGGAGCAATACTACAATTGATATCCAAAACTAGTCTTCCATTGTTGGTCACTAAGTTCTGTTAGAAATATTTGGCTTTGATAATGACCAAATATAACTTAGACATCAAGTAAGGATAAACCTCTAGGACATCATGAAAGAACCTGAAAAATCTTAAGTTGAAAGCCAAAGTCATATTTGATAAAAGTCTCCAATTTGGTCTTTCATGTGAGTGACTCTATGATCATTAGAATGGGTAAAATTTATGTATGCAGGAAACATAAATTCTTTACCATTTCCTATGTTCACTCAATCTCGGTTGAAATTGTAAATGAATTTTTGTCTCGTATCTCAGTCATTGAGAATGCAACACTGAACTGGTGCAAAATGCTTTCGTATTAAAGGCTGCAACATTTTGTGTTTTTATTCCATCGGTCGTATTTTTTTAAAAAATCCTTACCTATAAAAAATTTTCCAGAGTAAAAGTCTCCAGCAAGATCTCTTTTCTTTTAATTTTCCGTGTGAATTTTTTAGCAAAGTTTTAAAATAGAGTTAACAACACTTTATTACATTGATTCATATATTCTAGTCAGTTAATTAGAAGTCAACTAATACACATCAAGGGAAATCTACTCAACAACACGGAATAAATGATACTCCCTCCGTTCCTAAATATAAGATCACTTTGGGGAAGTGGATAAGTTCCTAAATATAAGATCATTTTCTATTTTGTCTCAATTTCGGTCTAAATTACCCCTATACTTCTTAGCTCCCTCACTTCTCTCTCAAATCCCTATTTGTCTTTTAAATTTAAGTGAGGGGTATTTTGGGAAGATCATGTAATCCTAATTCATTGGAAAGCCTTCCTTAATCTCTCCAAATTAGCCAAAGTGATTTTATATTTAGGAATGGAGGTAGTACATAGATAATTAGAAATTTAAAAAAAGGAGACAAACACCTACCTATTTCAATCAATTTAGATAAGTAGTTTACCTCAAGGGGGGAAAATCCAAACACTGTATCTGGGTGGGGTTGCATTTTAAAAAAATGAACTAAAGTATTTGTTAATTTATAAACTAACAAAACAATTAAAATACATATGAGAACGACAAGGTGGGGAACATCTTTCAGTAGCACTTTAAAAAGTTGTAACCTGCACTTTTTTAAAACTATACCCAATAACCGACAAAAATCTTAATGTAATGGTTAGCAAATAAGGTAATTTGGATTAAATATATTAAGATTTTAAAAACTCTATTACAATAACCAATGATATTGAAAGGAAAAAGGTAATGCAAATGGGAATGGATATTTTTGCAGAGTAGCAAAGCTTGAGTTCAAATAAAAGACGTGGAAGGCATTTCTTGCATGGCACACAAATATGCGGGTAACTTGCATTGCATTGGCTACAAGTAAAGCAAGAAAGAATGAGACACAAATTCCTTTAGTAATTGAGATAAGTATTTGAGTAAAAGTCCCAAAGGGCAATCATACGGAAAAGTAAATCTTTGAGAGAATTTGGGTGAATAGTTTGAGCCCTCAAGTGGCTATAAAATATGTCTTTGAATTAAACTACAACTCATTTACTTCTTATCCTGACAAACACCCACCCCCTCAACATTAGTAGGTTAGTATTATAGCTAGCCCTCCTATAACTCATATATTGTCAATTTTTAGTTAAGAGGTAGGTTATCAGAACTAGGTATGGAGATTGAGAATAGTAGTGTGAAGGAAGAAGTAGTGGCATTTATTTCATGTTGGACTAACTTAGATACATCCAACCTAAAGATCTCCAGTGGAAAACTCATCATTATTGAAGATCCTACGTCTCAAATGGTAAAAAATCTCTCTACTTTGCAAATGTTTTTCCCCATATGATAGGCAATCATTACTGCTCATATATATAAGCAAAGCCAAACTAAACAGCAACGTTGGTCCTCATAAACAGTGGATAACGCTCACTACATATCACTTCCATTTTTAAATCGATCATTAACTCCTTTCGCAACTATATAAATCTTATTATATTCCCCAAGGCAAACTACACTGCATTAATTAATATTTCTGAAGACATATATATCTATCTTTTTAGTTTTTACGTAAATAAACCTACTTGTGATGTAGTTATACCTAATTGACTTTCTGTTTCTCTTTAGTTTCTAACCTTTACATTCCGTACAACATTGCCTTTGTATGTCATTTTTCATGGGTGTATTTTTTTGCAGCCACTAAAGACATTCGAAAATGGGAAAGTACAACCAGGATCAAGAAGGTGAAGATCCAAAAAAATATGAAAGCCTAATCTGTATTTATGAAACCCTAAGAGAAGCAGGCATCTGAAGATGAGTTAGCAGTTTTAAATGGTAGATGTGTAAGAAAGAGCAAAACCCATTACCAATTTTTTAGAACAATTTAGATCAATTTGGCTGAGCAAATCAGAAGTGCCTTACATGTCAGCTAGAACTGAAAATAACAAAATGACATACTTGAAAAAAGACCCCAAATTAAAAAAGAATCACCCGACGCAAAATAATGGTTTAAGGTCTAATGTATGTTAAATGTCAATAAGGATTATAGTTGAAAATTTTAGTTGGTGGCAGAATTCTAGTGAAGTAATTAAAAGGGAAATTCTAAATATACAATTGTGATAGAGAGAACAAATGTGCCTAGCCATTAATTAAAGGCACCTGATAGTGAACGTCGAAAATATTATTGTATTTCATTTATTAACAGAAAATAACAACTATATCCAACTATTTTGCTTTAAGTTTTGATAAACAATAATACTATTGTTTTAAACCTTAATGACCTTCAAATATGAAATAAGAAACATGATCGAAAACTGATTGGGCATAACACAAAAAAACTACCTATTAGACCCATTTTGTATATCTCACGCACAACCAAGAGCTCTTAAAAGGGGCTATAACAATCAAATATAATAATAAGGATACAAAATTAAAAAACACTTTATCGGGAATACTGACAAATATAGTATGTTAATGAGAAGGCTTTTATACAAAAATAGTCTCCACGCGCAAACACAAGAAACAACTCCGCAACACAATAGGAATGAACCAATTTAAACAACTAAACAAAGAGACTATCAATTACTACATAATAGCAAAGCAAGAGTAGTCTAACATATGTTTGTGTTACAAAAACTATTATTATGCATTGAACACTGAATTTTTATTAAGAACTAAGCATCCTATTCTTCAATTGTTGTAGTCTCGTACTTGGTGGATCAAAATCCAGATATGAAGCGTCAGAGAAAGACTGCACCACAGGGGTACCTGAACAAATTTTTTTAGGTATCGGCCACCTATATCGAATTTTGAGTCAACAACATTAAAACAAAACAAAGCAGAACGTAACATAGGTATTGAAAAATACCTGATTCAAGAATATTCAAACAGATAACATATCGAAGGTGAACAAACGGGGCGATATCAGCAACACATGCATCCTTAACAACTTTCTCCACTTAATCTAGCCATGGACCACGTAATACACAAACGACAACCTTGCCCGACCTGCAAGGTCAACTAACAAAGCTAAAATATAATAGTAGATAAGACAAACATGTTAAGTATTTAGAGGAACACTTACCCTCCAGCTTTATTTCTCCTGCAAAACAAAAGGATACATTTTTCTTTCTCCCAAAATTCATTGTTCTTTACTTTCAAAATTGGAGAAATATATTGAATGAAGTCAACCGCATTTTAAGAAATAAATTAACCAATTAAATTAAATAACATAAAAGAATAAAGTAAAATCCACAACAGGAAAAGGATTTTAAACCAATTATAAATAATCATCAATCATAGGAGAAGTTGTAAGTTGAGTGAGAGTCCATATTTCATAAGGGAATAGAGGAAAAAACCCAAGGCAATCTTTAATTTCAGTTTCTGGAGTAATTTTAAGATGAGCTCCAAATGAACGGCTTATGAACAGAAAAAAATGCAAAAGCCATAATCCCATCACGAATAATTGAGCCAGCCGAGAAACATCAAACCCCCCAACCAAACAACACAAATCACACATGCATACACGATCAAACAGCGAAGCCGACTTTTATGTCATTTAAGCTGAAAGACAACTTCGGCTCCCACGGGATTTATATGTTATATTGATTGTACATTGTGATTTCGGTGATTAATAGGATTCTGCCTTATGTCTCGTTCTCTGTTTCTTCTTCTTCCTTCTCAAGGCTCTCTGTTTCATCTCCTTCTCTATACATATTCTAAATATTTCTACTTCTCAAAACCCTCTATCTCTCTATTCTTCTCCTTTCTTACTTTCTGATTCTCCTTCCCCATTAAATTAAACCATTGTTTCTATTTTTGTCCTGGACTTTTCTTCTATCTTTCTTCATTTTCTTAATTCTTTCATTAATCTTAATTCTGTATTATTAGAATCCGAGCAATTCTTTCCTTGGACCTAATTTCCCAAATTAAACTAAACCCAGACTTCAAACCAAAAAATAACTAAAATTTTAGTATACCTAGACCTTGATACCCAGTGAAACATCCAATTCATACTAAATCTAGACCTCAAAACCTAAGAATTCCCCAAATTCGCAGAACCCCAGACCAAAAAACTCACCTAGAAAATTTAAACCTACCCAGAAAAGTTGAAAACTCATTATTTCCAATCAATCTTGGACCAATCTTGACTTTTTCCGTGCTCTGTTCATGGTGAGCACAAGACTTTTTGAAACAAAAATGGCGGAAGATCATTTTGCTACTCTTGAAGACTAGATTGTTATGATTAACCAAAGGTTAACCTCTCTAGGTCGATTGGAACAACTCATTCTGAAATTGACTAATCGAGTGGATAATCCAGAAGAAGAAACAGTATTCGTAATGGCGAAGGTGACCAACAAGAGCGAAAAACGACATCAACATCATCAGCCTCACAATACCCAACTTATTAAACTTGAGTTTCCAAGCCCAAAAACCAGAAATTGGAGCTTCAATGAGGATGTTTAATCCCAAGAATGTATACGATATAGGAAGAGTACTCACAAGAATGCAAGAAACCTTGTTGGAAACCCAGAAACATTGTTTGAAACCCCAATCCCTGCATTGTTATCATCTTCATCTTCCATTTTTAACAATCATAATGCTTCAGTTAATGCCCAAAAGGGTTTGGGTAATTACAATATTGCCCTTCTCACTATGGGTCAGTCAGAAAAAGGTCCGCTTGCTAGTACAATCTGGATTTGTTTTCTCCACTGGACAGACCCAACAATTAAACAAATCTTCGAGGGTTATTTTACATGAACAAGAAGTTGGGTATAAGATGAAAAATTTGTTTTTCACAAAAAATTTTCTTGAGATCATAAGTGCCCTTAGAGACAACAAATGTAGATACACTACATTGAAGATGGCTTATCGGGCCCAAAAAATCTTATTGCAGAGATTTAAGGGCACCGTGATACTTTTCTTATATGTGAAAGTAATGGATGCACAAGAGGGGGGGTTGAATTGTGCTTCAAAATAAATGCTTAAATAAAACAACACAATGGTTTATACTGGTTCGGTCTACCTGACCTACGTCCAGTTCTCAACCACCCATGCCGAGTTCCACTATCCCCAGGTTTTAGAACGGGTTCACCTGGAACCTTTACAACTGCAAGTTTTGAACTGGATCACTTGCAACCTTACAACCACAAGTTTTACTCAAGGCTCACTTGCAACCTTTCTAACTAGCTCCCCCTTACTTCCAGCAAGGGTTCAACCTTTACAAATAAAGGATTTTTCTAACTAAGTTCTCTTAAAGAACAGATAGTGTTACACACTTAAGTACAATTAATGCTCTTATAACACGAAGAGACTTAACTACAAAGAGTACAAGATATGTAGATGAAAAGATCACTCAATGAGTTAAATGCTCTTTCTCTTTTCTGGGCAGCTTTGAATGCTTGAAGATTTTCTTGGTTTCTCTCTCTAGCTTCTTTCAAGAATGTCAAAGATAATAGATGATCTTCATAAATGAAGTTGAACTCCTTTATATAGTCTTCAAACATTCTGACTCTTGGTAGGTGGGTTAGCCGTTTGAATATGGCCGTTTTTCCCATGTTACCGTTTGCCCAATAAATGTTTCATCAATGCATAGCAGGGTTGACTTGCTTTATCTCTGAAAAGTAGTCCTGACAACTCTGCTCTGACAAAAGCATTCTGACACTGCACTTCTGAACTTTCTGACATTCTGATTGCTTGCGGAAGCAGATTCACATCCGGAAGCAACTCTACGTAGTGTGCTGCATTTGAACGTTAGTCTAATAATATAAGCACATAGTCACATGCAGTGGGAGTGTACTTAGTCTAAGAGGTCTTCCTTGTAACCGGAAGCACTTCTACATCCGGAAGCACTACTACTGGATGAAGGATTATATTCACTTTTACTCACTCTCGCTCAGTGTCCTTCAATCCAACAGCCAGCGCTAGTCACTAAGCAATCGGAAGCAATTCTACTAGTCGTGGCTTATGTTCACTGACGCTCAGTGTTACCTATTCCAACAGCCAGCGCTAATCACTAAGCTATCGGAAGCAATTCTACTAGACGTGGCTTATGTTTACTGACGCTTAGTGTCATCTATTCCAACAGCCAGCGCCAGTCTAAATATAACAGGAAGCAATTCCACTTCCGGTTGAATCCTGGCTTAGTCTTTAAGGTTTTGTATATCTAGTGCTTCTGGACAAAGTTATTTCCCTAGTGAATTACTTGCTGTCGCTGGGGGATGAGTCATTCATCCGCGAGCGCTAGTCCTAGTTTATCCGGAAGTAAATCCACATCCGGTTGCACTCTTACTTGGGATTCTATGTTAACCTATTGCTTTCTAAGTACTTGATTCATTCTTTCATATTTTAGTCTTCATCAAAACTTACGATTCTAACATTCTCCCCCTTTTTGATGATGACAAACTAAGTCTTATCGATTAAGTTCATATGAGAGAATTAAAAGCAATAATTTAAATAAGGCACAAATAACTTAGACAAATATTATTGATAAACAAGGATTACAAGTTAGAATACACAAGCAGATAAAATATACAAGTAATCTACACTAAGCAAGAATGAAATATGCATGAAAAACAAAGAAAATTTCTAAGTTAAAAGGGTTTGAGTGGGGGTTCAGATTTGGTGTCTCTTTTTCCTCTCCCTCTCTTTTTGTCTCTCCTCATTTTCTTTCTGGAGCTTGGCTAATTGGGCTTCATGCACATTGTGGTCAATCTGAGCAATGATCCGTTGAAGCTCTTCTTCATCCCTTTCTCTTCTGAGTCTCTCAGACTCAACAGATTCCTCGAAGGCTCTCTTCATATTTTCGACTTCCTCATAGCCTGGGAACCCTGTTGCATCTGAGAAGTAAGTGACTTCGCCATTAGGAAAGTGGACAGCCCGAATCTTCACGTTCCATACTGGGAAGTTGGGATCCTCCTCAACTTCCTGGGCTTTCCTCTTCCCCTTGCCTTTTCCCTTCCCTTTGCCCTTGCCTATTGACGGAGTAGGCTTGGCACTTGCTCTCTCAGCATCCAGGCAAGCCATCTGACCAAAAGATAGTCTGTCCGTGTACCCATACTTTTCGAATTCTTCAGGAGTCATGTCCTCTATCTCCAACTTGACTTCCTTCAGAATTGGAACTGCTTGTACCTATGGGATCTCTTGTTCAACTTGGGCAGTTGTAGTTTCTTGCTCAGGTTGGTCTGATGGAGTCTCTTCCTCACTCTCAGCAGATTCAGTGGAGGCAGCACCCTTCTTGGCACGCTTTCTAGCAACGACCTTCTTTCTTGACTCACTGAATTTGACTGCTGGCTCAGATAGAGGAGAAGGGGCAGATTGCTCAGAGACAGGAGTTTCAAGTGTTTCCCCAGAGGATGAAGGAATAGGCTTGGCGATCACAATGGGAGGATGGTTGATCTTCTTCAGCCCCCACTTCATCATGATTTCCTCAACAATATTTTTACTCTTCTCAGTTGAAGGAGGCTCTAATGATGATGACTCAGGCTGTGAGGTTTGTTCATTCTGCTCAAAGACTATCATGTCCCATTTAGACCTTTGCTCATCCGACCTCTGCTGTTGCATAAACCGGATAGCCTCCCCTCTGATTAAGCTCTCAGCACCACCCAATCTCTGGGACTCCATTGCTCGTCGCAGGGCGGTCGTGATGTCTTCATCCAGCCAGAGGGATGGCTGGCTGAGAACGTCCCTTGTGTCCATGGTCTGGCGAAGAGCGGACATAGTATCTCTCCCCCTTTTGTCATCATCAACAAGGGCGAGGGCCAGAGAGGATGGAGTGGGTGAAGAGGAGGGTGGAGGTTCAGGGCTAAATCGTTTAGGGGGTGAAGGTTCTGGGGAGGATGTAGGTAAGGTGGTTTCTGGGGATTTAGGAGGGTTGGGGAACCAAGAGGGGTCTGTGAATAGACCTTCGAAAGGATAGGTGGATGAATATGGGGTAAATGGTAAATGGTCCTCAGAGATTCTTTGAAGGCGGGGGTAATCTCTTAGATATATATGGCTGAGGGGGTGAATGGCAGTTTGGAAGCCAAGGTGCTCGGCCAATGGGTTGGATTTGGGTGTATTGGTGGATTGTGGGTTGGTAGGGTTAGGATTGGATGGTCCGGCGGAGGTGTTGAGTGGTGAGCGAGTAGGGGTGTTGGGTGGTGTGCGAGTAGGGGAATTATGTGGAGATGGAGAGTTGTTGGAGTGAAGGGGTGATTGGCGAGGAGATTGTTGAGGTGAGTCTTGGGATTGTTGGTCATGGTTGGGTGAAGGCTGGGATGGTTGGTCATTGTCTGGTGATGTGTGTGGTTGTTGGTCATTTTGTGGAGGTGGCTGTGGTTGTTGAGTGTTGGGAGGAGGAGGAGGGGGAAGTTGAGGGTGATTAGGAGGAGGAGGAGGAGGAGGAGGATTTTGAGGAGGAGGTGGTGGTAGGTTACCTTGTTGGGGTTGAGGAATCTGGAGGTGTTGGAGAATAAGGTCTAGCTTGGCATCCACCCTGGCAAGCTGAGTCTCAACCAGACCTACTCTGTCCTCAAGTCGCTGGATGCGCTCCCCTTGCTGTCGGAACCCAGCATCACAGTCATTCCTCAGAGGGGCCACCAAGGACTCGGAAAGTTGAAGGAGAATTTCTTCCTTCATCTCCTGAGCAAATGCCTTCACAGTGGCTGGCACCCTCGCAGCACGGCTTGGCCCGGGATGGGAGTCTACTTCTTGATCCCATGCACCAGATATAGAAGGGACTGAAGTCTGAGAGGCACTGCCTGCCTGTGATCCTGAGCGAGTGGGCTTAGCAGGCTTCAGGTACTTGATGCCCATCTTGCCGATATTAGTTGCCCCCACAGGAGCACACTTTATATTCTCTTCCTCCACATCGGATGTAGCCTTGATCAACTTCTTCTCAAGGAGGAAGGCAAGGATAATGGGATAGGGAAGATATCCAGCCTTGTCGTTGACCAACCATCTATGAAGTTCAAGGCTGATCAGCTGTCCGGGGTTGATTGGCTATTGGGAAAGAAGTCTGGGGAACCACGGGTTGTCCAGCAGAGTGAACTCGTTGAAGTTACCCCCTTTGTGTGTCATCATTCGGGAGTAGACGTAGTACAAGAGTCTGTAGGAGTCAGACATCTTGGACACCTTCTTCCCTTTGGTGCCATACATCTTCTCGAGTTCCTCCTTGCTGTATTTGAGTGACTCAGGGTACAGCCACTCATTCATTCCCTCGTCTGTGATCCCCATTAGGGCATTTATGTCCCTCCAGGTGAAGCTGAAGGTTCTCCCCCTGACTGTGGCAGTGAAGGTGAGTCTGCGGATTTGCTCTTTCCCATCCACTTTCTTATGCTTCACCTTCCCAGTGATGGATTCACAGAACACCCGCAGGACGTTGATGTTGTAGCTCTGGTTGATCCCCAGCCAAGGCATGTATTTTTCCAGATAAGGGCGCAGATGAGGAAACCCTAGGTCATCAATCTTGGCCAGATCGATGAACAACCCATTGTTGAAGTAGGACTTTGTCGTTTCAAATTTGGAGGAAACAGCCTCCAAAGGCCCATCTCTATAGACCAGAGGATCATCTTCCTCAACCCTCTGTCTTTTGGAAGAAGGCTCCTCGATGAATTGAACCTTCTTCTTCCCTTTCCTCTTGGCCTGTGCTTGTTCATGCCCAGTCTGCCCATGCTGTTCATCCACTTGCCCAGAATGTCCAGGCTGTTCCTGGACTTGTTCATTCTCTCCTTGTGTTTGCCCAGAAAGTTCATGGCATTCATGGCGTTCATCAGATTGCCCAGATTTCCCAGTGTGCTTATGCCCAGATTTTCCAGATTTGGACTTCGATTTCTTGGATGTGGTTGAAATTCGTGGCTGTCACCCAAGAGGGGGGGGTGAATTGGGTGAGGGAATAAAAACTTAAACTCTTTTCGAAAGACTGCTTGTGCTCGGTGATGATGATAATAAATAATGCTATGCACAAGTCAGTATGCTATGTGATGCAAAATAGAATGATCAAGTATAAGTATATGCACACATAAATTTATCCTGGTTCGGTCACCCAGACCTACATCCAGTCCCCAGGCTACACCTGAGATTTCCAATCCACTATTCTTGTTTAAACCGGGCACAAGAGAAGCCTTTACACTTTAGGTTTTACGAGCACGGGTTCACCTAACAACCCACAGGTTTTACAACGGGTTCACCTGCAAACCTTACCGCAAGTTTTACGGGATCACTTGCAACCTTACAAACGCAAGTTTTACGGGCTAACTTGCAACCTATGGAGATTTAGAAAACCTTCTAAATGCTCCCCCTTACAAAATGTAAGATTACAATTATGTTCACTCTATGAACTGATTTTGTTAAACACTTAAGCTCAAAACTAACTCTCTCAAAGAGTGGATGATGTTACTCACTTAAGTACAAATAAATCACTCTCTAAGAATATTACATATCAAAGTCCGAGAGTAGAAGATGAGAGGAATGTAGAATAGTGTTTTTCAGATAATAGCCCTGTTCTCTCTCTCTTTTTCAAGCCACACCTTCAGAAATGAAGAACATCCCTTTTATACCAGTCTCTGAATATCTAGCCGTTGGAGAGGCAATAAGATCGTTTGATTATAGACGTTGGGGCCTTGTTTACGTTGTCCTCATTAATGCACAGCAGGGTTGACTTTGCTTTATCTGAAAAGGTGCTCTGACCATGCTGTTCTGTCAACACTGTTCTGACAATACTATTCTGACAAAAGTCGTTCTGACATCTGAACACTTTGTACGGTCCGACTCTTGCTTGCTGTCAGAGAGGACTTCGTTCCTCAAGCATAAGTCCAGGATGTTAAGAGACTCACTATCGGAAGCTCTCTTGCTATCTGAAGCTCGTGGACTCTAACATTTTGCTTGCTATCACATAGAGGAACTTTGTCTTCCAAGCACTTGTCCATGAATGATAAGAGTGCTTTGCTATTGGATCCTCTCTTGCTATCAGAAGCTCTCTTATGGACTCTGACTCTTGTGGGCAGTATGAGCTTTGACACCTTGAGTGAATCTTCAGATTATGTTCTCATACTCCTCATGCTTGGTAGGTAACAATGTTGTTTGAATGTGTCTGTTATCCTCTTGTTACCGTTGGAAGGAACATCTTCTTAAATGCTTCAGCAGGGTTGACTTGCTTTATCTCTGAAAAGTAGTCCTGACACCTCTGCTCTGTTAAAAGCATTCTGACACTGCATCTCTTTGAACGTTCAGACATTCTGATTGCTTGCGGAAGCAACTTCTCATCCGGAAGCAACCTTACTGAGTGTGCTGCACTTGAACGTTAGTTTAGCAATATAATCATATAATCTCATGCAGTGGGTGATCCTAAGTCTAAGGTGTATCCGGAAGCACTTCTACATCCGGAAGTAAATTCACTTGATGAGGGATTTAGTTCACCATGACTTGCTCTCGCTTAGTCTATTTCATTCCACCACTCAGCGCTAGTCACTGAGCTATCGGAAGCACTTTTACTTGACGTGGTGAATTCACTGACGCTTAGGGTGAAATCTATTCTATCAGTCTGCGCCAGTCAAGATCTAACAGGAAGCAACTTCACTTGATGTTGCATTTCCGCTGACGCTCGGGGTTATATCTAGTCTATCAACCTGCGCCAGTCTAAATCTAATAGGAAGTGCTTTCACTTGGCGAAGTAGACTTACTGACGCTTGGGGTAATAACTATTCTATTGCTCTGCGCCAGTCTAAGTCTAACAGGAAGCGCTTTCACTTGGGGAAGTAGACTCACTGACGCTTGGGGTAATATCTATTCTGTCGCTCTGCGCCAGTCTAATTCTAACAGGAAGCGCTTTCACTTGGGGAAGTAGACTCACTGTCGCTTGGAGTAATATCTATTCTATCGCTCTGCGCCAGTCTAAGTCTAACAGGAAGCAAACTCACTTCCGATTGAAACATAGCTTAGTCTTAAGGTTTTGTGTACCTAATTCTCATGGACTAAGTTAAATCCCTAGTGAGTTACTCGCTGCCGCTGGGGGATGACACATTTATCCGCGTGCGCGAGTCCTAGTCTATCCGGAAGTGATTCCGCATCCGTGAGCGCTAGTCTTGATTCATTCGGAAGTGAATCTGCATCCGGTTGTGACTCTAGTGCTAATACTTCCGGAAATGATCTTGCATTCACAAGTGATCTAACTCAGGGTTCTAACCATGTCATCTAATCCTTCCTAAGTGTTAATTATGTTCTTTTAAGTACTAGACCATATCATACCTAAGTCACCATCAAAACTTAAGATTCTAACATTCTCCCCCTTTTTGATGATGACAAACCCATAGATGACTAGAGAACATAATTAAACTTAGATCATTTCCAGAGCTATATTTCATTCCCAGTTCTCTCCCCAGATATCTTATCTTTCAGCTCTAGACATCTCATGTCTCATCTCTAGACATCTCGTGTCTCATTTCTCTCCCCCTTTTGGCTTCATCAAAATTCAACAAGTGCAAGCTAGCCTTAGGGATGGGGATACTTCTATCGTTCTCCTAGGAATGGGCTTTCTACCTAATATTTCTCCCTATTCTTCCTAAATATTATGTAGGATAACTAAACAGTGTGAGACAGAAGGAAGAAAATATTGATTCAGTATTCTAAGTGTGTTTACTCTCCCTAACCATTATGCAAGATAACAGAACATGTTTTGCAAGAATTAAGTCTAGATCAAAACATACAAAAACAGTTCTCTTTTTGAAGGTGAAAGTTCCTTTTTAAATATAAAAGACATCAAAAGTAATTTTGACCTTCTTGAAATGATTAACATGATATCAAAATAATTTTGGTGCGTTTAAAATGATGATTATGATATCAATTGAAAATTTGTGATTTTTAAATTCGTGATACCAAATGAAATCAAATGAAATATGTGAGTTTGAACTTGTGATATCAAATGAAATGATTGAATGCCAAGTGAAATTTGTGATACCATGTGAAAAATGAAATCAAGTCAAATGAAATTTGTGAGTTTAAAGTGCCAAAAATAATTTCCAAATAATTGCATCACAGCATCTCAAGAGTTTATTATCTATGACAGCATGCAACTCTCTATTTTCAAGGGATCATTATCGAGTAATGTCCTTTACTTCTCTTCTATATTAAGGTTAATCATTACTGAATCAAGAAAGGAAGCATATAAGAGAGGTATGTTATCAATTTACTTTCCAGCGTGTCATATAAAGGATACAGATGTGTGAGCTAGGATGATTTTCTAAAGCAGTGAATGATTTTGAAGTCAATGCAGATTGAGCAAAGAAATCCTAAATTGACACCCTTACCAATGCCATGTATGCATCATATATAAGAGATGGTAAGGTGTAGATGTTACCACAGATGAGGAATCTCCAGACTCTATTAGACTCATGAATCTTAATCATATGCAGATAAGCATGCTTCCTGACATCTTCAAGAGATGTGCTATCTCAAGTGGAAACCCCTAGTGCAAGTGCTTTGATGATTCGCTTCGGCAAGCTGAGCTACAACCAAAAGCAGACATGACTGGGCAGTCACTCTACTCTTCCCATGGTTCAATAGTTGGCCTGCTATCGAAAGCGCTGATTGTTGCGAAAGCATCCTTGCTCAAACTTGATGATTGGGCCTTCATGTGCTTGAGGAAACAAGTGCTTTTCTGATGGTCAGTGAAAGAACTTAAGATTTAACATTGGAGACCATCCTCTGGACATTCAAGTCAATCTGTGTTAATCACCACAAGTTAATAATTTTAAGAAATCATGCTTGCTAGTTGGTTTAAGAAAATATGAACAATGATTATGTGAAAACTAATTTTGAAATTGTCTATATGTTCACATAGTTTCACTATCAAGACATGAACTCTATTTATACTCTCATAGATAAATATCAATGTTATAGTACAAAGAGTATCAAACAGGTGGCATACTTTCAGAGTTTCATAAGCAAGTATAGTTCAATAAATATGCCTCAAGGATGTTCATGTTAGATCATGAAGACATGTGAATTTTTAACATAATGAAATTTTGAAAAATCTTCATCCTCACAAAATAGTTTGATTAGGATTGAATTCGTTTTACAAAAAACAACCAAATTTCAGCATATGATTACGAGAATAATTTCCAAATTTTAGCTCAAGTTCTTCTAGATATGCTCAGTGTGATCTCATTGTTCTTAGGACATCAACAAGCTTGAAATTGATACAGATTATAGCATGCTTGTGATACTATGCCATGTTTTACAGATCTAGCAGAGTTTAATTCAAGGCATTTCCTAAGATTTCTAATGCATGTCAGACAAGAGAGAGACTATCCATTTAATTTCACAACAGAATATGTAAGGGATAGAAATGCTCATGTGTATTGGCGAGAGTTTCTCAGGTTTGGTATAGTCATTCCACACATCTTGATAAGAGACATTTTCGTTGCCATTCTCTCTTGGTTATATTCATTGTTCAAGCTTCAATAATCTGTGTCAACATTCTTAAACCACAAACTTGAACTGAGATCATTAGTAGATTGAGAACTTAAAGATGTAATTAAGAGGGATGTATTGTTCTCGAAATCATAGCTGCTTATGCATTGAAAACGTTGATGCAAGAGATACCACATGAAATGGAAAATCAGAAATAACTTTTGAGTGCTATCATGAGGTATAGTTGTCATGCAAGTTTGAAGAGGATCAGAATCTATTTTTGAAAGTTTGCATTTCAGAAGGATCTTTCAAAACTCAGGGTGAATGCATAAACTATTTTCTTTCATGACTATATGCACAAGGATATACAAGGTTTTTGATCAAGATAGTCATGGACAGCATGTAGATTAAGAACATTACTTATTTCTTCAGCCCTTTTTTTTTTTTTTATGATGAATATAATGTTCACATCTTAGGATGCTTAATGTAAAATCTCAATAAGTCCATCTAACATTAGCATAGGAGATTTTACTATCAAATGCTTCGTTCCTAAGTGATCCCTTGCTTACCCAAGGAGATCTTCTATACTTATCCTTGGTTCGAAGCACTTTCTTCTGAGAGGTAGGATTCAAGAGCCTTTTCAATGATGATCGAGGAATCCACTCTCTCTTGTTCTTCTCAGGATAATTGAATGGAACTTTGTGATAGCTCATCCTTGAGACAGAACCATTGTCCCTTGTGGTGGCCGACAGCTTCTTATGATTGTACCAGTGGGTTTCAGCAGTTGCATCACCACGAGTTCTCTTCTTTGGGATAAGAGGAACTCTTGATTTTTCCTGCACAAGTAAGGCACTAGGAGGATGTTTTGGTACCCATTTGTACTTGGGTCCTACATGGTTAGCACTGGACCTTACTTGTCCTTTAGGAATCCATACAAACTTATTTCTCACATTTGAATTTCTTCTAAGACTGCATGTGTGAGAAATATGTCCTAATCTACCACAATAATGACAGATAATGGAATGATAATCAAAATGAGACTTCCTATCATTATCATGATTAGTTTTCTTTAGAAAAGCTTTTTGTTCCTTTGAAATTTCAGTTTCTTTTGAAAGCTTTTCTTTTTCCTTCAACACGTGTTTACAATCAAAACATTTTTCAAGACATGTTGAAGTTTTCCCTACCGATAGTGGGCTAGCTATCGGAACCACTAGTTCTTTAAAAGAACCCTCGGAAACTTTAGATGTAGAAGAAGAAATTAGTTTTTCAAGTTTCCTATCTTTTTCTTTTAAGCCTAGAAGTTCTTTTGCAAGTTTACAATATTCAGTATATAACTCATTGTATGCATCTTGCAAATCAGAGAGTTCAATTTCAGATCCAGATACCTCACTTTCTGAATCTTCTAGGCAGAGATGGATACTCTCTTCACTGAAGTCTGCTTCCTCAATATCAGCTTCCAGAAGCTCATCAGTAGATGATCCACAAAGAGCACGAGTTGAGCTTTGGACAGCTGTGCTTTCAAGAGATGGGTTAGAAGCATATATCACATCAAGAGTATTCCAAATATCTCTAGCACTAGAGCAATGTTTGATTTTCTGGAAATCATTTTCAGTTAAGCCTTTGTATAAAATTTGCATTGCTCTAATGTTTAAGGAAAACAAATTTTTCTCCCTTTCAGTCCAGTTTCCTCTTGGTTTGAAATCAAAATCATTTTCAAAAATATCCCACATTTTCAAACTAGTGGATTTTATAAAACTTTCCATTCTTGCTTTCCACCAACAAAAATCAATATTTTCTAACACAGGTGGAATGGTATGATCAAAGCCTTTGGAAAACATTTTAACCCAAATCAGCCAAGGTCTTTGCACTTGAGATCGTTTGATCCTTTAAACAAGTGACCTGCTCTGATACCAAATGAAATTCGTGGCTGTCACCCAAGAGGGGGGGGGGTGAATTGGGTGAGGGAATAAAAACTTAAACTCTTTTCGAAAGACTGCTTGTGCTCGGTGATGATGATAATAAATAATGCTATGCACAAGTCAGTATGCTATGTGATGCAAAATAGAATGATCAAGTATAAGTATATGCACACATAAATTTATCCTGGTTCGGTCACCCAGACCTACATCCAGTCCCCAGGCTACACCTGAGATTTCCAATCCACTATTCTTGTTTAAACCGGGCACAAGAGAAGCCTTTACACTTTAGGTTTTACGAGCACGGGTTCACCTAACAACCCACAGGTTTTACAACGGGTTCACCTGCAAACCTTACCGCAAGTTTTACGGGATCACTTGCAACCTTACAAACGCAAGTTTTACGGGCTAACTTGCAACCTATGGAGATTTAGAAAACCTTCTAAATGCTCCCCCTTACAAAATGTAAGATTACAATTATGTTCACTCTATGAACTGATTTTGTTAAACACTTAAGCTCAAAACTAACTCTCTCAAAGAGTGGATGATGTTACTCACTTAAGTACAAATAAATCACTCTCTAAGAATATTACATATCAAAGTCCGAGAGTAGAAGATGAGAGGAATGTAGAATAGTGTTTTTCAGATAATAGCCCTGTTCTCTCTCTCTTTTTCAAGCCACACCTTCAGAAATGAAGAACATCCCTTTTATACCAGTCTCTGAATATCTAGCCGTTGGAGAGGCAATAAGATCGTTTGATTATAGACGTTGGGGCCTTGTTTACGTTGTCCTCATTAATGCACAGCAGGGTTGACTTTGCTTTATCTGAAAAGGTGCTCTGACCATGCTGTTCTGTCAACACTGTTCTGACAATACTATTCTGACAAAAGTCGTTCTGACATCTGAACACTTTGTACGGTCCGACTCTTGCTTGCTGTCAGAGAGGACTTCGTTCCTCAAGCATAAGTCCAGGATGTTAAGAGACTCACTATCGGAAGCTCTCTTGCTATCTGAAGCTCGTGGACTCTAACATTTTGCTTGCTATCACATAGAGGAACTTTGTCTTCCAAGCACTTGTCCATGAATGATAAGAGTGCTTTGCTATTGGATCCTCTCTTGCTATCAGAAGCTCTCTTATGGACTCTGACTCTTGTGGGCAGTATGAGCTTTGACACCTTGAGTGAATCTTCAGATTATGTTCTCATACTCCTCATGCTTGGTAGGTAACAATGTTGTTTGAATGTGTCTGTTATCCTCTTGTTACCGTTGGAAGGAACATCTTCTTAAATGCTTCAGCAGGGTTGACTTGCTTTATCTCTGAAAAGTAGTCCTGACACCTCTGCTCTGTTAAAAGCATTCTGACACTGCATCTCTTTGAACGTTCAGACATTCTGATTGCTTGCGGAAGCAACTTCTCATCCGGAAGCAACCTTACTGAGTGTGCTGCACTTGAACGTTAGTTTAGCAATATAATCATATAATCTCATGCAGTGGGTGATCCTAAGTCTAAGGTGTATCCGGAAGCACTTCTACATCCGGAAGTAAATTCACTTGATGAGGGATTTAGTTCACCATGACTTGCTCTCGCTTAGTCTATTTCATTCCACCACTCAGCGCTAGTCACTGAGCTATCGGAAGCACTTTTACTTGACGTGGTGAATTCACTGACGCTTAGGGTGAAATCTATTCTATCAGTCTGCGCCAGTCAAGATCTAACAGGAAGCAACTTCACTTGATGTTGCATTTCCGCTGACGCTCGGGGTTATATCTAGTCTATCAACCTGCGCCAGTCTAAATCTAATAGGAAGTGCTTTCACTTGGCGAAGTAGACTTACTGACGCTTGGGGTAATAACTATTCTATTGCTCTGCGCCAGTCTAAGTCTAACAGGAAGCGCTTTCACTTGGGGAAGTAGACTCACTGACGCTTGGGGTAATATCTATTCTGTCGCTCTGCGCCAGTCTAATTCTAACAGGAAGCGCTTTCACTTGGGGAAGTAGACTCACTGTCGCTTGGAGTAATATCTATTCTATCGCTCTGCGCCAGTCTAAGTCTAACAGGAAGCAAACTCACTTCCGATTGAAACATAGCTTAGTCTTAAGGTTTTGTGTACCTAATTCTCATGGACTAAGTTAAATCCCTAGTGAGTTACTCGCTGCCGCTGGGGGATGACACATTTATCCGCGTGCGCGAGTCCTAGTCTATCCGGAAGTGATTCCGCATCCGTGAGCGCTAGTCTTGATTCATTCGGAAGTGAATCTGCATCCGGTTGTGACTCTAGTGCTAATACTTCCGGAAATGATCTTGCATTCACAAGTGATCTAACTCAGGGTTCTAACCATGTCATCTAATCCTTCCTAAGTGTTAATTATGTTCTTTTAAGTACTAGACCATATCATACCTAAGTCACCATCAAAACTTAAGATTCTAACAGTGGTAGATTTCTTTGTGTTGGGGTTTGTTTCATGTGAGCCGGCCATTTTTGTGTGGGTTTAGTGATAAAATGGGATGATATGCGAAGAAGGATATGAAGAGATGAAGAACACAGATGAAGAAATGGATGAATGTATGCAGAGAATATGTGGGTGAGTAAATTTGTGCAAGTAAAAAGTGAAAGTGAAAGTGACGTTCTATTTATATGCAAAGTTACAGAGGGTAAAATGGGCATGACTCTTCAGATGAAAGCAAACGTTTACACATTGGGTAACGTAAACATTTTAATTGAAACGGCGCACCTTATGACATGTGTCGCTTCACCTTATCAGAGAAGGCACAACTTCTCATGGAGGGAGATGAAGCGTTTTCTGAAGTGACGTGTCCCTTGGTCTGGCACTGGCGCTCTCTTAGTTTCAACATCCAGTGTCAGCGAGTGATCATCCGGAAGTGGTTTTGCTTCCGGTTGCAATTGCTTAAGATTTAACATTGGGTACCTGCAAAAACAAGTATTGGCACTCTGATGCCTAAGTTAGTATAGTTGTAGGTTTTAAACAATCAAGTATAATAATTGAAAAGTTACACCTCATTTGGGTTTACCATTCCCAAATCACCTCTTATGAAAGTAAATTGGTCAACCCCCAGAGGCTTGGTGAAGATATCAGCAAGCTGTTGCTGAGTGGGGACAAATTGCACTTTGACATCCTTTTTCTGAACGTGGTCTCTGATGAAGTGATGTCTGACATCAATGTGCTTTGTCCTTGTGTGCTGAACTGGATTCTTGGCAAGGCTGATTGTGCTTGTGTTGTCACAGAGGATGGGTGCCTCAGGGAACTCCAAGCCAAGATCTCTCAGTTGGTTCTTCAGCCACAGCACTTGTGCACAGCAGCTTGCAGCAGCAATGTATTCTGCCTCAGTGGATGATAATGACACACAGGTTTGCTTTTTGCTAGCCCAAGACACCAGACAACCACCAAGAAAGGCGCATTGTCCACTGGTGCTCTTCCTATCTGTTTTATAACCTGCATGGTCAGAGTCAGAGTAAGCCCACAAGAACTCTTGGTTACCTCTGGGATACCAAAGACCAAGCTCTTGTGTTCCCTCAAGATATCTCAGAATACGTTTAACACAAGTTAAGTGTGATTCCTTGGGGTTGGCTTGAAACCTAGCACACATGCCTACACTAAATTGAATGTCAGGCCTGCTGGCTGTTAAGTATAGGAGGGAACCTATCATTCCCCTGTACATGGGCAGGCTGACAGATTTACCCTTTGCGTCAGCATCGAGTGCGGCAGTAGTACTCATGGGAGTGTCATACTCCTTGCATTCATCCATCCCAAACTTCTTGAGTAGTTCTCTGCAGTACTTAGCTTGGGAGATGAAGATTCCATTCTTCTTTTGTTTAATTTGCAGGCCTAGGAAGAACGTTAGTTCTCCCATCATTGACATTTCAAACTCACCCTGCATATTCTTAGAGAAATCTTCACAAAGCTTTTCATTAGTTGCCCCAAAAATAATATCATCAACATAAATTTGGACAATTAACATATTTCTATCTTTGTGAAGGATAAACAGTGTATTGTCTAGTTTGCCCCGTGAGAAACCTTTGCCCAGCAGAAAGCTGCTGAGTCTCTCATACCAAGCTCGAGGAGCTTATTTCAGGCCATATAAAGCTTTCTTTAGTCTATACACATGTTTGGGATGCTTGTGATCCTCAAAGCCAGGAGGTTGTTCTACATATACCTCTTCTTTAATATAACCATTAGGAAAAGCACTCTTTACATCCATTTGATATAATCTAAATCCTTTCATGGATGCAAAGGCTAGAAGAATTCTTATTGCTTCAAGTCTAGCAACTGGAGCAAAAGTTTCTTCATAGTCAATGCCTTCTTCTTGGTTATATCCTTTGGCTACTAATCTGGCTTTGTTTCTTGTAATTTGACCTGTCTCATCCAGTTTGTTTTTGAAGACCCACTTGGTCCCCACTATGGATTGATGAGACGGCCTTGGGACTAGTTCCCAGACTTGGCTTCTCTCAAATTGATTTAGCTCTTCCTGCATGGCAATAATCCAGTCGCAGTCCTCAAGAGCTTGTTCAACTGAAGTTGGTTCGATTTGAGATAGAAATGCTCCAAACTCAACTTCATTTTGAACTTGCCTTCTGGTTCTGACGCCAGAAGAAACATCACCAAGCACTTGATCAAGAGGATGATCCCTGTGATGTCTCCTAGCTGTTGGCAGCTGTGCCTCATCAGGCACGGTCTGCACTCTAGGTTCATCACTGAGTTCATCTTCTTCTTTGAGATTGTGATTTAACTCTTTTTCGTCGTCTAAAAAGAGCTAAAGCAAATAAAACTAGAATTAAACTACAGTAGTTAGCAGCAAGTCCTAGGTCAATTCACAGTTCGGTTTTATCTCTTGCTTAGGTCAATTAATTACAAGTTAAGCAAATTATCAAACAGGTTGTGTGCAGGTTTTATATGTGTAAGACTAATTAAAACTAATCTAAACTACAACTAACAGAATCAAAAGTGAATGAGTGAAAGTATGGATGAGATGTACCTCCTTCTCCAAGTACTCCGTGCTTATGTTTAATCGGACTTCATATACTTGATCTTCTTAATATAAACTAGTTAAATTCTCAAGATCTCTTTAATCAAAGAAGTCTACAAGAGTTTAACTAATTCAATTAAGGCTTAAGCTCTTTCAAGCCAAGAACATACCTAAGCAACATTAAGTACCAAATCTATAGCACTTAAGAAACAAATTCATTCCACAAATGTAAGAGGAGCTAATCGCACACACATACATATATGAAACTACAAGAATTAAGCCTCGGTTTTCATGTCCTTAACAATCAAGAGAGGTTTTCAAGCTAACATAAAGTAGAACACCTAAAACTAGATGTCTAACCTATACACGCCTAATCAAGGTCATACATAGGCAAAAATTTACATCTAGCTTGAAACCTAAAAGAGAAAATTACAAGCATATGAAGCCATAGGTTAAGTCTACAAGCACATTTCCTTGGAGAAGAAGGATAGGCGATTTAGCCTGACATGGAGATGAAGGTGGATGAAGGTAGTTGTGAGATTCTGGGCATGGCGAAGGTTGTGAGGTGAAAGAGATGAAGAAAATGAAGATGGAGTTGAGAGAGTTTGTTAGAGGAGAGAGAGAAAATGAAAAAATGAAGTCAGTGAAGTACAGGTGTGTGTAAGTTAGTTACGTTTTGGGGTTTTATAGTGGTGAGTAGCTTTGGGATTATCGCCCAAAGGGTATTTTCGGTATTTGGTAAAAGTTAGGATGAATGTGGACTAGATCTCATCTCCATGCATTTTCAAAGATTCCTCCTTTTTCCTCAAGTGATTGTGCTTCCCTTTTTGCCCTTAATGAGCCCTCCAGACTTGAATTTGACCTTGGCGCCAATTTTGCCTCATTTGGAAAAAATGCTCCCCAAGTAACTTCAAGCTGCAGGGTTGACTTTGCCTTAAATTAACTCTGCACCAAAGACTTCTGAAAAGTAGTTGACATTTCTGATCATTGTGCAGTCTGACTCTTGCACTCGCTGACTGATGGACTTTGGCTTCCGGATACAGGACTTCATACTACAAGCGCGAGCACATTCACTTCCGGATGAGAATCCACTCCCTGATGCAACTCTTTGTCCGCCAGCGCCAGCACGTTTGCTTCCGGATATAAATCCACTTCCGGATGTAAATCCACTTGATGAGAATCCACTCCCTGATGCAACTCTTTGTCCGCCAGCGCCAGCACGTTTGCTTCCGGATGTGAACCTGAGTGCTTGTCATCTAGCCTTCCTTCTTGCCAAGTTATCTCCACTGAAACTCCACCAAGGGTGTATGGGGCCCACTTGGGACCCCCCTACATAAGGAACACATCACATAGTCAAAATGACCAAAATACCCTTGGTTTCATAAAATGCAAGTAATATGGCTGTTATTCTTCAAATATTTATACATAAGCATGCGCATAAAAATGTACCAATAATGATCAAATATAACAAATAAACCACACTAATTAAGCTCAAATGCACATGCTTAAAGGTATGAAATTTGGTCCAATCAAATCCCCCACACTTAATCTTTGCACTCCGGGCAAAGTCATATAAAAGATTAACTTAATCATTAAGCATAGTGAAGGCAATTGAAATTATCATAGAATACAAGTAGATCTTCTTGAACCTTTCCCTAGAACTTCGCATAGGCCAAATCTAAGAATACAAAGCGAATGCAAGTTTAACAAGCAACTAGGCTTAAGGAGGAGTGCCAATTGAGATTTTTCCTCACCGGATAAAGTGTTTAAACTCATTCACTCAAGTTAGGAAAAATGCCTAACTAGGGACTTGTGATCACTCTTTGGCTCAATGCACTTGACCATCACCATAAGCTTGTAATAGCTCTAAATTCTCCACCCATTATTATGCATGACACAACCAAATCTAGGGGACTTTGTGGTTTAAATGGAAGGCTAATAATGAATGGTGAATGATGGAAAATAGTCAATGACCAATGATATAAACAAGTTACCACCACATATGCATGCAATACAATGAATACAATTCCACTAAGCATGCTACATCTTTTTTTTTCAAGCACTTTGTGCTTCTCTCAATTTTTCTTTTAACTCAAATGCCTTTGGCATTCATAAGCACTTTGTGCTTTTCTTTCTTTTTTTTTACTTAGGCCTTCGGCCTTATATTTTTTTTTCCTTTTCTTTTGCTTTTTCTTGGCCTTTGGCCACCTCTCTTTTCTTCTTTTTCACTCAAGGGCTCTCGGCCTCTTTTATTTCTCACAATGTAGCATGCTTTACACCAGATACAACAATACAAAGCTAATATAAATGCAAGCATATGCTATAGTCACTCATTCAAACATTGGTCAAGGTGATAGAAAAGAATAGTGAATGGCCCAAAGGGGTTAAACAAAGGATAATATTTTTGGTTGGCTAGTGTTTGGGTCATGAGGGTTTAGAAAGAAACGCCCCTTTCATTTTCAATCATACCATGCATTGTGATCTTGAACAAGAGCTAGGACAAGTTCTAGGAGGTCAAGTAACTATTGGCCCACTCAATTGGGTTGGAGGCTTCTCACATTTATAGCTTACTCTAATTAGTCACTTCCTCCCTAAGAAAAGTTAAATGAGAAACTAACACCCTCTTTATACCTTAAAAGTGCCCCATGCAATGCCCCAAGTAATCATTCCAAGAATTCTACTTACACACTAAAGGACAATTCCATTTGCTTTCAAGAGCCATAATCAAGTCAAATTTTCAAGAAAAATCATGCCAAATAAATCCAAAAACCAAGTGTGAAAGCTTTGAATCAGACCACTTTTAAGCACATAATACACCTCCCCCACACTTAAAGCATACATTGTCCTCAATGGACCAATCAAATCAAGTAGGAAGATGTATTTGAAAGGCAAAGCAGCAAAATAAAAAGCAGGGCAGTTCCAACAAACAAATGGCTCATATGCATGTATTATTAACAAGACTACACTAAACACAACCTAAAATTTTTTTTTTTTTTTTTTTTTTTTTTTCTTTTTTTTTTTTTTTTTTTTTTTTTTTTTTTTTTTACTCACTGACACTCAGGAAGCCTAACTGAATTCAGACTCAAGATGCTAGGCTTCCGGAAGCAAAAATGCTACCGGAAGTAGAACTGCTATAGGAAGTCACTCTAGGTTCAGATTCTACTCTCACCCCTAGCGGAAGCAAACATGCTACCGGAAGCAAAATTGCTTCCGGATGCATCAACGCTTGTGCACAATGAACTTCATCCCCTAGCGGAAGCAAAGTGAACACAATCTGATCCTAAGTAGCAAAGTCTAAGTGAGAGCTTCCGGAAGCAAAAACACTTCCTAATGCAAAATCCTCTATTTCCTCAATGACACTTCCTGACACAAATAGGCATCCCCCAGCACTAATGAAATTTTTCATATTTAAACAACCTAACAAACCTAAACAAAATCCTAAATTTAAACATAATCCTATTTTTTTAAATTCTAACATCTTCCCCCACACTTAAGAATTTGCAATAAAAGAATAAGTGAGGAAAGGAAAGAAACGACCTTTAGGGAGGCTTGAAATTCTCCTTATACAATTTGAGCAAGTGGCCATTGACCTTGTACACACGGCCATCCTTGAGATTCTTGATCTCAACCATCCCAAAGTCGTGAGACTTGAGCACTTCATAAGGTCCTTGCCACTTGTCTTTAAGCTTGCCTCCTCCACAAAATTTGAATCTCACGCGATAGCACAAGACAAGATCTCCCTCCTTGAACTGCTTCCTCAGAATGCCACTATCATGAATGGCCTTA
Source organism: Mimosa pudica (assembly GCA_029929735.1). NCBI lineage: Eukaryota > Viridiplantae > Streptophyta > Magnoliopsida > Fabales > Fabaceae > Mimosa > Mimosa pudica. The sequence goes on from JAKELP010000054.1 coordinate 2,381,172, forward strand.
GTCTTCTCTTTCAGGATCCTTGAGTTCTCAAAAGCTTCATTCCTCAGCTCCTCAAGCTCACTCAGAGTCAACTGCCTTTCTTGAGCAGCAGCATCCATATCCTCAATACAAGATTTAACTGCCCAATAAGACTTGTGCTGCAGCTCAACTGGTAGATGACAAGCCTTTCCATATATGAGCCGATAAGGAGACATGCCAATAGGAGTCTTGAATGAAGTCCTATATGCCCAGAGAGCTTCTTCAAGTCTCAAACTCCAATCCTTCCTACTTGGCTTCACAATTCGCTCAAGGATGTTTTTAATTTGCCTATTGCTCACCTCAGCTTCTCCATTGGTTTGGGGATGGTAAGGTGTAGAAACCTTGTGATTCACCCCAAATTGACTGAGCAATGAAGACATAAGCTTGTTACAGAAATGAGACCCTTGATCACTCACCAAAGCCTTAGGAACTCCAAACCGGCAAAAGATATTAGACTTCAAAAATTTTAACACAGCCCTCGCATCATTGGCTCTGGTTGGCACAGCTTCCACCCACCTAGATAGGTAGTCCACTGCCAGCAGAATATATGTGTAGCCGTTAGATGGTGGAAAAGGTCCCATAAAATCTATACCCCATACATCAAAAGGGTCACAGTATAGCATTGGCACTTGAGGCATCTCTTGTCTCTTCCCCATACTTCCAAACCTTTGGCATTTGTCACAAGACTTGCAATACTCAAATGCGTCTTTAAACAGAGTAGGCCAATAGAAACCGGCCTCCAGAATCTTCCTTGAAGTCTTTTTAGCACCAAAGTGTCCTCCACAAGCTAGTGAATGACAAAACTCTAGAATTGATGGAACTTCCTCATCTTGCACACACTTTCTGATTATTTGATCATTACATAGCCTCCACAAGTGCGGCTCATCCCAAATATAGTAGCTAGCATCCCTCTTCAACTTTTGGACTTGATGCTTGTTCAGAGATGGTGAAGTGACTTCGGCAACAAGGTAGTTCACAAGATGAGCATACCAAGGATCTTTCTTTGCATTTAAGGCACATAATAAGGCATCTGGGAAGATATCACAAATAAGAGAAGAATCATCAACACCTTCCACATCCTTTGGCAAACGGCTCAAATGATCAGCTACCAAGTTCTCTTTTCCAGTTCTGTCTTTGATCTCCAACTCAAATTCTTGTAACAGCAACACCCATCGCAAGAGCCTGGGCTTTGTTTGTGGCTTGGACAGTAAATAACGAACAGCTGCATGATCTGTGAATATAGTTACTTTGGAATGAAGTAAGTATTGCCGAAATTTATCTAGACCGAAGACAATGGCAAATAATTCCTTCTCAGTGGTTGTATAATTCCTTTGGGCTCTATCCAAAGTCTTAGACGCATAAGCAATCACCCTTGGCAAAGAATCATGCCTCTGGCCGAGCATAGCTCCCAACGCTTCGTTAGAAGCATCACATGATAGCTCAAAAGGAAGCTCCCAATTAGGTGCAACCAAGATAGGAGGAGAAATAAGCCTTGACTTCAACTCAACAAAGGCTTCCTTACAAGAATTAGAAAAGTCAAACTCGGCTTCTTTTTGAAGTAGATGAGATAAAGGAGCAGCAATTTGGCTGAAGCCCTTGATAAATCTTCGATAAAATCCCACATGTCCTAAAAAGGACCTCAACTCCTTCAAGCAAGTAGGGAAGGGTAGAGAAGAAATTACCTCAACCTTGGCTTTGTCAACCTGAATGCCCTCCTTTGAGACTAAGTGTCCCAAAACTATTCCCTTGTCCACCATGAAATGGCATTTCTCATAATTGAGCACCAAACCCTTCTCCACACATCTGACCATTGCTTTCTCAAGATTGACCAAGCAAGCATCAAAACTGTCTCCATAGAGGGAGAAATCATCCATAAACACCTCTATGCCATCCTCCAGCAAGTCATTAAAAATGCTCATCATACAACGTTGAAAGGTTCCTGGAGCATTGCACAGACCAAAAGGCATTTTTCTATATGCGAAGGTTCCAAATGGGCAAGTAAAGGTTGTTTTCTCTTGGTCCTCTGGTGCTATGGGAACCTGGAAATACCCGGAGAAACCATCCAGAAAACAATAGTGTGACTTGCCTGCCAGTCTTTCCAACATCTGGTCGATAAATGGCAAGGGAAAGTGGTCTTTTCTCGTGGAGTCATTCAACTTCCTGTAATCAATGCATACCCTCCAAGAATTCTGAACTCGTGTAGGCACTAGCTCATCCTTGTCATTCTTTACCACGGTCAACCCACTCTTCTTTGGCACCACATGGATGGGACTCACCCATTCACTATCGCTTATCGGGTAGATAATTCCAGCACTTAATAGCTTTTCTACCTCCTTTTTCACAACATCAAGAATTAAGGGATTGAGCCTTCTCTGTGGTTGCCTCACTGGTTTAGCATCGTCAGTAAGCAAGATCCGGTGCATGCAGGTGGTAGGACTCATGCCAGGAAGATCAGCTAGAGTCCACCCAATGGCCCTCTTGTATCTTCTTAATACATCCAGTAACTTCTCTTCCTCAAGAGAAGAAAGAGTAGTAGAGATAATCACCGGCAGCTTCTCATTTTCAATCAAGTAGGCATACTTGAGATTAGGCGGCAAAGGTTTCAGCTCCAGAGTAGGTGGCTCAATAATAGAAGGTACCAAAGTGTGCATCTCAACTTGCAACACTTTAGGCTCATAGAAATCATCATCAAATTGTGGCAGCTCATCAAAGTAATCAGAAAGAGTCATTGGCTGCCTCAGATCTTCACAACAATTCGGCCTCTTAGAGTCTGAGGCCTCAGCACTCTTATTTGAGTCTGCATCACCACTGTCGCTCAGGGTAGAAACATGTGGACCGTCAGCGAGCGCATGCTCTTTCAGATAAAGCTTCTCCCTCAGCTTGTGTAAGCGGCTTCTCCTTAAAGCTTCATACTCTTCAATATCAAACCTTTGTGAACTAGACTCCTCAATTTCCTTTGTGAATTCACAACCTCCATCCTTCGTTTGTCCTACAAAAGTGAGCAAACTTCCCTCTTCCAAGGGGTTGTAGCTTGACAAAGAAGATATAGAAGTGCAATCATCATCAAAATTATAGTTCACATACATGGAATCCATGAATTCAGTTACTGTACTTCCTATACTAGATGAATCATTAAAAACATCATGCAAGCATGTATTAGAAATCAATCTAGCACAAGAATCATTACAGCACATATGAGCATCAATTTTATCAAACATGTTCATCTTAAAAGAATTCACATGCTCATCATAAATCACATGCATCAATGAATCAACCACACTCAGCCCTAGGAGAGAATAATCCTCGTGGGGGTGTCTCATGGCTTCTCCTACATCAAATCTTATTATTTGATTCCCCACTTGCATTGTAACAAATCCCCCTTCTAAACTTATCACCATCTTGGCAGTTTTCATAAATGGTCTTCCTAGGATCAAAGAATCATCCATACTAGTGTCACTGGTCATATCTAGTACATAAAAGTCCACGGGGAAAACTAGTTCCCTAACCTTCACTAGAATGTCTTCTATAAAGCCAAAGGGTTTCTTTATGGACCTATCAGCCAGTTGAACTACAACACTGGTTTCACTCAGGTTCTTCAATCCTAGTGCAAAGTAGGTGGCCTTAGGCATGACGTTAATGGCTGCCCCTAAATCAAGAAGTGCTTTCCCAAAACTAAGTTTCCCTATCTGACAAGGGATAGTGAAAGATCCAGGATCTTTGCACTTTGAGGGCAGGTGCCCTTTTAAGAGAGACGAAACATTAGTCCTTAATTGGACCTTGTTACTTACATTACCAACTCTCTTGTTAGTACACAGATCCTTTAAAAACTTTGCACATTTAGGCATTTGTTTCAACAGTACAAGTATAGGTACATTCACTTCAAGCTTAGAGAATAAATTGAGCATTTCCTTTTCTAACTCATCATCATGTTGTTTCTTAACTAAAGCATACGAGTTAGGAAAAGGTAAATATTTAGGGTCAACAGACTTACCTTTAGGAGACTCATCTCCTTGCTGAGTAGGTTGTTCTTGCGAAGAAGATTCTCCAACTTTGCGCTTTCCCTCTGCAATCTCCTTCCTCTTCTCCTCTTGTGAGGTCTCAACTTCCTCACTCTTCTTAGTCAGACTCTCAGCCTCATCGAGTGGTTTATCAGGAGGAGGACTCAGTACAGCCTCTTCATGCATCCGATCACCAACAAAATCATTCTGGAGGCTAGAGTGACCTTCCTCATTCAACTGACTCTGCTCAGCCTCAAAAGGTAGTTGTGTTTGCTCCTCTTCCTCCTCATATTCATATGCATCACCATATTTCCGTCCACTTCTTAGGTGCATAGAATGAATGTTTTGAGGATTAATCACCACATTAGACGGCAATCCACCTTTCTTTGCTTCCTGCTCAGCTTTTTCATTAAACATTTGAGAAACTAAGGTAGTTACATCTTTCTTTAGGCCTTCTCCAAATTTTTCCATTAAACTTGACATCATCTGGTACATAGTATCTTGTTGAGATGTCGAAGAACTAGATGAAGGAGCATGAGCTGGATCATTATTCTTCATAAATGGAGGAGGAACATTAGCTTGTTGATTCGGCCTGTACCTTTGATCATTAGAGTTAGGCCTCCCTTGATATGAACCATAGCCTTGTTGTGAGGGATAGGCATTAGCAGCTTGGTAGTTACCTCCCCCCCACTTAGGCTGTTGCTGTGGCTGGAAAAAGCTGAAATTTGTGGCTTGGTTTGAACCTCCCCCCCACTTAAAGTTCGGGTGGTCCCTCCATCCCGGATTGTACGTGGAAGAGTAAGGATCATATTTGGCTGGAGGCCTAGCATTGTTATACATGGCCGCCACTTCCGCTTGGGATGGACAGTCTGATGGTAGGTGCATGGACGAGCCACAGTGATCACAGGATGAGGCCACCAAGGCCATAGAATCATCAACACAAGGAGTAGGCTGAACAAAGCGTCCATCCATCCGACTGAGGCTCTCAGTCAGCCTCTCAATAGAGTTGTACAGCTTGTCATCACTACTCACAGAGGCAACCTTTGGCGCAGCACCATACAAAGCATCACGTCCATAAAAATTCTGGTGATTAGAGGCCATGGTTGAAAATAAGTTCCATCCTTCATTGGCTGATAAGTTGAAAAGTGAGCCATTAGAAGCAGCATCCACACTCATCTTGAGCTGTGGCACCAGGCCATCATAAAAGTACTGGACCAAATTGCCTTTGGAGATATTGTGATTGGGGCACGAGTTCACCAAGGTGTTGAACCGGCTCCAATATTCATAGAATGTCTCCTGAGAGAATTGCTGAACACCTGTGATGTCTTTCCGCAACTTTGATATCTTGGAGAGTGGAAAATAGCGGTCTAAGAACACCTTCTTAAGTTGCTCCCAAGAAAGAGTGGCATAATGAGTAGGCAGGTTCAAGAGCCACTCCTTGGCTTTTCCTTCCAAGGAAAACTGGAACACTCGCAACAGAACGTCATCCAGGTCTGCATTAGGTGGCTTCATGGAGGAACAAGTATGATAGAGGCCAAGGAGGTGTGTGTGAGCATCCTCATGCGGAAAACCTGTAAACTTAGGCAGATGAGCAAGAAGAGATCCTTTGATCTCAAAGTTAGCGGGGTTAGCATAAAAACCTTGTGGTGCAAATGATGCATATGACTGTGTGAATTCACGCATAGGTCTATCATCATCATGTAATTGCCTACCCCCCTCAAAATGATGTTCATCCTCTTGCTCTCTCCTTTCACGTCGCTCACGCTCATGTTCATGTTCTCTTGCCTCTCTCTGATGTTCTCTATGGTCCTCTCTCCTTTCTGCCATAATAAAATGCTGGTCTAGGATTGTGGTATTAGAAGCGACAGATGAATTGTATGGCTTTGATGTGGATCCTACAGATTGCTTACTAGCTTGCTTCTCGTGCTTTTTCTTTTTCTTAAGGTCTCTAAGAGTCTTATTAATCTCTCTATCCAATGGCACTAGTGATGTGGTAGGGTTCATGCAATTCACTAAGTGCAACTATATGCAGTGGAAACTAAACAGCCAAGCAATTAGTCTCTGCAAAACAAATCAGCAAGACAAACACCAATACCAGCAGAATATGCAGCAAAATCCAGAAAATCCAGAAAAATGACAGACAAAAACACCAGTAAAAATCACAGCAAAGTCCTACAACTAAAAATCACCTACAACAAAAACTAAGAAAATGTAACTAAAAACCTAAGACAAGAAAGAATTCAACCAAACCGGCAACGGCGCCAATTTGATTTAACTCTTTTTCGTCGTCTAAAAAGAGCTAAAGCAAATAAAACTAGAATTAAACTACAGTAGTTAGCAGCAAGTCCTAGGTCAATTCACAGTTCGGTTTTATCTCTTGCTTAGGTCAATTAATTACAAGTTAAGCAAATTATCAAACAGGTTGTGTGCAGGTTTTATATGTGTAAGACTAATTAAAACTAATCTAAACTACAACTAACAGAATCAAAAGTGAATGAGTGAAAGTATGGATGAGATGTACCTCCTTCTCCAAGTACTCCGTGCTTATGTTTAATCGGACTTCATATACTTGATCTTCTTAATATAAACTAGTTAAATTCTCAAGATCTCTTTAATCAAAGAAGTCTACAAGAGTTTAACTAATTCAATTAAGGCTTAAGCTCTTTCAAGCCAAGAACATACCTAAGCAACATTAAGTACCAAATCTATAGCACTTAAGAAACAAATTCATTCCACAAATGTAAGAGGAGCTAATCGCACACACATACATATATGAAACTACAAGAATTAAGCCTCGGTTTTCATGTCCTTAACAATCAAGAGAGGTTTTCAAGCTAACATAAAGTAGAACACCTAAAACTAGATGTCTAACCTATACACGCCTAATCAAGGTCATACATAGGCAAAAATTTACATCTAGCTTGAAACCTAAAAGAGAAAATTACAAGCATATGAAGCCATAGGTTAAGTCTACAAGCACATTTCCTTGGAGAAGAAGGATAGGCGATTTAGCCTGACATGGAGATGAAGGTGGATGAAGGTAGTTGTGAGATTCTGGGCATGGCGAAGGTTGTGAGGTGAAAGAGATGAAGAAAATGAAGATGGAGTTGAGAGAGTTTGTTAGAGGAGAGAGAGAAAATGAAAAAATGAAGTCAGTGAAGTACAGGTGTGTGTAAGTTAGTTACGTTTTGGGGTTTTATAGTGGTGAGTAGCTTTGGGATTATCGCCCAAAGGGTATTTTCGGTATTTGGTAAAAGTTAGGATGAATGTGGACTAGATCTCATCTCCATGCATTTTCAAAGATTCCTCCTTTTTCCTCAAGTGATTGTGCTTCCCTTTTTGCCCTTAATGAGCCCTCCAGACTTGAATTTGACCTTGGCGCCAATTTTGCCTCATTTGGAAAAAATGCTCCCCAAGTAACTTCAAGCTGCAGGGTTGACTTTGCCTTAAATTAACTCTGCACCAAAGACTTCTGAAAAGTAGTTGACATTTCTGATCATTGTGCAGTCTGACTCTTGCACTCGCTGACTGATGGACTTTGGCTTCCGGATACAGGACTTCATACTACAAGCGCGAGCACATTCACTTCCGGATGAGAATCCACTCCCTGATGCAACTCTTTGTCCGCCAGCGCCAGCACGTTTGCTTCCGGATATAAATCCACTTCCGGATGTAAATCCACTTGATGAGAATCCACTCCCTGATGCAACTCTTTGTCCGCCAGCGCCAGCACGTTTGCTTCCGGATGTGAACCTGAGTGCTTGTCATCTAGCCTTCCTTCTTGCCAAGTTATCTCCACTGAAACTCCACCAAGGGTGTATGGGGCCCACTTGGGACCCCCCTACATAAGGAACACATCACATAGTCAAAATGACCAAAATACCCTTGGTTTCATAAAATGCAAGTAATATGGCTGTTATTCTTCAAATATTTATACATAAGCATGCGCATAAAAATGTACCAATAATGATCAAATATAACAAATAAACCACACTAATTAAGCTCAAATGCACATGCTTAAAGGTATGAAATTTGGTCCAATCAGATTGCTTGCTGGTGTTTCTTTTGGTGGTGAAGAAGATGATGGTAGTTTTGGAAGATTAAGTATTTCATCATCTCCTGTGGATTGTCCCCATGTAGGAGTTTCATCGAATACAACATGCATTGATTCTTCTACAATTCTAGTTCTCATGTTGTATATTCTATATGCTTTACTCCTAAGGGAATATCCTATGAATATACCTACATCAGCTTTTGGATCAAACTTACCCAGATTTACCTTTCCATTGTTATGCACATAGCATTTTGATCCAAAGATTCTGAGGTGGCTGATGTTGGGCTTCCTTCCTTTGTACAGCTCATAGGGAGTCTTGTCCAAGCCCTTGCGAACATAGGCTCTGTTAGAGATATAGCAAGCAGTGCTCATAGCATCCGCCCAGAACACTTGAGAAACCTCTTTCTCGTTGAGCATGCTTCTGGCCATCTCAGTCAGAACCCTGTTCTTTCTCTCGACCACTCCGTTTTGCTGAGGAGTTCTAGGAGCTGAGAAGTTGTGTTCAATACCATTTTGCTCACATAGCTCAGAGAAGCTATGGTTCTCAAACTCTCCTCCATGGTCTATCCTTATGGCTGTGATTTTGAGCTCTCTCTCATTCTGCACTTTCTTAGCCAGGACAACAAAAGCATCAAAAGCATCTTGCTTAGAGGCAAGAAACATAGTCCAAGTGAACCTTGAATAATCATCCACCACCACTAGAGCATACAGGTTTCCACCCAAGCTCTTCACTCTCGCTGGCCCAACCAAATCCATATGGATTAGTTCCAAGGGTCTGCTGGTGGAGACTCTCTTCTTGGTTTTAAACGAGGACTTTGTTTGCTTCCCTCGTTGGCAGGATTCACAGATAAAATCATGCTTTACCTTAAAAGATGGAATACCTATAGCTAGCTCCTTTTTAATTAGCATATCAAGTTGAGTAAAATTAACATGAGCTAACCTCTTATGCCAAAGCCAACTGTTCTCATCACTAGATATTAGACATTTTTCTTCCAGTTGTTGACACAAGTCTAGAGTATATAGGTTTCCATTTCTATTTGCCTTAAGTTTGCATTTTAAGTTGGCCTTATCTAAATTCAGATCCTGCTTATCAACTATTATGCACTCATGTGAATCAAAGATTACCCAATTTCCTTTGTCAGTGCTCTGGCTCACGCTCAGCAGGTTGTGACAGAGACCGTCCACCAGATAGACGTCTTTTACTGGTCCAACTTCTCCAACTCCAGTGATCTTTCCACTTTGATTTCCTCCAAAGGTTACTGTGGCTCCGTCTTTGATCACCAGAGATTTGAACTTGTCTCTGTCTCCAGTCATATGTCTCGAGCATCCGCTGTCAATATACCATTTCTGTTCTTGGATGCTTTGAGACACACCTGAAAGAATCAAGTAAGCTTAGGTACCCAACCTTTCTTGGGTCCTCTGTCATTAGTTTTCAGTGCCCTTGGTCTAGTGTTAGCCTTGACCTTGGGCTTTTGTTCATTCAGTGCCTCCGGCCTAGTGCTGGCTCTAGGCTCTTGGGTTTTCCCTGTGGATTGTTTCCAGGCTCGGGATCCCTGTCCTCCCTTAGTTTCCTTTCCAGGGGGAGGATCCTTTGTAGCCTTGGTTCCTTTAGGGACCCATTTGTAAGAGCTACTTGCTCCATGCTTCTTGGCATTACAGGTGGACGTGGAGTGTCCTTTCCTGTTGCAATAGTTACAGAAGCTGAAGGGTGAGGAGCTGTGACTAGTGGCTTTGTGGAAGAATTTTAAGTAGGGCTTCACTTTTGGTTCCACCCACTTTTTCCCTCTAGGAGTATATCCTAACCCAGTCCTATCCCTATATGCCCTTTGATTCATTAAAATTATATTTAACATTTCTGACCCATTTGTAAACTTCTGCAGGGCATTTTGCAGCTTGTCTCTCTCAACTGAGATTTTGCTGCAATTAGGGCAGCTCTCAAGTGTTGGGGCATTGGGTTCTGCTTGGGGAGAACCCTCGCCATCCGCTACCGGAAGCTTTCTTGCTTCCGCTAGCTCTTCACTTAGTGAGTCCACCTTGGATTCAAGTGATTCCTTTTTAGTTTTTAACACTTTATAGGCTTTACATAATCGAGAGAATTCTTCATGAACCTCATTGTAAGCCTCTTGCAGTTCAGAGAAAGTTACCTCATTGTCTTCGTGGGTGAGGTCAAAATCTGAAGATGCTTCCTCATCATCTTCTCTGGCTACCAGGCAGAGGTTGGCAACTTCTTCCTCATCACTTGCTTCGTCATCTGAGCTATTCACCCAGATAGAGGATACGAAGGCCTTTCTTTTGTCTTTGCCTTTTGACTTCTGCAGACTGGGACACTCAGCCTTGAAGTGACCAGGCTTCTTACATTCAAAGCACACAGGGGCCTTTTCCTTCTTGTATCCCCTCCTCTGGCTGGAGTCACCTTTCTGAAAGCCTCCTTTCTTTCTGAAGAACTTTCTGAACTTTCTCACCATCATAGCCATCTCCTCATCGTCCATTTCCTCCTCATCATCCTCATCATCATCATCATCAATCTCCTTGCTGGGAGCAACAAAGGCAAGATTCTTGGTCTTTGATGAGGCTTGAGGAGCTCTCTGAGCCTGCAGGGTAGGTTCATACTCAGCCAGAGAGCCAAATAGTGCAGTGATCGAGCTGGTTGATTCTCCCTGGACTTCTTGCAAGATGGTTACTTTGGTGATCCAGTCACCTTTCAAGACCTTTAGGATCTTGCTAACTTGCTCTCTTTCAGGAATATCCTTACCCAGCGAGGCCAAATTGTTGATGAGGTGAGTGAACCTGAGCTCCAGCTCCCTGATTGGCTCAGTTGGACTAAGCATGGCGAACTTGTGAAATTCTTCCACCAGCATCTCAACTCGTCTTGCTTTCACTCCCCTGGTTCCAGAGTGAGCAGCCTCAAGAGCCTCCCACATATCCTTAGCATTTTGTGGTGGCTGATCCTGTGAAACTCCTTAGGACTGAGAGCACACTGAATGTAGTGCATAGCCCTAAAATTTAGTTGGACTAGAGCATAGTCCTCATTGGTGTACCTGGCTTTCAGCTTAGCAAAGCCATCCTCATCTAGTGGAGTGTGATCCCCTCGTTCGATTACATCCCAAAGTCTAAGATCACTTGACTTGATGTAAGTCTCCATCCGAAACTTCCAGAATGGATAGTGAAAGTAATGGATGCACAAGGGGGGGTGAATTGTGCTTCAAAAATAAATGCTTAAATAAAACCAACACAATATTTATACTGGTTCGGTCTACCTGACCTACGTCCAGTTCTCAACCACCCAGGCCGAGTTCCACTATCTCTCAGGTTTTAAATCGGGTTCACCTGAAACCTTACAACAACAAGTTTTGGACGGGATCACTTGCAACCTTACAACCACAAGTTTTACACAAGGCTCACTTGTAACCTTTCTAACTAGCTCCCCCTCACACCGAGCAAGGGGTTAACCTTTACACTTAAAGGATTTTACAAACTGAGTTCTCTCAAAGAACGGATAGTGTTACACACTTAAGTACAGTCAATGCTCTTATAACAGAAAGAGACTTAACACCAAAGAGTACAGAATATGTAGATGAGAATGATCATTCGATGTGTTAAATGCTCTTTACTTTTCTGGGCAGCTTTGAATGCTTGAAGATGTTCTTAGTTTCTCGCTCTAACTTCTCTCAAGAGTATTCAAAGATAATTGTTAACCTCATAAATGAGGTTTGAGTCTCTTTATATAGTCTTCAAGCAATCTGTCTCTTGGTAGGTGGGAGAGCCGTTTGAATATGGCCGTTTAACCCATGTTACCGTTTGCCCAATAAATGCTTCATCAATGCATAGCAGGGTTGACTTGCTTTATCTCTGAAAAGTAGTCCTGACACCTCTGCTCTGACAAAAGCATTCTGACACTGCAACTTCTGACATTCTGATTGCTTGCGGAAGCAGATTCTCATCCGGAAGCAATTCTACTGAGTGTGCTGCACTGAGTGTTAGTCTAACAGTATAAACATATAGTTACATGCAGTGGGAGTGTTCTTAGTCTAAGAGGTCTTCCTTGCATCCGGAAGCACTTCTCCATCCGGAAGTAAATCCGCTGGATGAAGGGTTTTGTTCACTATTACTCACTCTCGCTCAGTGTTCATTCAATCCAACAGCCAGCGCTAGTCACTGAGCTATCGGAAGCACTTCTACTGGATGTTGCTCACTTTCACTGACGCTTAGGGATATCTATTCCAACAGTCAGCGCCAGTCTAAGTCTAACAGGAAGCAAATTCACTTCCGGTTGAATCTTAACTTAGTCTTAGGATTTTGTATATCTAGTGCTCATGGACTAAGTTAATTCCTAAGTGAATTTCTTGCTGCCGCTGGGGGATGAGACATTCATCCGCGAGCGCTAGTCCTAATCTATCCGGAAGTAAGTCCACATCCGGTTGCACTTTTACTTAGGATTCTACGTTCACCTATTGCTTTCTAATTTCTTTCATATTTTAGTCCTCATCAAAACTTAAGATTTTAACAGATAGTTATACCCATCAAAGCCTGGGGGCTTGTTGGGTTGAATAGAGACATCTGGTAGAGAGTAATCTGTATCCATTACTGGATCTTTACTTTCTGGATTCGTTGGAATCGAGTGAGAAAGACCTGCTCTGATACCAAATGAAAGTAATGGATGCACAAGAGGGGGGTGAATTGTGCTTCAAAATAAATGCTCAAATAAAACAACACAAGGGTTTATACTGGTTCGGTCTACCTGACCTACGTCCAGTTCTCAACCACCCAGGCCGAGTTCCACTATCCCCAGGTTTTAGAACGGGTTCACCTGGAACCTTTACAACTGCAAGTTTTGAACTGGATCACTTGCAACCTTACAACCACAAGTTTTACTCAAGGCTCACTTGCAACCTTTCTAACTAGCTCCCCCTTATTTCCAGCAAGGGTTCAACCTTTACAAATAAAGGATTTTTCTAACTAAGTTCTCTTAAAGAACAGATAGTGTTACACACTTAAGTACAATTAATGCTCTTATAACACGAAGAGACTTAACTACAAAGAGTACAAGATATGTAGATGAAAAGATCACTCAATGAGTTAAATGCTCTTTCTCTTTTCTGGGCAGCTTTGAATGCTTGAAGATTTTCTTGGTTTCTCTCTCTAGCTTCTTTCAAGAATGTCAAAGATAATAGATGATCTTCATAAATGAAGTTGAACTCCTTTATATAGTCTTCAAACATTCTGACTCTTGGTAGGTGGGTTAGCCGTTTGAATATGGCCGTTTTTCCCATGTTACCGTTTGCCCAATAAATGCTTCATCAATGCATAGCAGGGTTGACTTGCTTTATCTCTGAAAAGTAGTCCTGACAACTCTGCTCTGACAAAAGCATTCTGACACTGCACTTCTGAACGTTCTGACATTCTGATTGCTTGCGGAAGCAGATTCACATCCGGAAGCAACTCTACTTAGTGTGCTGCATTTGAACGTTAGTCTAACAATATAAGCACATAGTCACATGCAGTGGGAGTGTACTTAGTCTAAGAGGTCTTCCTTGTAACCGGAAGCACTTCTACATCCGGAAGCACTACTACTGGATGAAGGATTATATTCACTTTTACTCACTCTCGCTCAGTGTCCTTCAATCCAACAGCCAGCGCTAGTCACTAAGCAATCGGAAGCAATTCTACTAGTCGTGGCTTATGTTCACTGACGCTCAGTGTTACCTATTCCAACAGCCAGCGCTAATCACTAAGCTATCGGAAGCAATTCTACTAGACGTGGCTTATGTTTACTGACGCTTAGTGTCATCTATTCCAACAGCCAGCGCCAGTCTAAATATAACAGGAAGCAATTCCACTTCCGGTTGAATCCTGGCTTAGTCTTTAAGGTTTTGTATATCTAGTGCTTCTGGACAAAGTTATTTCCCTAGTGAATTACTTGCTGTCGCTGGGGGATGAGTCATTCATCCGCGAGCGCTAGTCCTAGTTTATCCGGAAGTAAATCCACATCCGGTTGCACTCTTACTTGGGATTCTATGTTAACCTATTGCTTTCTAAGTACTTGATTCATTCTTTCATATTTTAGTCTTCATCAAAACTTAAGATTCTAACAATATGTGTTTTTCAATTTTCATTTAATTACTTGTGCCTCTTGCATTCATCATCATCATCATCATCATCATCATCAACCACCCTTTCTCTTGTAAAGCACTAATCGTGTTAACCTAGCTGGCTTGCAAAAGGCATATGGCCTACCTCTTCAATTATAGGCAAGGTAATAGGCTCGATCTTTTTTCTTGGCATATCATGCTTAATAGGTTAGCCCTAGACTTTTGAAAAGGCATATCAAGCTTGTTAGGATGGCTTATTAAGCAATTAATTAAAATATAACATTTACTCTTGTATACAAATATTATAGTTAGTTAACATCACTAACCATACTTTTACATGTTTTACATTCCCAAATTCATTGAATTAATGCATGTTCTTTTTTTAATTACACTAAACTGGTATGCATTCTAGCACTTGTTCTAGCACTCGCAAAACTTTGTTGGTATTTGATCTATTCTAGAGCAACTTAGGCATAATATACATGTTTATTGACTTAGTTTCATAAACATTTTCAATGATACTTTTAGCCCTAAACTTCATGCAGATAATTGGAGAAACACCCCCCCCAAAAAAAAGGGAAAAATAACCACAAATGGAGAAGGCAAAAATCACAAAACAAAGGAGGGAAAAATCATAATTGTGCATGCAAGTCGTTGTGGCTCTCGCTGCGAACAATAGATGTTGTCAACAAACGTTTTGGGATTTTTGGAGAACTCCCTTGCGCTGGAAATCACCTTCCCAAGCTAGAATTCGTCATTTCTTATTTAAAGCAAGATTGACTGCCAATAATTATTAAGCTAATTGAGTTTACTATGGACCTGAGTTCAAAACTCTATCACTCAAAAGCCCAATTCTATTAGAAAATTAGATAATGTCATGTTCTCTTCAAGAGAAATTCTTAGATGGTATAAATTTCACCCAAGAATTTCTCTTTATCTTACTGAATTCCCCCTCCCTCCAAAAAATAAAAATAACCAAACTCTATGTTTGATGAGAACATACATAAAGATAATTCCCAAAATATGGCCCACAAGACCAAAATTTTCTCCCCGATTAGGGCATACTTTAAGTCTAGGAAGGAACATAGGGTGCAAACTAAAACATAAATCTGAATCTTGAAATGTATATTAAGGCCCAAAACAACAGCCACTGGTATATAAACAGAACCAGAAAAAAAAAGAAACCAACACTGGAGTTGTGACAACATTCTAAAAAGTAACATTTGATGCCAAAAGTCAATGTACAAAATAGAGATGGAATAGCTCTATCATCTGAACCATTAAAATTCCGCATCCTAACAGTAAAACTTCAGCAGATTATCCAAGAAATATCCATAATCCAACACAATTAATGAAACTTGTAACATCACCCATGGATTTTTGTATCATGCCTAACCAACGATAGTTTGGGCCTTGTTAAGGATCACACCTTCATACTTCCCCTGAAACCATTTCATGGCATCATCCTTTGTGACACGTTGCTGAATACCAACACGAGACTTGCACCTACGACAACGGCCAACACGATAGCCAGGACGTGATACATGTATGGGATTAGGAGTAGGATGCACGTGAGATATTATGTAGGCACGTGAGGAGGGTTATTAATACTGTTTTGGTATTAACTGGTTGCATTAGCTAGAATTAGTTAGCTATAACAGAATTAGGTACACGTGGCATGAGATGATTGTAATCAGAATTGTATATAGATAGGATTATACACTCACATTGAGTTGTTGAATAATACAGTCCCTCTTTCTCTATCTCTTCTCTTATCTCTCTCTCTCTCTCTCTATCTCTTTTCTTTTTCTTCTATTCTTGCATCTTCTTATCTGTTCTTTACCTAACCCTCACTAAATTTCCCTTGTATCACTGGTATCAGAGCCATTCTTCTTGACTCAATGGGTCTGGAGACGCGTTTGGAGAAAATTGGTGAACTAGAACAACGATTGGAGACTCACATTGCTTTATCTGAGAGTACTAATGCCCTGGCCGAAAGTACTAAGGAGCGTGGGGATCAGAGTGTGGCTGAGATTGGAGATTTGCGACTCATGATGGCTCGAATGGAGGTGAATTTACAAACTTAACTAGATCTTTGAGTCAATTGACCGGAGTGACGACTCAAGAATTGAATGACGGTATACTCCGTAGGCCAAATCATCTGCAATTTGGTACTTGTAATCCTAACAATAATGGGTACACAGCGGCGACGAAGCATTCTCGAGTTGAATTTCCGAGGTTCAATGGTACGGATTTCAGAGGATGGTCTTATAAATGCCGTCAATTCTTTGCGGTGGATGCTACACCGGTGAATCAAAGAATCAAGATCCTGAGTATTCATTTGGAGGATAAGGCATTGAAGTGGCATTTGAATTTTATGCGTGGGAGGCGAGAGGAAGAAGTTTCGTGGGAAGAATATTTCCAACAGATGGAAATAAGATTTATGGATGTCCATCAGATGAATCCCATGGTTCAATTGAAGCAGCTTCAACAAGCTAAACTGTCGGTTGATGAATACATTGATGTTTTTGATGATCTCTTGACGGAAGTGGAGATTACGGAGACTATGGCAATGAGTTTCTTTCTGGGTGGATTAAGGCAAGATATTCAGGCAGTGGTAGAAGCGTTTAAACCTTCATCCTTGGCAAGCATGATGCAGATGGCCAAGATTCAAGAAAGATCAATCAAGGCTATTTGTGACTTGACTCCTAAATCAGGTTATCATTCTTGGCCTTCACAAAATTTTAATCTACATACTTTTGAATCTCGGGGAGGTGATTAGACCTATTTTTATATGTTTAAGCATGTGCAATTGAGCTTAATTAGTGTGGTTTGGTTGCTATATTTGATTATTATTGAGATATTATATGCGCATGCTTATGTGTGATTTATTGGAGAATATTAGCCTTATTACTTGCATTTTAAGAAACCAAGGGTATTTTGGTCATTTTTGACTATGTGATGAATTTTCCATGTAGGGGGGTCCCACGTGGGCCCCACACACCCTTGGGAGTGCTTATGTGGCAAGGAGGAGGCTAGGTGACAAAGGCAAAGGCATAAGACAAAAATTACCCCTTTTGTAAAAAACAAGGGATTTGCACATTTCCAAAAGGGGTAATATGGAGCCAAAAATTCAAATTCAAGTTGGTGAAGCTTCATTAAGGGCAAAAAGGGAAGCACAATTGAAAGGAGAAGAAGGAGGAAGCTTGGAAGGATGTATCTAGTCAACATGGAGACCACATTCACCCACCATTTACCCTAATACCTAAACTACCCTTCCTTCCCCATTTACCTTCAACCAATTCGCATAAACACTCCTCTCTCACCATCAAAAATATCTTTGCCAACCCATAATCCTATTTTGACAACTCATCATCCCACTAATCCAACTCACTAATCTAACTCCCACTTCATTTAACCCTAACCCACTTCATTTGACACATTCTTCACTTTCCATTTTTCTCTCTCTTCTTCCATTTTCTCTCAACTCCATCTTCATCTTCTTTCCTTCTCCATTTTCGCAAAACCTAACCTCCATGGCCATTTCTCCACGCAATTCCTCCATCTCTCACATCTCCATGCTTGGCTAAGCATCCTTCTCCTTCCTTCAAGTCAAGATTTGTGCTATGAGCTTCAATGTAATCGGCCTTGTGTGAGAATCTCATCTTCTAGGTTTTCAAGTTTGTAATCATTTAGATCTTTCATGTCTAAGATTTTTAGGTATGTTAGATCTAGGATTTTGTATGGAGATTTCCATGTAAAGTTCATTTATCCTTCAAGCTTGTAAACCTAACTTCTAGTTCTTGAACTTCATGTGTGATATGTTTAATTTTGTTGTAGCTTCATGAGAACAATCATATGTGTTTACATTTTAATTGTTTCTTGAAGTGAATTTTATATAGAAGTTAGTTTTGATTTCTATCTCACCTATGGAAATGCATCACGTTCAAGGCTAGGCTATCTTGATTAATTAGTTTAAACTAGCTAAAGCTTCTTAGATTTGAGAGGTTTGGCCGATTTAAGCTAGTTAATTAAGAGAAAATTGTCACATGAGGCCTATCAATTGAGATTGCACAAATTGAGACTTGAAGGAGGAGGTTCCACTTCTTGATTACATCTCATCTTTTCAATTCGGTTTTATAGCTTGTTTTTAGTTAATGATTGTAGCTTGATAATCAAAATCAAACTCCTATTTCTTGTTAATTTGTGTGGCTTATTTCTTAGGATTGGCAAGATTTTTAACCTAGATTGAGGAAAAGACCCTTACTAATCACTTGCTACTTAGTAAGTTTAGTATTGTATTGTGTTTGATTAATCTTTTAAGGCGACAAAAAGGTTAAATCAGGAGGTGGATCTTTTTCGGGATTTACAGGAAACACTAGTAACAAGTCATCATATGGGTCTAGTAGTGGATCAAAAGCGGTGACTCTGTCCAAGAAAGAAACGGAGGAACGGAGACGTAAATGGTTGTGTTACGGGTGCATGATCTTTGGCTCATTTTAACCAGTTTTGAATAAGAGTTTGATTTATATATTGTGCTGAATTTTTGGTGCAGTATTCGTTTGTCTAGAGGTCAAAAACTTGCTGTAATTGTGCCTTTTGCTGCTCCACTTTGAACCAAAACTGTTTGCATTCTACTTATCTGTTTTGAGCAGTGTTTGCTTTGTTTGAAAGCTGGTTATTTTCACTTTATATCTACCTGGTTGACCTGGAAAAATTGGTTAGAAATTACTGTGAAAAGGTGCCCTAGTTACCTTTGTTTTCTAACCGAATCATTGTGGTTTTGTACTTGATTTTTGCTGGATTTTCTGGATTGTGCTGGATATTATACTTGTGCTGCTGGCTGGTGGTTCTTGTGCTTTGTTTTGCAGGGAAATTCATCCTTGTTTGAAGATTTAAGTGGTTGCCTTTGCATCACTTTCACTCATACACATTCATTCATTCACTCACTAGTTTTCATTTAGCTTGTGCCCTTGCATTGCATTACATTTTACATTGTTTTGCATTGCATGAGACCTAACCTTCCCTTAGTTCCCCTAAACCCCGAGATTGAGAAATCCATTAGCAAAATTAGGGCTAAGAGGAGAAACGAAAGGAAACAAGCTAGTGCATCTACTTCACAACCACACACTTCACCATTACATTCTCATCACACCATTTTAGACAATCATATCATCATGGCCGAAAGGCAAGATGCTAGGAATCATGACCATGAGCGTAGGGAACATGAGAGGCAAGAACATAGAGAGCAAGAGGGTGAACATCACAATGATGGGGGTAGGCAATTGCATGATGATGATAGACCTATGAGGGAGTTCACGCAATCATATGCATCATTTGCTCCTCAAGAGTTTTATGCTAACCCTGCTAACTTTGAGATCAAGGGATCTCTTCTTGCTTATTTTCCTGAGTTTACAGGTTTTCCACATGAAGATGCCCACACTCACTTGCTTGGCCTATACCATACTTGTTCCTCCATGAAGCCTCCCAATGCCAACTTGGATGATGTTCTCTTGAGGGTATTTCAATTCTCTTTGGAGGGTAAAGCCAAGGAGTGGCTCTTGAATCTTCCCACTCATTATGCTACTTTGTCTTGGGAGCAACTTAAGAAGGTGTTTTTGGATCGATATTTTCCCATCTCCAAGATATCTAAGTTGAGGAAAGACATAACCGGTGTTCAACAACTATCTCAAGAGACATTCTATGAATATTGGAGCCGGTTCAATACTTTGGTGAACTCTTGCCCCAATCACAACATTTCAAAGGCCAACTTGGTGCAATATTTCTATGATGGTCTTGTGCCACAATTGAAGATGAGTGTTGATGCCGCTTCCAATAGTTCTATCTTCAACCTGTCGGCCAATGAGGGGTGGAATCTTTTCTCAACCATGGCTTCTAACCACCAAAACTTCTATGGCCGAGATGTTGCCTATGGTGGTGCTCCTCGGGTTACTTCTTTGAGTGGTGATGACAAGTTGTACAACTCCATTGAGAGGTTGACCGAGAGCTTGAGTAAGATGGAGGGGAGATATGTGAAGCCTCCTCCTTATGTTGATGACTCTATGGCCTTGGTGGCCACATCTTGTGATCATTGTGGGTCTCCTATGCACTTATCCTCCAATTGTCCATCTTATGAGGAGGTGGCGGCTATGTACAATAATTCTAGGCCTCAAGCTAAATATGACCCTTACTCCTCAACATATAATCCGGGTTGGAGGGACCACCCTAACTTTAAGTGGGGGGAGGTTTTAACCAAGGGCAAGCTCAAAATTCCTTCCAACCACAACAAAAACCTAAGTGGGGGGAGGCCAAAATCAATATTCCAATTCTTATCCTCCTCAACAAGGTTATGGTACTTACCAAGGGAGGCCGAATTCTACACAAGCTATTCCTCCTCCATTTGTGAAGAATGATGATCTAGCTCATGCTCCAAAAAACAATTTGGTGGGATCTCAAGCTTATGTTCCTCCATCTAACTCTTCAAATTCTCAACAAGACATGATGTACCAAATGATGTCAAGCTTAATGGAGAAGATGAATGGGTTTGAAGAGAGTCTTAAGAAGCAAGAGAACATCACATCCATGATGTCTCAATTGGTGAACACTCAAGCCGTTCAAGATGCAAAGAAAGGAGGATTGCCTTATAATGTGGTTGTTAATCCACAAAACATGCATGTTATGCAATTAAGAAGTGGAAGGCAATATGGCCATGCTTATGACTATGAGGAGGAAGAGGATGAACCTCAATTGTCTTGTGAGGCCGAGAAGGGGACTACACATGAGGAAAAGCACTCTAGCCTTCAAAATGACTTTGTTGATGATGGTAAACATGGAGAAACCTAATTGAATCTTCCTCTTGATGATAAGCTTGATGAGGCCGAGAGCTCCATGGAGGCAAAGAGGAAGGAGATTGCAAAAGGAAAGCTCAAAGTTGGAGAATCTTATTCTCAAGAACAACCTACTCAACAAGGGGATGAGTCCCCCAAAGGTAAACCTCTTGACCCTAAGCATTTGCCATTTCCTAATTCATATGCTTTAGCTAAGAAGAAACATAATGATGAATTGGAAAAGGAAATGCTTGACTTGTTTTCTAAGCTAGAAGTAAATGTGCTTATGCTTGTACTTGTGAAACAAATGCCTAAGTATGCTAAGTTCCTCAAAGATCTTTGCACTAACAAGAGAGCTAGTAATTCAAGTAACAAAGTCCAACTTGGGACTCATGTTTCATCTCTCTTGAAGGGGCACTTGCCCCCAAAGTGTGGAGATCCGGGCTCTTTCACCATCCCTTGTCAAATAGGGAATCTTAGCTTTGGTAAAGCACTTCTTGATTTAGGGGCCGCCATTAATGTCCTGCCTAAGGCCACTTATCTTGTATTGGGGCTTAAGAACTTGAGTGATACTAGTGTGGTGATTCAATTAGCGGATAGGTCCATTAAGAAACCCTTTGGATTTATTGAGGACATTCTTGTGAGGGTTAGGGAACTAGTTTTTCCGGTGGACTTTTATGTGTTAGACATGACTAGTGACACTAAAGTGGATGACTCCTTGATCTTAGGAAGGCCATTTATGAAAATGGCCAAGATGATTATAAGCTTAGAAGAGGGTTTTGTTACAATGCAAGTGGGGAATCAAATAATAAAGTTTGATGTAGGTGAAGCAATGAAACATCCCCATGAGGATTATTCTCTCCTTGGATTGAGTGTGGTTGATTCTTTTATGCATGTAGTTTGTGATGAGCATGTGAATACCTTTAAGTTGAACATAATTGATAATGTTGATGCTCATATGTGTTATCATGACTCTTGTGCTAGTTTGATTGAAAATACATGCTTGCATGATTTGCTTGATGATTCATCTAGCATAGGAAGTCTAGTAACCGAAGTCATGAAAGATTCATTGCATGTGAATTATAATTTTGATGATGATTGCACTTCTATTTCTTCTTTGTCAAGCTACAACCCCTTGGAAGAGGGAAGTTTGCTCACTTTTGTAGGTCAAACGAAGGATGGAGGTTGTGAATTCACAAAGAAAATTGAGAAGTCTAGTTCACAAGAGTTTGATGTTGTTGAGCATGAGATTTTGAATAATGGCCGAATTCATATGTTGAGGGAGAAGCTTTATTTGAAAGAGCATGTACTTGTTGATGATCCACAAGCTTCTACCTTGCTTGATCATGGTGATTTGAGGTTGGATTTGAGTTGTGAGGCCTCAAACCCTAAGAGGCCGAATTGTAGTGAGAATTTGATGGTGAAGCCGAATTGTCTAGATGACCTTGATGAGTTGCCGAATGATGTTGATGATTCCTATGAGCCTCAAGTTCTTCAAGTTGAGATGCATACATTGATTCCTTCTATTGTTGAGCCACCTACTTTGGAGTTGAAACCTTTGCCACCTAATCTCAAGTATTCCTATTTGCTTGAGGATGAGAAGCTTCCGGTGATTGTCTCTAATTCTCTTTCTTCTCTTGAGGAAGGGAAGTTACTTGATGTGTTAAGGAAGTACAAGAGGGCAATTGGTTGGACTTTAGCCGATCTTCCCGGCATGAGTCCAACAACTTGTATGCACCGAATATTGCTTAATGATGATGCTAAGCCGGTTAGGCAACCACAAAGGCGGCTCAATCCCTTAATACTTGATGTTGTGAAGAAGGAGGTAGAAAAGCTCTTAAGTGCCGGAATTATATACCCCATTAGCGATAGTGAATGGGTGAGTCCCATCCATGTGGTGCCAAAGAAAAGCGGTTTAACGGTGGTAAAGAATGATAAAGAAGAGCTTGTACCTACAAGGGTTCAAAATTCTTGGAGGGTTTGTATAGATTATACTCAACGATGCCACAAGAAAAGACCACTTTCCATTGTCATTCATTGATCAAATGTTGGAAAGATTAGCCAGCAAGTCACACTATTGTTTTCTAGATGGTTTCTCCGGGTATTTCCAAGTTCCTAATGCACCGGAGGACCAAGAAAAGACCACCTTCACTTGTCCATTTGGGACCTTTGCGTATAGAAGAATGCCTTTCGGTTTGTGCAATGCTCCCGGCACCTTTCAAAGGTGTATGATGAGTATCTTCAATGACTTGTTGGAGGATGGTATAAAGGTGTTTATGGATGATTTCTCCCTATATGGAGATGGTTTTGATGCTTGCTTGGTGAATCTTGAGAAGGCTTTGGTTAGATGTGTGGAGAAGGGTTTGGTACTCAACTTTGAGAAGTGTCATTTTATGGTGAACAAGGGCATTGTTTTGGGCCATTTAGTCTCACAAGAGGGCATTCAAGTTGACAAGGCCAAGGTTGAGGCAATTTCTTCTTTACCATTCCCTACTTGCTTGAAGGAGTTAAGGTCTTTTCTAGGCCATGTGGGCTTCTATAGGAGATTCATCAAGGGTTTTAGTCACATTGCTTCTCCAGTATCTCATCTATTACAAAAGGAAACCGAATTTGGTTTCTCCTATGAGTGTAAGGAAGCCTTTGTTGAGTTGAAGTCAAGGCTTACCTCTCCTCCTATTTTGGTTGCACCTAATTGGGAGTTGCCTTTTGAGTTATCTTGTGATGCTTCCAATGAGGCATTGGGTGTGATGCTCGGCCAAAAGCATGGCTCTTTGCCTAGAGTTATTGCTTATGCTTCTAAGACTTTGGATAGAGCTCAAAGGAACTATACAACAACCGAGAAGGAACTTTTTGCCATAGTTTTTGGTCTTGATAAATTTCGGCAATATTTACTCCATTATAAGGTGGTCATATTCACGGATCATGCGGTTGTCCGGTATTTGCTTTCTAAGCAACAAACCAAGCCTAGACTCTTGAGATGGGTGTTGCTTTTACAAGAGTTTGAGGTGGAGATTAAAGATAGAGCCGAAAGAGAAAATCTTGTAGCCGATCATTTGAGCCGTTTGTCATTGGATGTGGAAGGTATTGATGACTCTTCTCTTGTTTGTGATACTTTCCCGGATGCTTTATTGTGTGCCTTGAATGCTAAGAAGGATCCATGGTATGCTCATCTTGTGAACTATATGGTGGCCGATATGATTTCTCCTTCATTGAACAAGCACCAAGCTCAAAAATTGAAGAGAGATGCAAACTATTATTTTTGGGATGAGCCACATTTGTGGAGGTTATGTAATGATCATATTATAAGGAAGTGTGTGCATGATGATGAGATCTCTTCAATTTTGGAGTTTTTCCATTCTCTTGCTTGTGGAGGGCATTTTGGTGCAAGGAAGACCTCAAGGAAAATTTTGGAGGCCGGTTTCTATTGGCCTACATTGTTCAAAGATGCCTATGATTATTGTAAGTCTTGTGATCGTTGTCAAAGGTTTGGAGGGTTGACTAAAAGGCATGAAATGCGCCAAATCCCTATTATCTTTTGTGACATTTTTTATGTGTGAGGCATTGACTTCATGGGACCCTTTCCACCTTCTTGTGGTTATGTCTATATACTCTTGGCCGTGGATTATTTTTCAAGGTGGGTGGAGGCCGTGCCTACTAGAGCAAATGATGCTAGGACCATGTTGAAGTTCTTGAAATCTAACATCTTCTGTAGGTTTGGAGTGCCCAAGGCACTTGTGAGTGACCAAGGCTCCCATTTTTGTAACAAGCTGATGACTTCTTTGCTCAACCAATTTGGAGTCAATCACAAGATTTCCACACCATATCACCCTCAAACCAATGGGGAGGCCGAAGTATCAAATAGGCAAGTCAAGAATATCCTTGAGAGGATTGTGAAGCCAAGTAGGAAAGATTGGAGCTTGAGGCTTGAGGAAGCTCCTTGGGCTTATAGGACTTCATTTAAAACTCCTATTGGCATGTCTCCTTATAGGTTGATCTATGGCAAAGCTTGCCATCTCCCGGTTGAGCTACAACATAAGTCTTATTGGGCGGTCAAATCTTGTATTGATGACATGGATGCCGCGGCCCAAGAGGGACAATTGACTTTGAGTGAGCTTGAGGAGCTAAGGGATGAGGCATTTGAGAACTCTCGGATCTTCAAAGAAAGAACAAAGGCCATTCATGATAGTGGCATCTTGAGGAAAGAGTTCAAAGAGGGTGATCTTATTCTTTACTACCGTGCTAAATTCGAGTTTAGTGGAGGGGGCAAACTCAAAGACAAGTGGGAAGGCCCTTATGTGGTGACCAAATCTCATGATTTTGGCATGGTAGAGATCAAGCATGGCAAAGATGGCCGAATCTACAAAGTCAATGGCCATTTGCTCAAGTTGTATAAAGAGAATTTCAAGCCTCCCTAAAGGTTGTTTCTTTCCTTCCCTTACTTGTTTTAAATTGTTCTTATTCTAAGTGTGGGGGAAGACATATGTTAGAAAAATTAGGATTGTGTTTAGGTTTATGTTTTAGTATGTTGTTTTAGGTTGTTAAAAAAAATAAATAATAAGAATAACTTGTGCTTAGGGATACCCACTTGCTTCCGGAAGGGTAACTAAGTGGAAATAGAGGTCTTTGCTTTCGCAAGCGTTTTGGCTATGGGAAGCTCTCCACTTAGACTTTGTTACTTAGGATCAGATTGTGTTCACTTTGCTTCCGCTATGGGATGCGTTCTTGCATCCGCAAGCGTCAGTGCTATGGGAAGTACATATGCTTCCGCAAGTGATATCTCTGTTAATTCTACTGAGGGCTTCCGATAGCATTTTTGCATCCGATAGCGACTTCACTTAGAATCTAGACCCAGTTTGGCTTCCGATAGCATTTTTGCATCCGATAGAGCCTTAACTTTGAGTCTAAATCCAGTTGGGCTTCCTAAGCATCATAAAAAAAAAATTTGTGTTAGATTTGGCGCATGTGATGCTTTAGGGAAAGGTTCAAAAAGATCAACTTGAACTCTGACAATTCCATGTGCCTTCATTAAGCTTAATGATTGAGTTACTCTTTTTACATG
Organism: Mimosa pudica; assembly: GCA_029929735.1. Lineage (NCBI taxonomy): Eukaryota > Viridiplantae > Streptophyta > Magnoliopsida > Fabales > Fabaceae > Mimosa > Mimosa pudica. Next base: position 2,407,217 of record JAKELP010000054.1, read on the forward strand.
ACTTTGCCCGGAGTTCAAAGATTAAGTGTGGGGGATTTGATTAGACCTATTTTTATATGTTTAAGCATGTGCAATTGAGCTTAATTAGTGTGGTTTGGTTGCTATATTTGATTATTATTGAGATATTATATGCGCATGCTTATGTGTGATTTATTGGAGAATATTAGCCTTATTACTTGCATTTTAAGAAACTAAGGGTATTTTGGTCATTTTTGACTATGTGATGAATTTTCCATGTAGGGGGGTCCCACGTGGGCCCCACACACCCTTGGGAGTGCTTATGTGGCAAGGAGGAGGCTAGGTGACAAAGGCAAAGGCATAAGACAAAAATTACCCCTTTTGTAAAAAACAAGGGATTTGCACATTTCCAAAAGGGGTAATATGGAGCCAAAAATTCAAATTCAAGTTGGTGAAGCTTCATTAAGGGCAAAAAGGGAAGCACAATTGAAAGGAGAAGAAGGAGGAAGCTTGGAAGGATGTATCTAGTCAACATGGAGACCACATTCACCCACCATTTACCCTAATACCTAAACTACCCTTCCGTCCCCATTTACCTTCAACCAATTCGCATAAACACTCCTCTCTCACCATCAAAAATATCTTTGCCAACCCATAATCCTATTTTGACAACTCATCATCCCACTAATCCAACTCACTAATCTAACTCCCACTTCATTTAACCCTAACCCACTTCATTTGACACATTCTTCACTTTCCATTTTTCTCTCTCTTCTTCCATTTTCTCTCAACTCCATCTTCATCTTCTTTCCTTCTCCAATTTCGCAAAACCTAACCTCCATGGCCATTTCTCCACGCAATTCCTCCATCTCTCCCATCTCCATGCTTGGATAAGCATCCTTCTCCTTCCTTCAAGTCAAGATTTGTGCTATGAGCTTCAATGTAATCGGCCTTGTGTGAGAATCTCATCTTCTAGGTTTTCAAGTTTGTAATCATTTAGATCTTTCATGTCTAAGATTTTTAGGTATGTTAGATCTAGGATTTTGTATGGAGATTTCCATGTAAAGTTCATTTATCCTTCAAGCTTGTAAACCTAACTTCTAGTTCTTGAACTTCATGTGTGATAGGTTTAATTTTGTTGTAGCTTCATGAGAACAATCATATGTGTTTACATTTTAATTGTTTCTTGAAGTGAATTTTATATAGAAGTTAGTTTTGATTTCTATCTCACCTATGGAAATGCATCAAGTTCAAGGCTAGGCTATCTTGATTAATTAGTTTAAACTAGCTAAAGCTTCTTAGATTTGAGAGGTTTGGCCGATTTAAGCTAGTTAATTAAGAGGAAATTGTCACATGAGGCCTATCAATTGAGATTGCACAAATTGAGACTTGAAGGAGGAGGTTCCACTTCTTGATTACATCTCATCTTTTCAATTCGGTTTTATAGCTTGTTTTTAGTTAATGATTGTAGCTTGATAATCAAAATCAAACTCCTATTTCTTGTTAATTTGTGTGGCTTATTTCTTAGGATTGGCAAGATTTTTAACCTAGATTGAGGAAAAGACCCTTACTAATCACTTGCTACTTAGTAAGTTTAGTATTGTATTGTGTTTGATTAATCTTTTAAGGCGACAAAAAGGTTAAATCAGGAGGTGGATCTTTTTCGGGATTTACAGGAAACACTAGTAACAAGTCATCATATGGGTCTAGTAGTGGATCAAAATCGGTGACTCTGTCCAAGAAAGAAACGGAGGAACGGAGACGTAAAGGGTTGTGTTACTGGTGTAATGATAAATACATGAGTAATCATAAATGTAAAGACTCACAAGTTATGATGTTAGTAGTACATGGCAGTGAGGAAGAGGATTTTGTGGATGCAAAGGAGGAGTTGGGTCGAATTGATGAAGAAATTGAAGTGGTAGGAAGAATTAATGTTATAGAAGGTAAAGAAGGATATTCTACTCTTAAAATTAAGGGATATATCAAGCGTCAGCAAGTCACTATCTTAGTTGACACCGGTAGCACTCATAATGTGATTCACAACAAGATAGTGAAGAAGTTATGCCTTCCTTGTCAATGTCATGGCAGGGTAAGGGTAGGAGTGGCTGGAGGAAGTACAATTGATATTGATCGTTCTTGTAGGGCTTTATCTTGGTCTATGTCAGGTCATACATTTCATGATGACTTCTTTGTGATGGATATTGGGAGTTTTGATGTCATTTTGGTGGCTCAATGGTTGAGGAAATTGGGTCTCATTATAATTGATATAGAGGAGTCTTTCTTGGCTTTTCGTTATCGTGACCAGTACTATGAGTTAAAGGGCATTGATTTTCGGGAGATAGTGCCCAGGGAGGAAGTATTAACAGATAAAAGATATCTGCTCAGCTTCACACGTGTTTTTAATCTGTGATGAGATGGGAATACAGATACCACAAGAAGCTGTCCCTTTAGAGCAGAAGCAAGAACGTGAGTTGCAAGATCTTTTACTCTCTTTTGCGGATGTTTTTAAAGAACCGCAATCACTGCCTCCAGCAAGAACTTGTGATCACCGAATTCAGTTGAAAGCAGAAACTCCTATTAGCTGCCGCCCTTACAGGCATGGACCTTTACAAAAAAATGAAATAGAAAGACAGGTGAAAAGTACGTTGGTTGCAGGAACAGTTTGACCTAGTCATAGTCCTTTTGCTGCTCCAGTAGTATTAGTCCATAAAAAAGACGGTTCTTGGCGATTTTGTATTAATTACCGCCGTCTTAATGAAGCTACTGTTAAAGACAAGTTTCCTATTCCACTCATCGAAGATCTTCTTAATGAGTTGCAAGGAGCTTGTTATTTCTCTAAATTGGATCTGCAATCTGGGTATCATCAAATTAGAATGCATCCTGACGATATATCAAAGACTGCCTTCCGAACCCATGAGGGCCACTATGAATTTTGTGTTATGTCGTTTGGTTTGAGCAACGCCCCAGCTACATTCCAAAGTTTAATGAATTCGGTATTTCGTGATCATTTGAGAAAATTTATTTTAGTTTTCTTTGATGATATACTAATATATAGTAACTGTTGGTCATCACATTTGGAGCATTTATCTCAGGCTTTATCCTTATTGTGTACTAACACCCTTTTTGCCAAGCGTAGTAAGTGTGTATTTGCTTCTACACGTGTGGATTACCTTGGACATGTTATTTCAAGGGAAAGAGTAGCAGTAGATCCAGCCAAGACTTCTGCCATTTTATCATGGTCTATACCGGCCTCTTTAAGGATGTTGCGAGGATTCTGAGGCCTTACTGGATACTATAGACGCTTTATCAAAAACTATGGGACTGTGTGTGCTCCTCTCACTGAGCTTTTGAAGAAGGATACGAAGTTTTTGTGGAATGATAGAGCGGAAGTTGCTTTTCAACAGTTGAAACAAATGATGACGGAGGCTCCTGTGTTAGCTTTGCCCAATTTTAATGGAAGGTTTGTAGTGGAAGCTGATGCCTCTAATGAGGGTATGGGAGCGGTACTTATGCAGGGAGGACATCCATTAGCTTTCTGTAGCAAAGCTTTCAGTCCTAGATTGAGTTCTTTATCAACTTATAAGAGGGAGCTCCGAGCTATCATTTTTGCGGTGCAACAATGGCGTTCTTTTTTGGTGGGACGTCTTTTTACCATTAAAACAGATCATCTTCCTTTGAAGCATTTGTTGGAGCAAAGGAATGTGACACCTGAACAATTCAAATGGTTAAATAAATTGTGGGGATTGCAGTATGAGATTGAATACAGGAAGGGAAAGGAGAATGTAGCTGCAGATGCCTCATCCTGCATTCCTGAAGCATTCATTAATGTTGTTACTGGTTCTATCACGGATTTATTAGAACAAATTCAGCGCTCTTGGGTGAATGATAAGCATGTACAGCGGTTGATTCAGGATTTAGAGCGTGATTCAGCTTCACATCCCCAATACTCTTGGCACGCAGGTTCTCTCAAGTATAAAGGACGCTTAGTGGTGGGTTCAGACCAGCGACTTCGGTCCTCCTTGCTGCAATTCGCTCATTGTGATGCAGTGAGTGGTCATTCAGGTGTTACTCCTACTTATAAGATGTTAGAATCTTAAGTTTTGATGGTGACTAAGGTATGATATGGTCTAGTACTTAAGAGAACATAATCAGCACTTAGGAAGGATTAGATGACATGGTTAGAATCCTGAGTTAGATCACTTGAGAATGTAAGATCACTTCCGGATAGATTAGGACTTGCGCATGCGGATGAATGTTTTCATCCCCCAGCATCAGCAAGTAAATCACTGGGAAATAACTTAGTCCATGAGAATTAGGTACACAAAACCTTAAGACTAAGCTATGTTTCAATCGGAAGTGAGTTTGCTTCCTGTTAGACTTAGACTGGCGCAGAGCGATAGAATAGATATTACTCCAAGCGACAGTGAGTCTACTTCCCCAAGTGAAAGCGCTTCCTGTTAGAATTAGACTGGCGCAGAGCGACAGAATAGATATTACCCCAAGCGTCAGTGAGTCTACTTCCCCAAGTGAAAGCGCTTCCTGTTAGACTTAGACTGGCGCAGAGCAATAGAATAGTTATTACCCCAAGCGTCAGTAAGTCTACTTCGCCGAGTGAAAGCACTTCCTATTAGATTTAGACTGGCGCAGGTTGATAGACTAGATATAACCCCGAGCGTCAGCGGAAATGCAACATCAAGTGAAGTTGCTTCCTGTTAGATCTTGACTGGCGCAGACTGATAGAATAGATTTCATCCTAAGCGTCAGTGAATTCACCACGTCAAGTAAAAGTGCTTCCGATAGCTCAGTGACTAGCGCTGAGTGGTGAAATTAAATAGACTAAGCGAGAGCAAGTCATATTGAACTAAATCCCTCATCAAGCGAATTTACTTCCGGATGTAGAAGTGCTTCCGGATACCCCTTAGATTTAGGGATCACCCACTGCATGAGACTATTTGATTATATTACTAAACTAACGTTCAAGTGCAGCACACTCAGTAAGGTTGCTTCCGGATGAGAAGTTACTTCCGCAAGCAAAAGAATGTCTGAACGTTCAAGAGATGCAGTGTCAGAATGCTTATGTCAGAGCAGAGGTGTCAGGACTACTTTTCAGAGATAAAGCAAGTCAACCCTGCTGAAGCATTTAAGAAGATGTTCCTTCCAACGGTAACAAGAGGATAACAGACATATTCAAACAACATTGTTACCTACCAAGCATGAGGAGTATGAGAACATAATCTGAAGATTCACTCAAGGTGTCAAAGCTCATACTGCCCACAAGAGTCAGAGTCCATAAGAGAGCTTCTGATAGCAAGAGAGGATCCAATAGCAAAGCACTCTTATCATTCATGGACAAGTGCTTGGAAGATAAAGTTCCTCTATGTGATAGCAAGCAAAATGTTAGAGTCCACGAGCTTCAGATAGCAAGAGAGCTTCCGATAGTGAGTCTCTTAACATCCTGGACTTATGCTTGAGGAACGAAGTCCTCTCTGACAGCAAGCAAGAGTCGGACCGTACAAAGTGTTCAGATGTCAGAACGACTTTTGTCAGAATAGTATTGCCAGAACAGTGTTGACAGAACAGCTTGGTCAGAGCACCTTTTTAGATAAAGCAAAGTCAACCCTGCTGTGCATTAATGAGGACAACGTAAACAAGGCCCCAACGTCTATAATCAAACGGTCTTATTGCCTCTCCAACGGTTAGATATTCAGAGGCTGGTATAAAAGGGATGTTCTTCATTTCTGAAGAAGTAAGCTTGAATGGAAGAAAAAGAGAGAACAGAGCATTGTATCTGAAATATCATATTCTTCGTTCTACACATCTTCTACTACTCTCCGATCCAGATTTGTGATATTTTTCAGAGAGTAATTTTATTGTACTTAAGTGAGTAACATCATCCACTCTTAGAGAGAGTTAGTTTTGAGCTTAAGTGTTTATCACAATCAGTTCATAGAGTGAACATAGTGTAAACTTACAATTTGTAAGGGGGAGCATTTAGAGGTTGTCTAAATCTCCATAGGTTGCAAGTTAGCCCGTAAAACTTGCGTTTGTAAGGTTGCAAGTGATCCCGTAAAACTTGCGGTAAGGTTTGCAGGTGAACCCGTTGTAAAACCTGTGGGTTGTTAGGTGAACCCGTGCTCGTAAAACCTAAAGGGTAAAGGCTTCTCTTGTGCCCGGTTTAAACAAGAATAGTGGATTGGAAATCTCAGGTGTAGCCTGGGGACTGGATGTAGGTCTGGGTGGCCGAACCAGGATAAATTTATGTGTGCATATACTTATACTTGATCATTCTATTTTGCATCACATAGCATACTGACTTGTGCATAGCATTATTTATTATCATCATCACCGAGCACAAGCAGTCTTTCGAAAAGAGTTTAAGTTTTTATTCCCTCACCCAATTCACCCCCCCCCCCCTCTTGGGTGACAGCCACGAATTTCATTTGGTATCAGAGCAGGTCACTTGTTTAAAGGATCCAACGATCTCAAGTGTAAAGACCTTGGCTGATTTGGGTTAAAATGTTTTCCAAAGGCTTTGATCATACCATTCCACCTGTGTTAGAAAATATTGATTTTTGTTGGTGGAAAGCAAGAATGGAAAGTTTTATAAAATCCACTAGTTTGAAAATGTGGGATATTTTTGAAAATGATTTTGATTTCAAACCAAGAGGAAACTGGACTGAAAGGGAGAAAAATTTGTTTTCCTTAAACATTAGAGCAATGCAAATTTTATACAAAGGCTTAACTGAAAATGATTTCCAGAAAATCAAACATTGCTCTAGTGCTAGAGATATTTGGAATACTCTAGATGTGATATATGCTTCTAACCCATTTCTTGAAAGCACAGCTGTCCAAAGCTCAACTCGTGCTCTTTGTGGATCATCTACTGATAAGCTTCTGGAAGCTGATATTGAGGAAGCAGGCTTCAGTAAAGAGAGTATCCATTTCTGCCTAGACGATTCAGAAAGTGAGGTATCTGAATCTGAACTTGAACTCTCTGATTTGCAAGATGCATACAATGAGTTATATACTGAATATTGTAAACTTGCAAAAGAACTTCTAGGCTTAAAAGAAAAAGATAGGAAACTTGAAAAACTAATTTCTTCTTCTACATCTAAAGTTTCCGAGGGTTCTTTTAAAGAACTAGTGGTTCCGATAGCTAGCCCACTATCGGTAGGGAAAACTTCAACATGTCTTGAAAAATGTTTTGATTGTAAACACGTGTTGAAGGAAAAAGAAAAGCTTTCAAAAGAAACTGAAATTTCAAAGGAACAAAAAGCTTTTCTAAAGAAAACTAATCATGATAATGATAGGAAGCCTCATTTTGATTATCATTCCATTATCTGTCATTATTGTGGTAGATTAGGACATATTTCTCACACATGCAGTCTTAGAAGAAATTCAAATGTGAGAAATAAGTTTGTATGGATTCCTAAAGGACAAGTAAGGTCCAGTGCTAACCATGTAGGACCCAAGTACAAATGGGTACCAAAACATCCTCCTAGTGCCTTACTTGTGCAGGATAGATCAAGAGTTCCTCTTATCCCAAAGAAGAGAACTCGTGGTGATGCAACTGCTGAAACCCACTGGTACAATCATAAGAAGCTGTCGGCCACCACAAGGGACAATGGTTCTGTCTCAAGGATGAGCTATCACAAAGTTCCATTCAACTATCCTGAGAAGAACAAGAGAGAGTGGATTCCTCGATCATCATTGAAAAGGCTCTTGAATCCTACCTCTCAGAAGAAAGTGCTTCGAATCAAGGATAAGTATAGAAGATCTCCTTGGGTAAGCAAGGGATCACTTAGCAACGAAGCATTTGATAGTAAAATCTCCTATGCTAATGTTAGATGGACTTATTGAGATTTTACATTAAGCATCCTAAGGTGTGAACATTATATTCATCATAGAAGAAAGCTTGAAGAAATAAGTAATGTTCATAATCTACATACTGTCCATGACTATCTTGATCAAAAACCTTGTATATCCTTGTGCATATAGTCATGAAAGATTCACCATGCCATACACATAGGACGTAATCTAAATGCATGTGAACTATATATAGCCTACAAACTGACCTTCAGATCCAGACTTGGATACAAAAGGAAGGAACTATCTGGTATTTTGTAGGAAGGGCAATCCGAAGGTTCAGCAAGACAAGGGTGAAGAAGACCCTTGCTAAAAGGAAGATCTCCTCCCTCCACAGTGAGCCATCTGATTCATGTGCCCCCAACAATCTGCTAGCTCAGAGGCAAACTTGAGATAGCGCTGAGTGATCAACCTGCGGAGATACCTTCTGCTGAACCTGTGTCTCCCTCTGCGCCAGCACCCAATCTGAGTGAAGAGCTGTGTATGAAGTATGGGTTCAAGAGGCCAGAGATGCCAGTGGTAGTGATCACAAAGTAAATTCATCCCTCTGCACCTGCTCCAATCCATCCTATTAGCCTCAGCAAGACTCAGGACTGTACCTCATCTGAACAATTAGTCAAGTCTTGATAAGCATTCGTCACGCATAGATTTTGGTACTGCTCTAAATATAGATTCCATGCATTGCCAACCAAAATCAAGCAAGCTACTGCTAGATGCGAATGGAGCTATGGTGATATCATTCTTACCTTCCTCTTTACTTGAATAATCACTCGGCTAGTAAATGCATGATGGGCTTAACAGCTTTTATTTCTCTGAAACTGATATGATTTCCCTTATCTGTGATGAACACTTATTTTCTGTAAAAACGACCCTATCATATCAAATTCATTTTCTGATATAATGCAAACAGATTCTGATCCTCTTTAAACCTACATGACAACCGTACCTCATGATAGCACTCAAAAGCTATTTCTGATTTTCCATTTCATGTGGTATCTCTTGCATCAAATTTTTCAATGCATAAGCAGCTTTGGTTTCGAGAACAATACATCCCTCTTAATTACATCTTTAAGTTCTCAATCTACTAATGATCTCAGTTCAAGTTTGTGGTTTAAGAATGTTGACACAGATTATTGAAGCTTGAACAATGAATATAACCAAGAGAGAATGACAACGAAAATGTCTCTTATCAAGATGTGTGGAATGGCTATACCAAACCTGAGAAACTTTCGCCGATACACATGAGCATTTCTATCCCTTACATATTCTGTTGTGAAATTAAATGGATAGTCTCTCTCTTGTCTGACATGCATTAGAAATCTTAGGAAATGCCTTGAATTAAACTCTGCTAGATCTGTAAAACATGGCATAGTATCACAAGCATGCTATAATCTGTATTAATTTCAAGCTTGTTGATATCCTAAGAACTATGAGATCACATTGAGCATATCTAGAAGAACTCGAGCTAATATTTGGAAATTATTCTCGTAATCATATGCTGAAATTTGATTGTTTTTGTAAACCGAATTTAGTCTTAAAATCAAACTATTCTGTGAGCATGAAAATTTCCAGTATTTCATTTTTGTGAGGATGAAGATTTTTCTTTTCAAAATTTCATAGTGTTAATAATTCACATGTCTTCATGATCTAACATGAACATCCTTGAGGCATATGTATTGAACTATACTTGCTTATGAAACTCTGAAAATATGCCACCTGTTTAATATTCTCTGTACTATCACATTGATATTTATCCATGAGAGTATAAATAGAGTTCATGTCTTGATAGTGAAACTATGTGAATGTATAGATAATTTCAAAATTAGTTTTCACATAATCATTGCTCATATTTTCTTAAACCAATTAGCAAGCATGATTTCTTAAAATTATTAGTTTGTGCTGATTAACACAGATTGACTTGAATGTCCTGAGGATGGTCTTCAATGTTAAATCTTAAGTTCTTTCACTGACCATCAGAAAGCATTTGTTTCCTCAAGCATATGCAGGACCAATCATCAAGTTTGAGCAAAGTTGCTTTCACAACAATCAGCGCCTTCGATAGCAGGCCAACTATTGAACCATGGGAAGAGTAGAGTGACTGCCCAGTCATGTCTGCTTGTGGTTGTAGCTCAGCTTGCCGAAGCGAATCATCAAAGCACCTGCGCTAGGGGTTTCCACTTGAGATAGCTCACCTCTTGAAGATGTCAGGAAGCATGCTTATCTGCGTATGATTCAGATTCCTGAGTCTAATAGAGTATGAGTACCCCTCATCTGTGGTAACATCTACACCTTACCATCTCTTACATATGATGCATACATGGCATTGGTAAGGATGTCAACTTAGGATGTTTCTCTCAATCTGCATTGACTTCAAAATCATTCACTGTCTTAGAAAGTCATCCTAGCTCACACATCTGTATCCTCTAAATGACATGCTGGAAAGTAATTGATAACATACCTCTCTTATATGCTTTCTTTCTTGGTTTAATGATGATTAATCTTAATATAGAAGAGAAGTAAGTGGACATTACCTGTTAATGATCCCTTGAAAATAGAGAGTCACATGCTGTCATCGATAATAAACTCTTAAGATGCTGTGATGAAATTTGTTTGGAAATTATTTTTGGCACTTTTAAAATCACAAATTTCATTTGATTTCATTTCATTTCATATGGTATCACAAATTTCATTCGGCATTCAATTATTTCATTTGATACCACAGGTTCAAACTCACAGATCTCATTTGATTACATTTGGTATCAGATTTCATCTCATTTGAATTTAAAATCACATATTTCATTTGATATCATAATCATCATTTTTAAACACATCGAAATTATTTTTGATATCACGTTAATCAAATCGAGAGGATCAAAATTACTTTTGATATGTTTTGTATGTTTTGCTCTTGACTTAATTCTTGAAAAACATGTTTAGGGCGAATACAATCATTTAGGATCATGAGCCATTATTGTTGTTCCTTGTTAATTCTCGTACATTGTATTGAATAGTCTAGAACAAATCTTTATTAGCAATACATAGGGAGAAATATTAGGTAGAAAGCCCATTCCTAGGAGAACGATAAAAGTATCCCCATCCCTAAGGCTAGCTTGCACCTGTTGGATTTTGATGAAGCCAAAAGGGGGAGAGAGATGAGATGTCTAGAGATGAGATGAGATGTCTAGAGATGAGATATAAGATGTCTAGCGAGAGATGAGACATGAGATCTCTAGAGCTGAGAGATAGATAAGATGCCTAGATTTTTGGGGAGAGAACTGGGGAAAGGAATATAGCTCTAGGATGAGTGATCTAAGTTTAATTATGTTCTCTAGTCATCTATGGGTTTGTCATCATCAAAAAGGGGGAGAATGTTAGAATCTTAAGTTTTGATGGTGACTAAGGTATGATATGGTCTAGTACTTAAGAGAACATAATCAGCACTTAGGAAGGATTAGATGACATGGTTAGAATCCTGAGTTAGATCACTTGAGAATGTAAGATCACTTCCGGATAGATTAGGACTTGCGCATGCGGATGAATGTTTTCATCCCCCAGCATCAGCAAGTAAATCACTGGGAAATAACTTAGTCCATGAGAATTAGGTACACAAAACCTTAAGACTAAGCTATGTTTCAATCGGAAGTGAGTTTGCTTCCTGTTAGACTTAGACTGGCGCAGAGCGATAGAATAGATATTACTCCAAGCGACAGTGAGTCTACTTCCCCAAGTGAAAGCGCTTCCTGTTAGAATTAGACTGGCGCAGAGCGACAGAATAGATATTACCCCAAGCGTCAGTGAGTCTACTTCCCCAAGTGAAAGCGCTTCCTGTTAGACTTAGACTGGCGCAGAGCAATAGAATAGTTATTACCCCAAGCGTCAGTAAGTCTACTTCGCCGAGTGAAAGCACTTCCTATTAGATTTAGACTGGCGCAGGTTGATAGACTAGATATAACCCCGAGCGTCAGCGGAAATGCAACATCAAGTGAAGTTGCTTCCTGTTAGATCTTGACTGGCGCAGACTGATAGAATAGATTTCATCCTAAGCGTCAGTGAATTCACCACGTCAAGTAAAAGTGCTTCCGATAGCTCAGTGACTAGCGCTGAGTGGTGAAATTAAATAGACTAAGCGAGAGCAAGTCATATTGAACTAAATCCCTCATCAAGCGAATTTACTTCCGGATGTAGAAGTGCTTCCGGATACCCCTTAGATTTAGGGATCACCCACTGCATGAGACTATTTGATTATATTACTAAACTAACGTTCAAGTGCAGCACACTCAGTAAGGTTGCTTCCGGATGAGAAGTTACTTCCGCAAGCAAAAGAATGTCTGAACGTTCAAGAGATGCAGTGTCAGAATGCTTATGTCAGAGCAGAGGTGTCAGGACTACTTTTCAGAGATAAAGCAAGTCAACCCTGCTGAAGCATTTAAGAAGATGTTCCTTCCAACGGTAACAAGAGGATAACAGACATATTCAAACAACATTGTTACCTACCAAGCATGAGGAGTATGAGAACATAATCTGAAGATTCACTCAAGGTGTCAAAGCTCATACTGCCCACAAGAGTCAGAGTCCATAAGAGAGCTTCTGATAGCAAGAGAGGATCCAATAGCAAAGCACTCTTATCATTCATGGACAAGTGCTTGGAAGATAAAGTTCCTCTATGTGATAGCAAGCAAAATGTTAGAGTCCACGAGCTTCAGATAGCAAGAGAGCTTCCGATAGTGAGTCTCTTAACATCCTGGACTTATGCTTGAGGAACGAAGTCCTCTCTGACAGCAAGCAAGAGTCGGACCGTACAAAGTGTTCAGATGTCAGAACGACTTTTGTCAGAATAGTATTGCCAGAACAGTGTTGACAGAACAGCTTGGTCAGAGCACCTTTTTAGATAAAGCAAAGTCAACCCTGCTGTGCATTAATGAGGACAACGTAAACAAGGCCCCAACGTCTATAATCAAACGGTCTTATTGCCTCTCCAACGGTTAGATATTCAGAGGCTGGTATAAAAGGGATGTTCTTCATTTCTGAAGAAGTAAGCTTGAATGGAAGAAAAAGAGAGAACAGAGCATTGTATCTGAAATATCATATTCTTCGTTCTACACATCTTCTACTACTCTCCGATCCAGATTTGTGATATTTTTCAGAGAGTAATTTTATTGTACTTAAGTGAGTAACATCATCCACTCTTAGAGAGAGTTAGTTTTGAGCTTAAGTGTTTAGCACAATCAGTTCATAGAGTGAACATAGTGTAAACTTACAATTTGTAAGGGGGAGCATTTAGAGGTTGTCTAAATCTCCATAGGTTGCAAGTTAGCCCGTAAAACTTGCGTTTGTAAGGTTGCAAGTGATCCCGTAAAACTTGCGGTAAGGTTTGCAGGTGAACCCGTTGTAAAACCTGTGGGTTGTTAGGTGAACCCGTGCTCGTAAAACCTAAAGGGTAAAGGCTTCTCTTGTGCCCGGTTTAAACAAGAATAGTGGATTGGAAATCTCAGGTGTAGCCTGGGGACTGGATGTAGGTCTGGGTGGCCGAACCAGGATAAATTTATGTGTGCATATACTTATACTTGATCATTCTATTTTGTATCACATAGCATACTGACTTGTGCATAGCATTATTTATTATCATCATCACCGAGCACAAGCAGTCTTTCGAAAAGAGTTTAAGTTTTTATTCCCTCACCCAATTCACCCCCCCCCCTCTTGGGTGACAGCCACGAATTTCATAAGAGACTTGCTGGTGTGTATTTTTGGAAGGGTATGGAGAAGGATGTGCGGGAATTTGTACGCCAATGTTCTACTTGTCACCGGTTTAAAACAGAGAATGTTGCAGCTCCAGGGTTGATAGAACCTTTGCCTATTCCCGAATACATATGGTCAGACTTATCTATGGATTTTATAGATGGACTACCCATATCCTACTCAAAGACTACAATCTTTGTGGTAGTAGATCGTTTGAGTAAAGCTACTCACTTTGCAGCTCTGCGACATCCATATTCTGCTGTTGATGTAGCAAACACCTTTATGGATACAGTAGTTAAGCTCCATGGGTTTCCTAAAACCATAGTGTCTGATCGTGATGCTGTTTTTTGTGGCAAGTTTTGGAGTGAATTGTTTCGTTTGCAGGGGGTTAATCTTCGTTACTCTTCAGCTTATCATCCACAAACCGATGGCCAAACTGAAGTAGTGAACCGGTGTCTTGAGTGTTATCTCAGATGCATGACAGGTGATTATCCGAAGCAATGGACCAAGTGGTTGCCTTTAGCTGAATTATGGTATAACACTTCCTTTCATTCTTCAATTGGCATGACTCCCTTTCAGGCTGTTTATGGGGTTGCTCCTCCTTTACATTTGCCATATCTTTCGGGTGATTCTAATAATGAAGTAGTGGACAGGGTGTGTGTTTCTAGGGAACTCACTATTCAATCTCTGAAGACTCATTTAAGGAAGGCTCAGAATCGCATGATTCAGCAAGCTAATAGGCATCGCACGGATAGGGAGTTTCAGAAAGGTGATATGGTTTATCTAAAACTTCATCCATTTAGGAGGAATATTATCAATAGTTCTTCCTTACATAAATTGGCAGCAAAGTATTTTGGACCGTATGAGATTCTTCATCGAGTTGGCAAGGTTGCGTAGGAGTTGAAGCTACCCCCTAATACCCGTATACATCCAGTCTTTCACGTCTCTTTATTGAAATGTTGTCCCAAAGATAATACTACGGTATTCACAGATTTGCCTGATGTTAATGATGATGGGCAATTTACTTTGGAACCTTTCGCTGTGTTGGGTTGGAAGTTGGTTAAGAAGGGCCACCTACCAGTGACACAGATTTTAGTTCAGTGGAACCACTCAAGACCTGAAGATGCAACTTTGGAAGATCTGACTTCTATTAAGTCTCAATTCCCTAATTTCTCTGTTACTGCTGTTGCTGTCAATCTGATCCTTGTGGAAAAGGATGATTTTTAGCAGGGAAGTAATGATACATGTATGGGATTAGGAGTAGGATGCACGTGAGATATTATGTAGGCACGTGAGAAGGGTTATTAATACTGTTTTGGTATTAACTGATTGCATTAGCTAGAATTAGTTAGCTATAACAGAATTAGGTACACGTGGCATGAGATGATTGTAATCAGAATTGTATATAGATAGGATTACACACTCACATTGAGTTGTTGAATAATACAGTCCATCTTTCTTTATCTCTTCTCTTCTCTCTCTCTCTCTCTCTTTTCTTCTTCTTCTATTCTTGCATCTTCTTATCTGTTCTTTACCTAACCCTCACTAAATTTCCCTTGTATCAGGACGTTCCAGTACAACATAAAAGTCCATACCGTAAATGCCAGTCGAAGGATCATACCTGAATCAGAGCCATATATTAGCCATGCTATAACAATGTTTTGACTAGCATTGACAGCCAAAAATCATTTGAATTGGGAGACATTTGTCCCATATAAATGTACATCCCCATGTAAACATATAGGGAAAGACACATGAGCAATGTGCATGTCAGTATATTTGCATTAGACACCATTAAGAACGACAGGTGGTTTTCTGGCCAAAAATAAAGGCATTAGACACCAATGGAATAAGCTGAATTGTATTTTAATTTATATTGTTCATATTAGGAAGGGATATGATTCAGTAAGCAAAACTGATAATTAGATTGAGGTTCTGCAGCTTACTTGATTCCCAAGTCAATTATGCTCTTGAATACCAAAGCCAAAACACCCAGTATCACTGAAGTTTCGCCTTAGAAGCTCGTATTCCTTCACCTTCAGGCCACTCTCCAAAAGCTGCATTGCTTTTTCACCTCTAACAGTAACATAGCATGCAATCTTTTCATTTCTCCTAATCCCAAAGGATCGGACAGTGTACCTTGCTGCCAAAAAGTAGTAGAGAAAACAAAATCAATCGGTAAGCAGCCCCACATGCCTGATGTATAAAGTAATCCACTCACAGATTTGCAGTAGCAAGATTGACTAACATGGAACAAGCATAAATAAAGGTTACAAGAAGCATAAATAAAGGTACAACAAGTAGTATTTTTATATATTATTACATCTTATGTTAGCTTATAAGTCAAATAAACTACTCCCTCCATTCCTAAATATAAAATCACTTTATAAGCAAAATGAAACACTTAATCGTAACGTATTACAATTTGTTCCTAAATACTCCTATAACCTTTCTAATTTTCTCAATTTACAAATAAACAATTTTTATTAAAATAAACAAAAGCAAGAGTGGGAGAGTGAAAATAAATGTATATGGTTAGGTAGATTAGTAATATCATGTATTAATAACTAACTTAATTAGCATCCTTAATATAATCAAATTAAGGAAAGTGATGGGGATGGAGAGAATAGTTTAGGGAAAAAATGAAGGAAACTCAATTTTTAAATAACATATATAGCCTTCTTATGATTCCCAAAAAAAAGTCAACTAACTGTTATACTTAGGAACGAAACGAGTAAACTAGATCACTTGTTTACCTAATTTTTATTGAAAACAAAACATGGTCGACAAGTTCAGTTGATCACACTATCTACATTCATCAGGATGATTTAAAACCAAGGAGAAAAGAGCAGAAGAAGCTGGAGTTGAAATGAAAGAAGACGAAAAATGAAAGGAAAGGAGAGAACCTTTAGAGAATACAGGGGTTTGGCCACTAAGTTGTTCAAGCACCTATAATAAAACAAAAAAAGAAGAAGAGAGAGAAAATGAGAGTGATGGAAATGGTAATGGCAAAATGAGAAGAGAGACAGAGAGAGAGAGAGAAAGGGTACCTTGGCAGCACATGTGAGACGGTCTCCGCTCTCACCCACAGAGATATTGAGGACCA
This sequence comes from Mimosa pudica, assembly GCA_029929735.1. Classification (NCBI taxonomy): domain Eukaryota; kingdom Viridiplantae; phylum Streptophyta; class Magnoliopsida; order Fabales; family Fabaceae; genus Mimosa; species Mimosa pudica. The sequence continues at coordinate 2,423,886 of JAKELP010000054.1, forward strand.
GCTTCTGCACTTTGATCTCCCTCATGGGATTCGACAGTTTCTTCTCTGAAGCCTAACATAGGTGCATTTCATTATCCATTATTCAATTGAACAAAATAAAGTGTTAATTCCAAAGCAACAAAACAAACAAATGCAGAATTTAGTTTTTACCATTGGGAACGAAGTGAAGCGGCGGAGGTAATGAATACTGGAGGCTTAATACGGACAGACAGGGTTTTAAAAGGAGATGGGTCACTGACGGTTCTTGATTTTTAATTTGGGAAATGCCATTTAAATCCCTCCGAATATACAAAAGGACAATTAAGGAACTTAAACTTCCAAAAGGACCATAAAGGAACTAACATTTAGTTGACATTTTAAAATTGTGTGAAAAGACAAAATTGCCCTCATCCTAAAACACAAATTACTTCCATTCCAAAGTGTAAACCCTAGCCTAGCACCCACTCACCTCTCCTCTCTGCTGCTGCAGTCTCACGTTCTCTTCTCTTCCTCACGTTCTCTTCGCCTCTCACCCTTCCACCCTACCTTAACACCCACCCGCCTCTATCGCAGCTTTGCGTGCCTCGGCGGTTTTCTGTTGCTCTCTATCGCGGTGGCGGCGGCTTTCTGTGGCTCTCTTTCACAGCAGCGGCGGCGGTGGCTTTGGGTTGTTCTTGTTCGTGTTCTTGTTCTTCATCTTCAATGTGTTCCACTCCAATTCTCAGGTTTCCTTTGTGTTTCTCGTTCTTCTTCTTCGCCCATTTTTAATTTGACTTTGTGTTTCACTGTGTTCTTGTTCTTACTTTTCTCGTTTATCTCTCTAATTATCACATAGCTACCCAAATCACTGTATACTGATATCTGATCATGATTCATCTTCTGGGTGCAAAGTAAATTTCATGTTTTTTGGCCTATGCTTTAAGAAAGTTGAGAGCTTGAATTGATTTTTGATCTGGCTATAATATAATTTGATTGTTTTTATGTTTATGTACATATATATATAGTTGAATGTGGTTGTTTGCAAGTTGTATGTCCAATCTTGAAGAATTGGTAATTGTTTGTGGAAGATTGTTACTTTTATATTGTAGTCAATTCCTTTCCTTCACTGATAAAAAAAAATTCCTTTGCTTCCTATTATGTTTTGGACAAATTGATTATTGTGGTTGGGAGTGTTCAGATTTGCAATCTAAGTCATTTTCCAAGTATAAAATGAATTTATTGGAAGATTAATGAATTGGTGAATGATTGACTAATCTTGAGATTATACCTTATTAAGTTTCTATTGTGATTCTTCAAGGAAATCAAGTGTATTGTTTGGAAATCAATAAATAATTGGGTGATTAATTTTAGTTTAAATGAGAGGTTGTGATTCCTTTTTCCCAATTCTGTTGATTTGTGCGACATATATATACAAATATGTGTTGATGTGATTGAGTTAATAAGCATAATGACTGATGTTATACTTATATAAATTGTGAAGCATTGAGATTTGGATTTGTACTCCTCTAATATGCATGTAAAGTTTGGTATTGTAAAATTTGTCTCCTCCCTACCTTTCAAGTTTCTAAAATCTAAGTTTATGTGTATGTGCAGGTGAATGGCTACGGAAGTGAGGCTGACAATAAAGCAAACCATGTTGGGGTCAATATCAATGACATGAACTCAAGTGTCAATAAACCAGCTGCTTATATTAAAGAGGGTACAAAAGCTCAAAAGGAAGAATTCAACATGGAGGAATCTGATGCTGTACAAGCTTGGATAGATTATGGTGGAGAAGAGAAAATTGTGGATGTGACTATAGCTCCTAGACTATTGCCTAAAAATTGTTGTACATTTTTTGTGTGGAATGATTAGTATTTGCTTCTCAATTAATGTAAGATTTGAACCTTATTTGCTTTTCAGCATTAATATTGCTTACATTTTCAGTGTGTCTATCAACATCTGAACCTTAGTGTTAACATTTACACAATACCTGCTAACAATTGAACTTTAGTCATTAACAATGGAACTTCCGTCCTTAACATTAATATCATAATGATTAACATTGTGAACATAGGTATTAACTTCGTTAGCAACATAACGTTGGTGTCAATATTTACACGGCACCTGCTAACAATTGACCTTTAGTGATTAACAACTGAACTTTGCTCATTAACAATGGAACTTAAGTTATTAACATCAAGATCATAGTGATTAACATTGTGAACATAGGAATTGACTTCGCTAACAACATAACATTGGTGTTAACATTTACACCGCACCTGTTAACAATGGAACTTTGCTCATTAACAATGGAACTTCTGTCATTAACATTAAGATCATAAAGATTAACATTGTGAACATAGGTATTAACTTCGTTAACAACATAACGTTGGTGCTAACATTTACACAGCACCTGCTAACAATTGAACTTTAGTGATTAACAACTAAACTTTAATCTTTAACAATGGATCTTCAGTCATTAACATTAAGATCATAGTGATTAACATTGTGAACAGAGTAATTAACTTTGGTGTAAACATCAACACCTTCTCATCAAACATAATGGTATATTTGATATCACAGTTATTACAAATTTACAATCCACCCCAAGCCTCCAATGTTTCTCATCTTTACATTGCCTCCAATGTATTGACCTATTCCTTCAGGGTTACTGTAACAACTGTAACATGTTCAATGCGAATAACAACTGTAACATATATATTAACATTTGCAACATAATATTTAACATTTTCAACATCACTTTTAACAATACACAAATCTCTGCGATAATAATTACAACATAGATATGTTGGCACATGAGCCAAAAAATGTACTCGTAACCAAAATACTACCGTACACAAGAACATTCACATTGGGTGGCACATCGTATACTGAGTGTGGGTGAGAAATTTAGTATTCTTCCAAATATCTTTCTCTTTAATTAAGAGGCAAGGGTGGAGCCCAGCAAGATGAAGGACTATCCTGCATATGCCATAGGGTTTAGCCAGGGGCGTATTTTTGCTATGTAACCATGAATGTCCCCAAACTCCTAAAAAAGGAGTAGAATATTAAAAGTAGACAGAAATAGAAATAAAATGCTACAACCATTCAAATGAAAATGGTAGTTCAACATACATTTTGATTACAGTATCTTCAACATGAATATAGTAATACAGACATCAATTACGGAGAAAGCAATAAATAACTATTGAGCCACACATCTGGAAAGCAATATATAACTATTGGGCCAGAGATGAAACAATACAGTTTCTTCAATATACATTTGATCAACAAATAATCAAACCTAAAACATAGCAAGGAGAAATAAAGAAAAACATGAATTTCCAAACATGCCACCTATATGCTTTCTCCAAATCATCTTTATTAATTAGTCAATTCTAAAGCATGAAGAATCAAGTCTCAATCAGGTATGTTTATTGCACAATAAAAACTTATATAGTCAAAATCCAAGCATTTATGCCATTATATGTATGTACAATTAAAAGTCATTTCCATTTCCCTTGAAATCCAATATAACTCGGCAGAAACTTACACCAAACAGACCAAACAGAATATCAATTCCATATATATTCATATGTTAATTTCATTCTATTTCTTTCTACAATCAGCCATATCAAAAGAATAAGAAATTTTCAAAAATCGCTTAAACTAAAATCAACATACCAGCACATCAAAACAAAAATCAATAACAATTCAATAACTTCATTTAATATACTCAATTCAAGCCTAGAAATTCATCATTCAAATTCATATTCCACCTTTACTCTAACCATGAAAGCAATTATAAGCTCCATTTTGAATCTGCCCTTTTAATAAACAGTAACAAGGAGATAAAATCAACTAGAGAAAGGAAGATAAGAAATTCTTAAACTCATCAATATGCTAGAACCAAACATACATACATCTATCTGTACAATCATAATCCAAACAAACCATACCCAAATTCAAGAAGAACTCTCGTTCCATCACAAAAACCTTTCTCAAATCATAAAACCAAAGTCTAAATTTGATTTTATAGGTTTATGAACTCTAAAATAAAACCCCAAAATCTAATTGGAATCCTTCCCCAAATTCACTCGAATCGCACAAGGGGAATAGAAAAAAGGAGAAGGAAGTTTACCTATGGTCATTTAAGTGTCAAACATGGGTTGACTTCCTCCATCATCACCGGTTGTCGTCGTTGCAAGGAGATGAAAAGAAAAGGAAAAAGAAAATGAAGAGTGGCAGATAGTGGAGGAGAGTCGTGAGAAAGAGAATAGGGAGACAAGAAAGAAAGGAGAGTGATGATAATGATGTGGAAGAGTGAGTGAGGAAGTGGGTGACGATGAAATGGTGAAGGGGATGTGGTGGGAGATGGGCGATGGCGAAGATGGAGGAGTGGGGGAGGTGAGGACCTGTGAGAACGATGGATGAAAGGGATTGAAGAGAAAATGAATGTTTTGAAAGATGGGGGCATTTTAGTCTTTTTGCAATATTTATAAATGTCAAGTAAGTGCCTAGTTCCTTTATGGTTCTTTTGGAAGTTTAGGTTCCTTAATTGTCCTTTTGGGTATTGGGAGGGATTTAAATGGGATTTTCCCTTTTAATTTTGTGCTTTGTGGAGTAATTTCAAAAATTTCAATACTTTGAATTTTGAAAATAGGGTAAATGACAAATAAATACCTGCGAATATCTAATAGGACAAGTAAGGACACAAAATGAAACATGAAGATCGAAGGCTAATAGACGAGGCAAAAAGTTTCTTGATAAGAGATTGGCCAAAATGAACCATTCTGGTATTTTCAAGTAGCTTATCGGCCAAAATGAATAATTTTAATTGTTCTTTGGCCAAAATGAGTCATTTTATTGTTCTTTGGCCAAGTTGACCCTGTCAAAATATTGTTTATTAGCCAGAATGCTATTTAACTCATTATTTTATAATGAAATTGGACCTAAAATGATAAATTTTAAAAATATAAGATTATTTACACTCAAATATTTTAATCTGAACATTTTTCAAGTATTTAATAACCATTTAAAATTGTTAAGTTAGCATTTTCCGTTAATTTAAACTAATGGTGTTAACAAAAAATGACTAAAAGTGTACTTTCCAAACATAAAGGACTAGATTGAAATTTGATGCAAACTAAAAGTATTCTTTAGCCTATTTTTTTCTTAAGGTGAATGTGCAATTTTTTTTATATCAAAAAGTTTAGTGAGAGACTGAGAGACTTTGGGCTCACTAGGGCCAGAGCAAGTAAATGTACAATTTTAACAATAATATTTTCTATGAATAGCATCTCCCACGGTCCCACCATATAGTTTAAAAAGATGCAAAACTACCAATAAACTTCATAAAATGGGTTAGTTTTAACAATGCAATTAATTATGCAAACTTCCGTCACTTTTTGGCACGGGTCCCACATTAATAAATATTTATTAAATGATTATTTGCAAACTAATTGTTTTGAAATTTTACACTCTCTCATCCCACATGCTATTTCACTCCTTTGATCTAGAAATTAAATACAATGAACAAAGTGCCATTCATGATCTTGGGTAGTTCACCACAGCATTTGACAGTGAAGGAGTTGGGTGAAGACGGTGAAGACTTGGATGCATTGTTTGTTTATTTTCTGTTGTTTGTTATGCCATGTATTTTAAGATACTATTTCATCAGCCTTTAGTTTACTCCTTTATGATTGTTGCGGTTCTTTCACATTCAATGAAAATGTTTGAGTAATTTGGGAGCACAAGGAAATTATAAGTCAGGAATAGCATCTAGAATAATTAAAAATTGAGAAAGCCTGATTATATCTATCAGAAGGACAATTTCAATCTAAACATATCAATCAGTATTATAGATTAAAAAGTTGGAAATTGATAGAGGAAATTTCAGAAGCAACTTAGGCATAAAGTATGACTTGACTAATAACTCAAATAAACCTATGATCATCTAGCTAAGTAATTGCCAGATTGATTAGAGATGTAGTTGCTCAATGATAAAATTCTATGATCATATACCTATAAGGTCATATTAGGATGAGATTATAATGGACTTCAAAAATAAAATTGATCGCCACTCCGATTAGGGTGCTCTAAATTCGATTAGAAACTGTGAGATTAAATTAGTCAAAGAACTTAAAACCTTGATTCTAAGCGAAGACATGCTTAACCGAATAGATATTAGCTTAATCAAATTGAAAGACTTAAATGCAATTCAATATTAATAAGATTAGACTAAGTCATAAGCAAACAGAGTTGCCTAATCGAATAAGGAACAGAGAATGATGTCATGTATTCGATTAGAGAGATTCAGACATAATTGGATTAAGGATGAATAAACTTAGAGGCTGTTGAGCCCAAACCCCTTCCTAAAATTTTTGTATAAAAAAAAAAACTTAGAGGCTAAGTGATCATATAAGGCTAAGAGATTAAGAGGCCCTTGTAATTGATGACGCAGATAAATTTGTTATTGTACTCTAATCACATGTTCAAGTGTGTAGGTGTAATAGCTAACTTTTTCCTAATATATTATAACAATTTAAGCAATTTATAATCACTTTTATAATGTTATAAGCTCAAAAATACGAATAAAATAAAATGTTTCTTGTTAAAAGCTATATAAAATATTTTCCGTCATAAATTGAGCTTTTATAAAATTTGTAGAATTATAACACCTTTCCCATCCCGAGGCAAAAATTGTCATGTCTCAAATTTTTCCTGTTTTCAAATATCAATAAGTTTATTGTTCCGCTCCTATAAAAGAAAAAGTAATTATTATAAGTGAAGGCACAATTTTGATATATGATTATTGCCCAAGGAATAAAAATAGTACATAACTATTTAAAATGTCACAAATGATTCTCATCTGTTGGGCATTGGATCAAAAAGGATATTTCACTAATATGACAATAACATCACACTTGAAAAGTCCAAAATATCCTTATAAATAAAATAAAACAACATATATTCTTCCTGCTTCTCGCTATTTCTTTTCTCTTTCATTTCATTCATTTCCACATTTTTTTATTTCATGTTTTTTCGTTGATTTTTTCTTGCAGAAATGAGATTAACTAATATACAGTTACTTTAATTTGTTGTTGATGGAGGAGGGATGAGGAAGAATGAGGAAAATATTTGTTTCATTTATAAGGGCATTTTAGACTTTGAAGTGTAATCTTATTGTCACATTAGTGAATTATCATTTTTGATCCAATGTCCAACAATTCAGAATCATTTGTAATGTTTTAAATAATTATGTACTATTTTTATCCTTGAACAATTAATTATGTATCAAAATTGGGGCTTCACCCTAATTAAAATTGCCATTACAAGAGTGAACAATCCCATCTCAAAATGCTTGAGAATTGGGCGGGACGGGACAACTGAGATATGAAAGGTTTGAAGAGCCCAAGCTTCAGTTAATTTGTGTTTCTATTAGAACATCACGGGCACACCCCATCCTGCAACACGTCTACTTTCTTTATATTTATAATTACTTTGATCAAATTAAGCTATCTAGGACAAAGCTCGATTAAGAAAATCTAGTTTTATTCTATTGATGGGGGAAATCATCAATCAATTATAATTATAATTATAAAATAACTCAATAGTTGTTCCTACACAATTTCAAATGACTCTCCAACAATACAATGTGATTCCCCCTGCTTAATTTGAAGTTAGATCTCTGTCAACCGGCTTCAATAAACTCTCCATAAATTCAGCTTAACCTGCCAATGTACATTATAATTATTTTATAGCAATGATTATCACTAGTCGAATTAAATAATAAAAGAGAATGTAAATCAGAATTTTAAGTTGTTATTTAAGAAACCTCAAGATATCCCCCAATCAATTTCATGAAAATAATGGAAGTATTAAGCAATTAGTTGTATTTTTCCTAATCTGTCATATCCATACCTGTAAAAAATAAGATGATGATCACAGTCTTCACTATAGCAAATATAGAAACACTTAAACCAGCAGCAGCTGATGTTGACCTGTACATAAAAGGTAGCTTTATAATAGAAGTGTAAAACACAAGCCTAATAACATAAGGCTTTACCTAAACTTCAATAAATAATCATTATCAGATAAGCATAACATGAAGAAGGCAAAAATTAAAATTAAAATCTCAGCAAAGCTTGCAAAAATCCCTGATTACAGCCCTTAATCATATATGGTTCAAGTCAGAACGAAAGAATTGATATAATCTTTGGTCTCTTGTGTTTATATAAGTTATGGGTTTAGCCCCTCAAATTTTAAACTATGGGTTTTGGTCCCACAAAGGGCAAAATTATCCAGATTTTTCTTATATTAATGGGATCAATGTTTTGGAGGAAAAGAAACCTGAGGAACCAAAAAACCTATGATTTGAAATTTGAGGGATCAATTCAAAGGAATTGGTACACCTAAGGGACAAAAGGTTGTATTAATCCCACAAAATAAGAGTAAAAGCTAAACCATTGAAACAGAATACGTTGATGTGCATGTCTTTTTAAGCCTTTTGAAGTTTACCTTGATACGAGGTCCTTGACAGATTCAGTTGTAAGTCCAAAATCAAAAGGATAAAGTGGATCATAGTGAGGATCCCCTACATTCATTGGGAGTTGATCCACAGATTTGAACCATGTTCTTGGAAGCTTCCCACTGAATCCATGTTCACCAAAAAGGACATCAGTCACACCCTGGCCCTCTGTGCCAGGTAACCATGCCGCCACAAGTGCATCTATTGAGGATACATAAGGTTCAATAACAATAGGCCTGCCAGAAACGATAATAACGACACATTTGACATTTTCACAGACATTCTTGATGATATCTGGGCCAGGATCGACCATGGTGAGAGTTGGGCTGTCTCCAGCCGTTTCGGCATAAGGAGGCTCGCCAATAACAACAATGGCATATTCAAAATTGCTGGACTTGACAAAATCACTGTCAGGGGTTTCACGATAAACAACTTCTGTGCTAGGATCTACTTCCATTTTTATAGCACTGAGAATAGTTGTTCCTGTCCATGGAAAAAAATCTGTCAGTTCTACCCTGTTTTGGCTTACTCATGTAGAAATTGATTTGGCTGTTTACATGTCATCTCTGTTCAAGAATGACAACTGCAGAACATAACAGAAATTTACTAGAAATTAGAACAAACAAGATATAAACAAAAAAAAAAGCAACCTATATTTAAAGAGTAAGAACTGAAACAATATGGAAACAAAACCTGGATTTGATTAGAGTGATGCTTAAAGATGCAGTATATTAAGACTTCATGTTTTAGATTGAAGCTGTATTGAACTAAAGATGGGCATAAATAGTCAAGATAATCATTTAATGGATGTTCAACTGCCCCAAGTAACTCAGAATCTCAGATAATATTACAGCAATTAAGGTGTTAAGAAAAACTAGTTTTGTTTTCTACTTATGAACGCATGTACTTACCACTATTCATCAGAGACCATATAACCGATATTGTATGTAATCTAATGATAATCATTTATTAGAAATTCCGCATTGCTGTGAGATTTTGTATGCTTTACAATCCTCAAATTTATTAGCAAATGCATGATTAAAACTTTCACCAGCATATTATTAATTGGTACTTGAAGGGCCTAAAAACACAATAGACTGTGATGCATCGACACAATATCCATCCAGCATGTTTGAGAGTTGCTTACCACTGGTGCCTTCGTTACCAATAAATCCTTGCCATTTGATTGTCCACCCACCACACTGATAACCCAAATTATCAGCATGAGTACCAGCAACTAGGACTTTAGAGGCTTTCTTTGGGAGTGGAAGGAGTGGAACACTTCCATTTTTCCCATTCTTAAGTAGCACAAGTGATTTTCTGACAGCTTCCCTTGCTAGATCCCTATGCTCCTGGATATAAACAATATGATATTACATCTCAGGGCTCTCATTGTCATAGTTGTGTGGGAATATATTATTAGTCAGATCAAAGAAGCAATGCTTCAGAAGTTCAATCTCAGTTTCAGTTTTAAAATACTTGGAGGATCTCCATAATGCAGGAAATTATTGCAATGAAATTAGGACATTATATTTTGCATCTTAAGATATATACCAGAATACAGAAAGTGTTTTTCTTAAGTGACTAATCTGAAAAGATTGGCCAAAAGTTCTCATCAAAAATGGATTGATCAGAAAGTCAAAAACCATAGATGTTTAGTTCATACTTCACACTCTATTTGTGTTGGGTAGGTGGATTTTGTGAAAAAGTAGTATGTGGTTCATAGTTCTTATTATGAATCCAAGGGCAAGGCTAGGCCAAGTAGATTCCCAAAAAATGGATGTTGTAAATAATTTTATAAAGGGCCAAGCCAGCTCTAGTTCCCACAAGGCTAGGCAGTTTTACCCCTGATTTATGTAGAATGGCAGATTCGGACCCACAACCTCAAACCTCATGACAAGCGAGCTTACCGTTGAGCCAAATTGACCTTTCTTGTAACTAATTATTTACAAATCTAAAATTTTCCTCACCATATATTGCAAAGACATTATCATTAAGCATGATGTTCCTTACAAGGAAATAGAAGGTCATTTTACGTAGAAATTGTTCAAAAGAATGATATTGCAATTAAAGTTCAGCTCAAATCTTTTAAATTGAAAAGTAGAGGATAACTACAACTTTTAGTCCTTGAACTTGCACTCAATTTTGTTTTTAGTTCCTGAACTTTAAAAAACGACACTACGGTCCTTGAACTTTGGGTCAATTTTGGTCTTAGTCCCTGAACTTTATATTTGTGGTTTTGTACCCTGGACATTGCGTCATTTATAACAATTGGTTTCTAATTTTTCAAGTTTCTTTAAACTTGAGGGACCAAGACAAAAAATGAATAAAAGTTTAGGTATCATGACCAAAATTGACGGAAAGTTCAAGGACCAAAACCATCAATTTTATAGTTCAAGAACCAACAACAAAATTGTCCTAAAGTTCTAGGAGTACTATGAATTATAATGTTCAAAAACTGATCAAAAGTTTAGGGATCAAATCCACAACTGATCAAAAGTTTAAAGATCAAAAGTCATCATATCCCAAAAATTCTATATGTTATACCTGTTTTCCAAGCTCATTGACTAAACTGAGATCAGCTAGAGGATTCTCAAACAGACCCATGGTGAATTTCACAAGCAAAATTCTCTCGACAGCATCATCGATACGCTCCATTGGAATGATGTTGTTCTTGACTGCAGTTGTAAGATCCTGAATGAACTCCAAGTATTTGTATGGGACCATCACCTTCACGAAAAACATAAGACAAGAAACACAGTTGTAATATAATCCTAAGCTTTAACAAACATTACATTGTTCATAAGTTACACATCAATTAAGAAAATAAACTCTCCCCTCAAGTTCTTGCTATAGGAACAAAAACTACAAACTAACCATATCAATGCCAGCTCCAATAGATGCCTCAACAGAAAATGAGTAGTTAGAATCAGGTGGTGTAGTGATCTTGTCAATACCTTGCCAATCAGAAATCACAAATCCCTGACAATAAGAGGAATCCATTTCCTTTGTTAGCAAGCAATGCGAACCATGTTTCTTTCAAATAGGCAACTCTGAACTTAATTAAACGTCAGAGTGACTTACAGTTTCCCACATAAATAGATTGAATGCAACTCTTGCAAAAATTACATAGATTCTAAATATAACAATCACAACACAGAAACTGAAAAATCTTTTGACACCACTAAAATTACAGTATGGTTACAAGAATTCCACTCTGATCTCATTAATGACTTCAAATGCAAATCTGATAGCCATATTAGTGGTCTGATTACGTAAATGCTTTATGTGATCATGTGGTTTATTTACTTTGAAAATAAAATACCCTAAGACCTATTTTTTTAATCAGCCATTTAATTCTTAACCTATGTAGCCTCTATAGTTGCATTATATCCTAGCATAATCCATGGGGTCCAATGGTAGGAGTCGGCAGGCTTGTTGCCTGAATCTCCTGCAAACATGTATTTTGTTCGATTGTAAAGAATTCAGAAATCAGAACATCATTTCTTTAGTTTTCTTCAACAATCAAGAACAAACTTCAATAGACATATGAACAATGACACCAAAACCCTTTCCTTTCAAGAATAAATAAGTTAGAATCAGAGAAAGAAATAATTTCCTATTATGGCCATGATTAGAATATTAGGCATTTAATAGATTGATTACAAACTGATTGTATTTGTCTTTTATTTCCTTTTCTTCTCCCTCTTCTACTCTATATATTGTAACACTTTCTACACATTCCAATATCAATAAGAAACATTATTATTCTCCCAAAAATATCCTCTCCTTACATTCAACATTCTCCTCTCAGTTTCAACAAAATTGTAGTAAGAGCTAAGTAGTGATTTCATTTCTAGAACTGAAATCAAAATAGATAGTATCCTCTCATTTGGTAATAATGTAGTAATCAAATGAATGTCAAATGAACAGAAAAATCTTTTCAGCAGCTTCCACCATATAATATATAACTGTATATTTACTATGGAAATTTATAACAAGAAAAATGAGTGCAAAACGTCAATCTATCACCTTAAACTTCAAGGTGTCTTTCAAGAAGCCTGTAACTAAGTTACGGTTTGCATGCATCTTCATTCCATTCCAACTAGAGTATGAAACCATGACTGTGGCAACTCCCTTAAGGATGGAATCAGAATAGGCAGGAATGTGGATACTAAGCAACCCATGCCAATCAATCTCTGTGTTGTTTTCATTAACTCCCTTGGTAGTCCCACCATCTCCAACAAAGTGCTTTGAACAAGCAGCAACCTTTGTCCTACATCACAGTTAATCATGGAACAGTAGAACATGAAATGATGAGTAGTGATTCGGAAATTAACTAAAAATATCTCATCACCAAAACACCTTGAGACTCTTAGTCAGGAGTACATGGTATAAAATGTGTGATCATAAAACTCCTACAAACTTAAATGCATGTTTGTGGAAAAGAATCTAATATCAATAAGTTCATACTTGCCACCAACATATGGATATCCTTTCCGGGAATTGGCAGGAACTTCTCCTTGTAAACCAGGTATGATTGCAGTCATTTCTTTTACAATGTTGGGATCCTCACTGTAGCTCTCATAACATCGACCCCATCTAGGATCTCTACAAACCTATAAGTAGTTTTCAGGAAATACAACTAAAATAATAAATAATGAAATTATGTGTATTCGTGGAAAGTATATGCATAAAAAATACTTTTGCGCCCTTTCGGCAATCAACTTACAGCAATACATGGAGCAAAAACATACGGAATCCCTGTAGCTCTGACTTCAAGAGCAGTTGCAGCACCGATCCTATTTGCCAGGTCAGGATCCCTGTGATAAAGAAAATATACATTATAACAAAGGACAAACAGATACATCAAAGCATCAACATAAAACACCATTCAAGATCATTGGAAATTAAGCCCAATGATTTGACAGAATGATTAACATATACCAACGTCATGCAACATTTCTAGACTATTGAGGCTAGTATAAAATCACTGACCAATGCAAATTCAGTAAATTTCAACTAATGAATAAATTATAATTATTATGTAAAGATATTTTAAAAGTTCTCAATGGCAAGACACTAGAGACTAGAGTAATATAGTTACCAGATGGACACACACTAAAGGATAATTGTGCAGAAACTTTAACTTGCCTGGTAGCTCCAAGCCCAACATTATGGGGAAATATGGTGGCATTGTAGACATTATTGTGTCCATGAACAGCATCAATGCCATACATCATTGGAATTCCCAGTCGACTAGCCAAAGCCCCTTTTTGAAATCCATTGATCATATTGACCCAATCTTCAGCAGTAGCTTTAGGAAGTGGTTCACTACCACCACCGCTCAATACACTTCCTGCATATAAATTAGAAGCACCTGAAGTTCACAATTGTTTTAAGAAATATGTAAACATTGCTTCCAATTACTTATCCTTGATCCATATTTTTACCACATCTTATTCCTCGCCCACAAATTAATGACAAAACAATTCCATATATAAAACTGAATATGAAATTCAAGAATATATCCAAAACACTGCTAGACACATCAATGAGCGCATAATGTAAACGTAATCAAGCATGGAGATTCACAAATAACTGAGCATAAAATGTAAAGTCAAATTGAAGTATAAGGTGGATAAAATAAGCTTACTTCTCTACCTTTTTATCCAGGGTAAAAAGGTAAAAGAAGTATTTACAGAAGTGTCATATGAATAAGAGTATTTACTGCACTTTATCGTCTAAAAAAAGGAAGTATTAATAATAACAGTAAAAATAAGAGATATTTTGACTAACAAAAAAAAAAAAGAGATATTCCCAGGAGGGGATGACAAAGAAGGTTCTCAGTGCAGGGAATATTTGAGCAAAAGGAAAACAACTTTAAGGGAACAAAAGCATGAGAACAAGAGTTACCAAAGAATCAAGCGGAAATCTCATATAAACGACAGTTAAATTTCAAAATCCCACAAAGGGTATCTTAAGTAATTAACTCCGCTACTCCACTACTAGTTAATCCTGCTATTCAACCAGTTAAAATGATTTTAAGATTCAATCGCCCCTTATCTTATCTGGGATTTCCCAATGTGAGACTCAGTTCCACTTATTTAATTTACCAAACATGGGTGACTTCAAAGCACAATATAGTACCTAAAACATGGATGATTATTTTGAATAATAATAATAATAACACACACACTCACCAATGAAGTATGTTCTCATAATCTCCTCATTGGCAACACTTCTATCAATCTGCACCATCTGACCAATCTTTTCCTCCAACGTCATTCGACTAAGCAAGTCTTTAACTCGAGCAGTCACCGGCTGCTTCGAATCTTTGTACTTCAAATACTCACCTTCAGCTTCTCCCATTGATGCCCACCAACACAGCCACAAAATGGCAAACAAACAAAACACTTCCCTAACCATCTTCAACAGACCACCTGCAATCGAAGAGAGAGAAAAACGAAGTCAAGAAGTTCAAGAAAGAGAAAGAAAAGCATGGTAGAGTTCAAGAAAAGAAAGTAACCTTTGTAGCTACTAGATTTAGCACATTGTGTTTTGCAAGAAAGAAGCAAATGTGGAAAAGGTGCATAATAAAGATTGAAGATTGAAGAAAAAGAGTGAACAGAAGTAATGTGTGAGGAAAAGGGCTTACTTACAATGTGTGAAGAAGTTGAGATTGTTGGGAAGATTTGTTGCAGAAAGGAAAAGGAAAGGAGAGAGTGTCTCAGTGTTAGAAAATTAATGGAAGAGGATGACAAGGAAGCTGTTGCTGTTAATGGGAACTTCGAATGGAATATATATCTAATACTACTAATCGACTTTTTTTTTTTGTTAGAGAGATTAAAATTGTGAAATAGGTTATTAAATGATGACATATTTGATATATTTTTAGATTATTCATTAGTTTATTGGTAAAATAAACTATTTTAAGGTAAAAAAATTACATAGGAGGGAGTATTAATTTAGGTCACTAATATAAGAACCCAAATGGTTTTGGTCCTAATATAATGTGAGAGTTCATCTCACTTTCTCCCCTCATTTAATGTGTTTTTTCCAACTTGCTCCAAACTCTCTTTCATACTTATTAATACTATGTATTTCTCTCTTTAAGTATCACAATAAATATGGACAATATTGTAAAAGAAACATTAACTTCATACATCTAACTAACTAACAGTTACATGTTTTCTTAATAAGCTTTTTTTTTAATAGCTAGCTCTTATATTTAGTATTGTTTTGAGGGAGATTAGGTAATAAGATGACATGGGAAATGATAAAAGTTTTACTTTTCTTTTCCCCTGCGCCTTTTGCAGAGACTCATGTCACATTCAACTTTTCCCCCTGTCAGATTTTACTCATATTCGTCTTTTTATTTAGCATATACTCATGGAAAAAGACAAAGAAGTCCCTGAATATGTAAAAATAAGTCCCAATTTTTAATGTCCTAATTTATCAACTGATGTGTATAAAGTATATATAAACTCCCTTGAGAAAATTAATTTGTAGTCCCTCACAAGGGACTTCATAATAGAAATGTCTCATAAACTTCATATATTTGTAAGGTCCCTAGGGACCTTACTTTAATATACTTCAGATACAAAAAGACTAGATTGCCCTTCTCTGTGACAAGGTCATGGGCAGGGAATGACGAGGTTATACGCATGTATAACAAGATCATGGGCACCTCTAACAAGGTCATGGCCCACCCTGTGACAAGTTGATGAGCAAGCATTGCCAAGGTCATGGGCAGGAATGACAAGGTCATGCGCATGTATAACAAGTTCATGGGAAGGGAAGAAGGGGAAATCTGGTCATTTTGTATTTGAAGTATATTAAAGTAAGGTCCCTATAGACCCTACTTTAATATGTAGAGTTTATGAGACTTTTTTACTATTAAATCCCTTGTGAGGGACTACAAATTAATTCTCCCAAAAAGAAATGTCAGTAATAAACTACTCTCTTCGTTCCTAAATATAAGATCGCTATATGGAGGAGAGTTTGTTCCTAAATATAAGATCACTTTCTAATTTGACTCAATTTTTCCCCAAATTACCCATATACTTCCTTCTCCTAAAAAATAGTGGTTTGAAGAATGTTAGAGGATATTTTTAAAACTTAGGGGAAGGGTATTTAAAAATTTCATGTAATCCTAACTCATTGGAATGTCTTCCTTAATCTCTCCAAATTTGCTAAAGTGATCTTATATTTAGGAACGGAAGGAGTATAACAGTAACAAGAGACAAATGTGTTAGGCTCGACTTGCGGAAAAGTGGCTTAATTTTAAGTTGACTTATTTTTAAGTCAGTTAGTTAGAAAATAAGTTTTAGGTTGACTCATTTTTATATTTGGATAAATTTTGAAAAAACGTGGCTTATTTTCTCATTTGACTTGTAAACATATTTGGATGACTTTTTGTTTAAAATGAGCTTATTTTAAGTTAGCTTATTTTTCAGTCATGTAGAAAAATAATCTAGTTTTTTCTGAAATAAACAACCCAAAGTGGTTTATGAATAAGTTGGCTTATTTAAAATAAGTTGAGTGAAAAATAAGTCCAGACAAATATAGAAAAAAGTCAAACACACAAAATAAGTTGGCTTATTCAAAATAAGCCGACTTATTTCTCAAAAAAAGTTCAGTCAAACACAATCATACCTATAATCGACGATTATAACTCGTTAAAATCGATTTTAAGTGCGGGATAATATTGTAATTGTCTTCTGCCACTATTCAAGCAAAAATGGTCCAACTTAACTTGCCATTTCAATTCCCAAACCCCATTTTCCACTACCTAACTTTAACATACTCCCTTCACGTCATGTTATAAGTATTAAATTACTATACATCTATCTCTTATTGGTCGGAAAAATTAGTGTATTTGTCATGGGTAATATTGATGCACTTTTTCTTTGAAAAAAAAATGTTGATGAAATTTTTAAATTTTACCCTAATAATATAATCCCCAACTTTGTCTCTAATATTCTCCAATGGAATAAATGAAAATTGAACATTTATTATTTTAACTTAAACTTTTTGTTATATCTTACAGTGAAGGTGCAAATATTTCAATTACTATTGGCAGAAGGGTCATGTGGCCAAAAAAACATTTTTAAAGTCCTAATTTATCAAATGATGTGTATAAAGTATATATAAGGGAAAATCTCAAATAAATCCCTCCGAATATTCAAAAGAACAACTGAGGAACCTAAACTTCCAAAAGGACCATGAAGGAACCATCACCTATCTGTCATTTTAAAATTTTGCGAAAAGACAAAATTGCTCCCATACTAAAACACAAATTCCTACCCCACCTTAAACCCACCCTAACACCCACCCTTTTTTCGCAATTTGTGTTTTATGATGGGGCAATTTTGTCTTTTCGCAAAATTTTAAAATGACAGATAGGTGCTAGTTCCTTCATTGTTCTTTTGGAAGTTTAGGTTCCTCACTTGTCCTTTTGGATATTCGGAGGGACTTATTTGGGATTTTCCCCATATATAAACTCCCTTCTTAAACTAAAAGTCAAAAAATATTCCCTCTTATAATTCCCCAAAGCTTACTAATTTCTTGATTTCTACAACAATTATCTCCTTCGCCACGCATTTTTCAAGCCCTTCTTTCTCATGCTTTCCTTCTTTCTCTCCTTCTCTCTACTAATTCCATCTAGCTACTTCAACCAACCATGGCATCTACAACATAATTAACAATTATACATCGCCAAGTTAACACCCTCACCCTCCTCAAAACTCATGATAGTCATTGCCAGCTGAACTTCCTCGCCCTCGTCAACCTCCATTTCTAAGAAAATGGTCTGCCTTTTTTTTGGGTTATTCAAGGGCATTCCCACTGCGTGTCAAGTGAGACTAATCTCTCATTGTTCTAAAGTCCGATATAGGAGTAGACAGCTGACAAGTGAATTTGCTTCATTCACAAAGCTAGGGATCGAACACACAACCTCTTATTTAAGAACGAGATTACTTACCACACTCACGTCAATCTGCTTTACATACATTTGTGGTGTTGTCTTTAAGTTGATCATTTTCTAAACTCCCTACCTTTAAACAAAGTCTAGCAATAAGAAACAAAGCTATATATAGCCAAAGATGCATACCCAAATCCACCAAACCCAAGACCCATAACACTCAACTTGAAATGGTGGGGAATAGCTCGATGGCCATGATGAATAACTAACTAGGTTGTATTGGTGAACTTGGTGAATGAACAAGAGGAGTTGGAGTTGCTGATGGACATGGAGGAGAATAATTTGGTCGAAAGTAAATATTTTGATGTGAAACTTTGATGTGAAACGCGTGCTATATGAAATTATTGCTCTCTCTAGTCCTAAATATAATATCTAATTGACTTTTTTGGAGATGTTAATGTTACAAAATATGTTATTAAATTATGACATATTTGATATATTTTTAGGTAAATAAGCACCTCATAGATAAGGTAAATCAATTTATAATTGACTTATTTTGGTTTTTTAGAATTTTTCAAAAAAATCAATTAGGTGTTATATTTAAGACTGGAGAGAGTATTTTTTATTTGAGGGAGTTTTGAAACGTCAATTTTTTCTACGGGTCAATTGACCGCGTGTGCGTTTGGACCATCTAATATGGTGCTAGACCTGTTTGGGAGGGTACTCATGACATTGGTAAATAAGCACCTCATAAATGTATGTGCCACTCACAGTTTTTGTTAATTGTGTTTGGTATATTTGCACTTTCAGCCTAAATCTTATAGTGTGGATTGATTGTTTCATGGACAATGACCCTATTTTGCCCTTCAAATAACCACTCAGGATCACTAGACATTCTAAACTAACATTAGGTACAACTTTACCCTTAAAGTAACTAAAATTGTCCAATTTTACCATATTGCAAATGTAATGTTGATACGTTCCATACGTCAACATTACATTCGCAAAAGGTAAAATTAGAATACTTTGCTTACTTCAAGGGTAAAATTGTACTCAGTGTTAGTTTAGGGTGTCTAGTGGTCTGGTGTGTTTCATGCTTTCAATGCTACCCGATATCCCTTCTTCCAAATTGTTTTTCGTAGTTATGACAAAAATGCAAAATAAAGTCATTACCCTTGGTTTATTATAGATACAATTAATTATGTAAAAGTCACATCACTTTTCAATTTTCACTTTAAAAAAGACTCCTTAAAATATAAATTCTTGGATAAAATGAAATTCTATAATAAACCCACTTCGTCTTGTTATTTGTGGTCAACAATTCAAAAACAAATGCATAACGTCTTCCGTGAATATTTTAATATGATGGGGTCACCATAAAAAAATATATGTTTCATAAACAAATTTTGATATCTATTTTCTATTATTTCATAATTTTAGAGGTTGGAGAAATAATTATCAATCAACTAATTTCACAGTATGCCCAATAAGATTAAAATATTCACATTGAATATTTTAGTCTGATTGGCACACAATGATTGAATTTATGATTAATCAAGTTCACATAGTTTCTATGAATATTTTTTGTGATTAATGAAACCCATAATCAAGTCCACATAATAATTTCTCATAAGTAAATTTATGCAATTTTTTTTTTTGATAAGAGAAAGTACAACGAATCAATTACATGAGCGACCTAATACTCATAGAAGAGTATTGACATTGAAGTAAATCTACATCTAAAACAGAAACAAGACATTGTAGAGGTTTACAAAAATAATGCATCCCTCTTGGAATTGACAAAGCTTCCTTTGCTATTTTATCTGCTGCTCCATTTGCATGTCTGCTACACTGCCCCACAACAATATTCCACTCCACATTATTCAGCTCTATGATATTCTTTAATAAATCTGAATTCCCACTTGGCTGCTGTGTAATACCACCATTTATAGCTTCAACTACCATTGTACAATCACTCTCAACATCAACACATTTGAAACCCAAGTCCCATGCCAGCTGCATACCATAAATAACTGCCCAGAATTCTGCAGATATACATGAACCAGTACCTAAATTAGCCATAAAACCATGAATGAAGTTTCCTTTTTCATCCCTAATTAGTCCTCCACAAGCTGATAAACCTGAAGTAGAACTAAAAGCTCCATCTACATTAACTTTCACCCTTCCTACAGATGGTGCTGTCCATGATATCCGTGCACTATGCAATTGTTGTAGATCAGGCATATGCACTGAAGACCACGAAGCATAAGCCATTGATTTTGCTTTAAATGCTTGTGGTGTTTCTGTAGTTCCATTAAAAACAAATTGATTCCTCTCTAACCATAAATTACGGCAGGCAATAGCAAAAATAACTCCCCACTGTTGAGAATTGACCTGCCATTGCTGGTTTAAATTCCATTTAATCCAACTCTTAACATCAGAAAATTGGAAAAAGCGTTGATGCAAATTATTAGGCAAAATAGTTTCCCACTTTGCCTTTGCAATACTACAATGGCACAACACATGAAGCACTGTTTCAGGTCCAGTTTGACAAGCTAAACATATATCAGATTCACCAAATCCTCTCGCAAAACAAAGTGAATTGGTTAGAAGTCTTTGCTTGAAAGCCAACCATAAAAAAGTTCGACATCTTTGAGGTACCTTGGTTTTCCAAAGTCTTCTCAATAAACCCTAGTCAACAAAATTGTCATGATGCGATAAACTATCATAAGCTGACCTGATGGAAAAGGAACCAGAGGGACACCATCTCCATATTGGTACATCATCCACACCTTGATGTAGGACAATAAACTGTTTCTGTAACTCAGAGATAATTGCATATGGTAATAAGGGCAACAAAGAATTCCATTTCAAAATCCCAGGACTTACGTAAAAATCACGAACAGAACATCCTGCAAGATGATTGGGAATATCTGCAATTGCATACAACTTTAAGGGCTCAAAATCCCTTAACCACCTATGTTCCCAGAATAAAACTGAGGCACCATCTCCAAGCTTCCAAGTAAGTCCTTTAAGAACATTGGGCCAACTGTTTTTTATACCTTTCCACACTTCGGAACCTGCTTTGTTAGAACAGATGTTGGGAAAAATTGCATTGCCACAAGAGTATTTTTCTCTTACCAATTGAACCCAAAGTGAGTTTCTTCTTGTAATTAGGGACCAACCCAATTTCATCATAAAAGACTCATTTTGCTGCCGAGCCCTTCGTATTCCCAAGCCTCCTTCCTCTTTTCTTAAACATACATCTTTCCAAGCTACTAGATGAGGCTTGCGAGACTGTGAAGTATCTCCCCAAAGAAAAGCACGACACCTCTTGTCCATTTCATCACAAATAGAAACCGGTAATGGATTTGTTTGCATAATGTAATTTGGTGTTGCTGAAATAACTGATGTAATCAAAGTATGTCTTGCAGCGAGGGAAAGGTTTGATGCTTTCCAACTAGACAGCTTCCTATTAACTCGTTCCATAATATCCTTGTATGTTTCTTTGACAGCTCTTTTATGGTGTATAGGGACACCCAAATAACGGCCAAGGTCTGCAGACAATGAGAATCCCAAAAAGCTACTAATTTCCTGCTTTCTGCAATGATTAACATTGGATGAAAAAAAGATATGTGACTTCCCTGCATTAACTTTTTGACCAGATGTGGCACAAAAGTCATCAAGGCATGCTTTAACTAGACCTGCTTGCTCCATGCTGGCCTCCATAAATAAAAACAAATCATCTGCAAAGAAAAGATGTGAAATTTGAATTCCTGTTTTCTTCAAATGAAATGGAATCCAAACCTCATTATCGACTTCTGCTTGGATCATGTGAGCAAATTTCTCCAATGCTATCACAAAAAGATAGGGTGATAATGGATCTCCTTGACGAACCCCTCTAGTCGGTTTAAAAGAATTGGCTTTCTCACCATTCCAAACAAGTTGCATAGTAGATGAAGACACACATGCCTTGATAACATCAATCATCCAAGAAGGAAGATTGAGTTCCACAAGACACTTAAACAGAAAATCCCATCGCAGTCTATCATAAGCTTTTTCTAAATCTATTTTGAGAGCCATAAATGATTTCTTACACTTCTTCTTCCTCATGGAATGAATAATTTCTTGAGCCACCACAATATTATCTGCTCCTTGACGTCCAGGCACAAAACTACTCTGATGGGGAGAGATAATGATAGGCATGATCCTCTTCAACCTATTAGTTATAGTCTTTGTAATTATCTTGTAAATTACATTACAAAGACTAATAGGTCTAAAGTCTTGGAACGTTTCTGGTACATCAATTTTAGGAATGATCACAATTGACGTCTGGTTGATCTGTCTTACTTCTTCAGGCTTCCTTACTACCCGGTGTACTGTGTCCACAATAGATGCACCCACTACTTCCCACTGACTTTGGAAAAATAGTGGATTCAAACCATCAGGTCCTGGGGCCTTCAAAGGACCCATATCAAAAAGAGCTCTTTTGATTTCCTCAGGTTGAATACTATGTGCCAAAGATTCAATAATATCATCATCCAATGAAGGATATGTCTTTTCGAAAATAACAGAATCCAAGGCTGCTCCCTCTTCCTGGTATAGTCTCTCAAAATAAGTCGAACCTTCTGCTTTAATTTGTTCTACATCACATGACCATTCACCATTGCTCAGCTTCAAAGCTTCCACTCTATTCCTTTTCCTTCTATTATTAGCTATAGAATGGAAATAATGTGTATTCCGGTCACCAAATGTGTACCAATTACAACGAGATTTCTGTAACCACATTAATTCTTCTTGAACTAGTAAACCTTCCAATTGATGCCAAACAACTTCTCTTCTATGTTCAGCCTCAAGGCAAAGCGGATTAGACATTAAGCAACAATCAATTTGCCTCAATTCACACTGAAGACGTTGTTTCTGAAAGCCAATATGTCCAAATATCTCCCTGCTCCATCGTTTGACATCCTTTGTAAACTTACACACTGTTTCATTCCAATTCGCAGAGAAATTCCAGGATGCACCCACAAAATCTATAAAACCTTCATGCATAACCCACAATGCAAAAAATCGAAAAAAAGAATGTTTTTTTGAAGTAGAGTCTTCCCTGGAACTAATCTTTAATAACAAAGCATTATGATCAGATTTAAACTTAAGTAAATGCAATAGAGTAGAGTCCAGAAACTTATCTCTCCACTGTTTGTTAACTAGAGCACGATCCAAACGGCTAAAACACATCTTATTGTTCCAAGTGAACTTGGGACCATAGAATGCAATATCAAACAACTCATAATCAGTTACCCATTCATAAAAATATTTGTCAACACCAATCGGTCTAAGTGATTTTGAGAGACGCTCATCATGATGAAGAATAGCATTAAAGTCACCCAAAATGCACCAAGGACCTTGGATAGCACCCCCAATCTGTCGTAAAGAAAGCCATAAATCTCGTCTAGACTGAAGGTGAGGACTGCCATAAACCACTGTGACATAACAATCCGGTTGTGATGGGCTATGCAATACCCCATGAATCAATTGCGTAGTTGTAACCAAAACCTCAAAGTCTATAGTAGTATCCCAAAAGCACCAAATTCCTCCCTTAAATCCTTGAGCTTCTACAATTACAGCAGAATTAAATTTCAACCTGCTTGCCAAAGCTTGTGCTTTAGAACCATTTTGTCTTGTTTCTAACAAAGCAAGAAAATGAAAACCATGTTGACGACAGAGATCTTTAAGGAGACGAGGTAAGGCTCTTCCACCTGCTCCTCTACAATTCCAAACAAAACAATCCATAAACAACAAAACAACGAATATGGGATAATACCCATAATTAAAGCTGCATGCCCGAATCATCGGACCCCAAATCAGAATCAACATCAATATTGTCAACAATAGGAGCATTCTCCCTAGCATCAACCTCTTTCAATATAATTGAATTATGTGTCACTGGCTCTTCTAATATGTCAGACCAAGCACGGCGTTGAGAGGTGGCAGATGGAGCTGTGATTGAAGGAGATTGACTCTCAGATGCAACTTTCTTTTTGGATTTCACATCTGAATACACATCTGAATTTTGAGCCATTCCTTTCTTCTTGGGCAACGCAACATTAAACCCCAAATTCTGCTTCACACGTAAATAATCATCCATGGGATTAGACCCAGTTTCAACTTTGTGATTGTCAATTTTTTTTGTTTTCAGCCCAGGTAGATTTTCCTTCACTTTATGCCCAACTTTCTCCACATGACTGACATTAGTTATGTCCACAAGATTTGATCGCTGCATAGGAACATCTGAAGGAGCTTTTTCCACATCCTCCATATTATTTAGCGTGGCAAATCTAGAGCCATTAGGATGCAAACTCTGCATACCTGAAGAAGACTGCTTATTATTCCCACCCCCTGAGTCACGGAAACCGTTCTTATGGAACCGTCGACGTTGAACTGTCATCCATTCACCGTAAACCGCTCCACTGTCACTGTGCTGAGATTTTGCACCTTTAGACGGAACATCGGACTCCGCCATGGTAGATAGCATATTTAAAACATCATTCTTGTTCTGTGAAGAGGGAGATGTCACAATTTTTTCACCATCAGCCACTCTTAGAGGACAATGATCACGATTGTGACCATAACGACCACATGAGAAGCAAATAAGATGCACTCCTTCATATTCCACTTTCTTTTCTTTTCCATTAACCAGTAACATGGGAAGTAATGGCTTTGTTAGATCTATTTCTATGCACAATCGAGCAAAACGCCCTTTACTTTTCTTCAAAGTAGGGACATCTACTTTCAAAACATTTCCAATCTGACTACCAAGAACATAAAGAATGCCCTTATCATAATAATCCATAGGGAGACGCGAGATACGTACCCATGCTGCAATACGAGTTATTTGTTCTACATCAGGCTCGAAATCTTCCTTCCACGGTTGAACAGCCAGATAATGATCCATGATCATCCATGGACCTCCTGTCAAAACAAACTCGTAATCATCCAACTTACGAAACTTCACTAAGAAATAGCCAGAGCCCACATCAATCAATTCAAACTGTTCACCATGCAAACCCCAAATTTGTTGAAGTTTCAAAAGTAAGTAATCCTCTCGAATCACCTTACCCATCAATTTGACAAACAAAGAACGTTCCCATTTGCGATTCAGCCGCTGTTTCTCCTTCTCAGGAATTAAAACATTATGCCCACGAGCAGTTTGAACCACTTGGATACGGTCTTTCCAACGCTCGTTGCTCCACCAGTCTTCTTCAAAGCCAGCATCTTCTTCATCATCAAATGTGCCCTTGTCATGAGTAAAAGCATCCCTATAAGACTTCTTAGGAATTTCCTTCTTCCCAAAACCATCTTCCATCTTTGATTCTAAATCTTCAGTCTCTGCCGAAGTATCCTCATTATCCACCATCCAATCCTCTTCCCTTGGGAAGAGAGTTTGTTCATTTGAGAATTCACCGGCAACCTTCCGACCCTTGTTCTTTCGTTGGACCCTAGCATCCGACTCCGACGAAGTCTTTGCAGGATCACCATCGTACGCAGCAGTTTCGCCATTGTTCTCAGACACTCCTATCATCGCAGCAGTTTTTTTTGTAACTATGTTAGACTTATATTATAGCAGTTTTTCAATTGATTTTGTAATAAAATGGCCATTACAAAATCAATTGAAAGTTATACTGATTTTTAAAAATCAGTATAACTTTCAATTGATTTTGTAATGGCCATTTTATTTTGAGAATTTAATTTTATAAAAAGATTTTTAATTACTTTTTAACACTTAAAATCTCGATCAGAAAAAAAAATGGGCAAAAGCGCTGATCTAAAAATTAACTATTTCAGTTTGGGCAAAAATAATAAATGACTGTTTCGCGGTGCATAAATAATATATAACTTTGTGACCCGGTGCAAAAATAATAAAACCGGTCCTGAATGTTAATTTGTAGTTATGTGGAACCTTTCTGATATTATTTTCAAAGTGAAAAATACATTTTTACCCTTCCCAATTAAAACCTTGCTGATACTAGTTAGCATGGAAAGATGAAGGACGGAAGGAAGAATGGTTGAATTTTAATTGTGAGGGGGTAAAAAGGTATTTTTACTTTAGAAAATAATATCAAAAAAGTTTCACAAAACTACAAATTAACATTTAGTACCGGTTTTATTATTTTTGCACCGGGTCACAAAGTTGGTTATTATTTACGCACCGCGAAATAGTCATTTATTATTTTTGTCCAAAGTGAAATAGTTAGTTATTAGATCAGCACTTTTACCCAAAAAAAAATCTCAACATCAATTATTTTTTCTAACAGCATTTGAGTTACATGAATAAAATTACAGTTTATAAAGTTAGGGAAGCAAAGTAAAACATTTGGCTAATTTAAATGATTAAATATCACTTTTTGGCCTAAAGAAATAAAACTGAAATGATTAATACTTTTTATTTATAAATTATAGGGCAAAAACGTTGATATGATAATTAACTATTTTAATTTGGGCAAAAATAATAAATGTCTATTTCACGGTGCATAAATAATAGTCAACTTTGTGACCCAGTGCAAAAATGATAAAACTCATACTAAATATTAATTTGTAGTTTTGTGGAACCTTTCTTATATTATTTTCTAAAGCAAAAATACATTTTAACCCCTTCAGAATTAAAAAATAACCCTTCTTCTTTCTCCCTTTCCTCTTCCTATGCTAACTAATATCAACAAGGTTTTAATTATGAGAGGCAAAAAGGTATTTTCACTTTAGAATATAATATCAGTAAGGTTTCACAAAACTACAAATTAGTATCCAACATCTGTTTATCATTTTTGCACCGGGTTATAAAGTTGAATATTATTTATGAACCGTGATATAATCATTTATTATTTTTCCCGAATTGAAATAGTCAATTATCAGATAAGCACTTTTGCTCTAAATGTTATATTATATAAAAGAAAAAAATACTCCTTATAAAAAAGGAAGAAAATACTTTTTTTGATTAAATATCATTATTATAGCCAATAAACTATTTTCAAAATATCAATTTGGCCAAGAAACACCAAAAGGTTTCATTTTGCCCACTCATTTTGGTTAGAAGATGATTGGAAAATACTATAATGTCCTTTTTAAAATAAAAGTCTTGAATTTTAAATTTTTGAGTCATTTTTTTCAAAAGAAAAATAACAATAGTCACCCTTAAGAGGCCTCCTTCCTCACCTCCTCCCCTCTCATTCCTCTACCACCATGTTCAGCTATCAACTCCAACGTCCTACAATTCCATTCCATTTAAGGAGCTCAATTCAAGTGAATGATTGTAGGACGTTGGAGTTGTTGATGGTTGAATTTCGCGGTGGAGGAATGAGAGGTGGAGTAGGTCAAGAAGGTGTATGTTGTTACTTTTCTTTTAAAAAATTTAAAAATTATGACTTTTATTTTAGAAGGGGTATTTTAGTATTTTTCAATGGTCAATTGGTCAAAATGAGTCATTTTTTGTTCTTTGGTCATATTCAAATTTTTATTGTTTATTGGTCAAATTAATACTTTAAAAATAATTTATTGATCATAATGATATTTAACCATACTTTTTTCTTTATTTAAAATGAAAACAGCCTCATCCTTTATAAGAATGAGGAATAACTTGGACTAGGGTAACTGGAAGGGTGATAAAAATGTAATGGCTCATTTGGTAATTCTTGCATATCGAAAAAAAAAATCAATGAAGAAATCCAAAAGTTTGGCTTTTTAAAAAATAAATTATAATCCCAAAAATCTTTAATTTAGGCGGGAACAAAGTCCAAATTTAATTCTTTAAGTATAGGCAAAGAATTCACAATAGTTATTGTGGTGACCCGTTATCCCATTCTCTCTCTCTCTTTTTCTAATTCAAATTTCAAATAGTCAGGGACACGTGGCTAATCCGGATTAACAACAAGCCTACCTCTCGATGCCCAGTATTACTTCTTGTCTGGTTCACCTTCAAGGCCCATGCTGGGGTCAGGCCCAACTTGTAGCAGCCCAACATAACAAAACCCAGAACCGTTTCCAGATATCCAAGGCAATCATTGACCAGGTGGGAGGTTATTCTCTGAAGACTTGAAGATAAAACCGTTGGACGTGGGAAGTATCCATGATGACACGTGGACGGTTCACATTTCCTACCAGAGCGCATGATCTAGAACGTGCTATGACAGTTATTCTAGAGGCAATTTAGTTTAAATAAGAGCTCTTGTACTGAAATAGGGCATGTTGTATTTTTCTGTTCAAGAAGTGCATCTTGTAAACTCTCTCATTTAATTAATATTAAGAAGTAATTTCCAGATTATCTTTTGATTGTGATCGAATTGTTCTTTATTTAATTAGTATTGCTTTAAGAAGATTTTTTAGGGCATTACATTTGGCGCCGACTGTGGGGAGAAATTCATATTTCTTCTCGTTATCTTGTAACCCCAGACCATGGAAGACGACGCGATGTCGCCGCTTAACCCAGACGCGCCTGCACACTCGAATATCCAAGAGATTTCCTCCACTGGATACCCTGGAGGGAACACTCAGGAAGCCCCGCATAACGTTCCAGAAAACGATCCACTGTTGCTCACCGTGCAACGGTTACAAGAGCAGCAGCGAGAACACTTTGCGATGCTGAAGACGCTGTCAAGTGAAAATAGGAACCTGAAACTTGAAATCACCGAATTACGGATGGCCCGACTCCATATACCAGAAGACAATATGGAAGAGGAACAACCTATCCCAAGAGTGATTTCCGAAAGTGCGTATCACCGGAACGTAGACCCCGGATACCAGAACCCAGAACAACACCAACCCGACGAAGATCTACATGAACATCGATCTCGACATACAGAAGTACGAGATGATCACCGGATTCCTGAACGTGCAGCACCTGAGGAAAGGCATAGAGATCCAGAGCACAAGCACCGTCAAACCAGAAGAAGAAACAAACACCAGAACCCAGAAACTAAACCACAGGATACCAGAATGGATGATAGATACCAGAACACTGAGTATGACGACCCGGATTATAATCCCAGAGTCGAACTTTCTGACGAGGACGAAGAAGGAGTTTGAAGTTCCAACGACACACTTGATAAGCCTGATCCTCCCAAGAAGCCACGAAGGCACTTGGCATCCAAAATAACTGTTCCCAGAAACTCAACTCCCAGAATGCGAAAAATGCAGAGAACCTACCCGGAAATTAAGCGAATGCAACGGGAGTTAGATGAACTAAAAGCAACCATGTTCCAACTTCCAGGAGCGCCGATCCCCTTTGAGAAAAATGATCTTTCCAGTTACGCGGACTCACCATTCGTTGAGGCCATATCCAGAGCAAAACTGCCTTCTCGGTTGGTTTATCCAGCCATTACACCTTATGATGGTTCGACAGACCCGGATCATCATATGGCACATTACAAACAACGTATGTTCGCCATCACAGTTCCTGAGAAAGTACGCGAAGCATGTATGTGCAGGGGATTCAGGATGACTCTCACAGGACCCGCTCTCAAATGGTATATGCACCTTGAGGTAGGATCCATCGCCACATTTGCTGAACTACATGATTCTTTTGTGAGTCAGTTCGCAAGTAGCAAGCGGTTAGAAAAAACCGCCGATGACTTGTACAGGCTTCACATCAAACGAGGGGAGACCCTTCGCAGCTTTGTCACCAGATTCAACAAAGAAAGGTTGGAGATAGATCACCCGGATGAAATGACATGTATAAACGCCTTCAGGAAGGGATTGTGGACCTGGATGCCCTTGTATGAAGAACTAACCAAATGCCAACCTAAGACATGGACAGAGGTCATGAGGAGGGTATTGGCCGAAGTCAGACTAGAAGAGGACCGGATGAACCGAGACTATGACTCACCTGAATCCGAGTCTAGTCACGCAGGCAAAAGCAAGAAACGAAAGGAGCGACCGGAGAAACCTCCTAGAGCAGAGTCCTACTCTAATGCTAAAAAGGCACCGGAACGATCCGGGAGGTCAACCAGACCAAGCAGACCACCGGCTCCCCGAATAGAAGAGCAGGGCTTGCAATTATCCGCGAAGGAACTAGTTAAAGAGTTGGGAAAAATGGGGGATCAAGTGCGATGGCCGGGAAAAATAAAAGTACCCCCGGAGCAGCGAGACAAATCTAAATGGTGTGACTTCCACCAAGACCACGGGCACAAGACCGATGATTGCATATCCCTTCGCTTCCAAGTCTCGGAACTCTTGAAGAGGGGCTACCTAGAGCATTTGCTCGAGGGATCAAAGAAGCAGAACCAGATAGACAAGGCGACGAGCAATAAGCAACCCACTCCTGCAAATCCCCCGATTCCAACCAAGATGATAAACTTTGTCAACGGAGGATCTTGCATCATGGGAACCAGTTACTCTGCTGCTAAGAGACACATCAGGACCCTGACTGACCAGATAGAATCCCTGACTATAGGTGGTGAAGACTTAGAGGCACAAGAAGGACCATTAGCATTCTTTGACCATGAGATCAATGACCAGAACCATGATGATGCTCTTGTCATCTCGATCTACCTAGCCAATTGTGAAGTCAAAAGAGTTCTCATAGATCCAGGTAGCTCTGTCAATATTATTTACTTGAATACGGTTAAGGAAATGAACATGGAATCGACCATGTCATACTATCCAACCACCCTGGTATTCGGCAATGGCGCTGCTGACAAGTCAATGGCCGTGATTAATCTAGCAACATATGCTGCCGGAATTAATCAAACATTTACTTACCATGTTATGGACTGCCCTTCTCCATACAACGCCATCCTGGGACGACCATGGCTCCACCAGATGAAGGCTGTACCGTCCACCTTGCACCAACGAGTTAAATTCTATACTCCTTGGGGAGTACGCCAGATTAGGGGAGACCAGAAAACATCTCGAGAGTGCTACCAGACTTCCCTGAAGAAGTCCGAAAAACTACCAGCCTAGCAATTACAGGGATCATCCCTGAGACCTCAAATCAGGGATGAATCGTCCACCGGACTCGAAACCATCCAGGTCGACCCAAACCAGCCAGACAAGAAACTCTTCATCGGAAATGATCTCAGTCCAGACTTGAAGAGCCAACTGACAGCATTCTTGACTCAAAATCAAGATTGTTTCGCTTGGTCCTATTCTGACATGACCGGAATCGATCCCCAGATTAGTCTCCATAGATTGAATGTGGATCCTAAACACAAGCCTGTCCGACAAAAGCGCCGGAAGTTCGGTACAGACAGAAACCAAATCATCCAGGAAGAAGTCCAGAAACTATTGGCGGTCAAGTCAATAAGGGAGGTAACTTACCCAGAGTGGCTAGCCAATGTTGTAGTAGTAGCCAAGAAGAACGGACAACATCGTGTTTGTGTAGATTTCACAGACTTGAATAAAGCCTGCCCCAAGGATTTCTTCCCATTACCACACATTGACATGATGGTGGATGCCACTTCTGGGCACCAGATGCTAAGCTTCATGGATGCTTTCTCCGGATACAATCAAATCAGGATGTATCCTCCAGATCAAGAAAAGACCTCTTTCATCACGGACAGAGGGACATACTGCTACCAAGTAATGCCTTTCGGTCTAAAGAATGCAGGAGCCACCTACCAAAGGTTGGTCAATAAAATGTTTGAAAACCAGATTGGAAAATCTATGGAAGTCTACGTGGATGACATGCTTGTTAAATCCCAGTCCAAGGAAGAACACATCTCAAATTTACAGGAGGCATTCAGAATCCTAAAACAGTACAATATGAAGCTTAATCCAGAAAAATGCTCCTTCGGGGTCAAATCCGGGAAGTTCCTAGGATATTTGGTCTCGAGCAGAGGCATTGAAGCTCATTCCACCCAGATAACAGCCATCCAGAACATCTGCTCTCCCAGACGGGCAAAAGATGTGCAAAAGCTAACAGGAATGATTGCAGCTCTGAACAGGTTCATCTCCCGTTCTTCAGATAAGTGCCATCCTTTCTTCAAAACGCTCAGAAAGAACAAAACGTTTGAGTGGAGTCCGGAATGCGAAACAGCCTTACAAGGCCTCAAGGAATACCTGTCCAAGCCGCCACTCCTCTCCAAACCAAAACCCAGTGAGTTACTTCAGTTGTACTTGTCTGTATCTGGGCATGCTGTAAGTGCTGTACTCATACGCGAAGATCCAGGAATACAGTATCCAGTATACTATGTAAGCAAAACTCTCCTAGACGCTGAGACCAGGTACTCGCCTATCGAAAAGCTTACACTAGCCCTAGTCGTGGCATCCCGAAAGTTGAGACCATATTTCCAGAGTCACCCCATCCAGGTTGTGACATCTCACCCGCTCAGAGCCATATTCCAGAAACCAGACTTATACGGCAGACTTGTCAAGTGGGCGATCGAACTCGGTCAGTATGATATATCATACGTCCCAAGAACTGCAATAAAGTCTCAAGTACTAGCGGATTTCACGGCTGAATTTGCACCTGACATCCAGATAGGTATGGCTAGAAGTTTGATTTGCATGAGCAATGAATTAATCCCAGATACTTGGATCTTGTATGTCGATGGTTCAACACACTCGAAAGGTACTGGACTCGGCGTAGTCATCCAATCACCAACCGGAGATACCATGGAACAATGCTTCCAGTGTACTTTCAGAGCAACCAACAATGAAGCTGAATACGAAGCATTGATCATCGGAATGCGCCTACTAGTAGAACTTGGAGCGCAAGACGTGGAAGTGCGATGCGATTCTCAACTTGTATCTAAACAAGTCCAAGGAGAATACTAGGTAAAGGATTCCCGAATGCAAAAATACTATACTATGGCCACTTCGATATCAAAATCATTCAGGGAATTCAAATTGACGCAAATACCCAGAGATAGCAACAAGCATGCTGACGCATTAGCAAACTTGGGATCCACCATCCCAAGCTCCAGAACCCGAGCCATCCCAATCATACGATTACAAGACTCAGTACTAACCACCACACCTATTCATCATGTGCAGACCAATTATAGACCAGACGATTGGAGATCTCCAATCTACAAATACCTAGACACAGGTGTACTCCCGGATGATCAAAATGAGGCCAGAAGAATCAAACAACGAGCATCCAGATACCGGATATTCAGGAACGAACTCTACAGGTGGTCTTTTGCAGGCATCTACCAGAAATGTCTTGGCCCAGACGATTCTGAATATGCATTAAGAGAAACACATGAAGGAGAGTGTGGTAACCATTCTGGTTCCAGAAGTTTGGTTAGGAACCTCCTGAGAGCAGAATACTTTTGGCCTAAAATGCAACAAGATGCCCAGAAACTTGTTTCCAGATGTGACAAGTGCCAAAGATTTGCACCCGCACTCCAGCAACACCCAGAATTCCTACATTCCCTGACTCCAGTATGGCCTTTCATAAGATGGGGGATGGACATAGTCGGGAAGTTACCACCAGCACCAGGAAAGCGCGTGTTCTTGTTGATGGTGATTGATTACTTTACCAAGTGGATAGAGGCAGGAGCATTTCAACAAGTTAAAGAGCCATAAGTCATTGACTTTATCTGGAAGAATGTTGTTTGTAGATTCGGATTACCATATGAAATAGTGTGCGATAATGGGTCCCAATTCATTGGATCAAAATTCAGGAAGTTCTGCACCAAATGGAACATCAAGTTGAAATTCTCCACTCCCCGGAATCCCCAGTCTAACGGCCAAGCAGAAGCCAGTAACAAGACAATTGTGTCCTCCTTGAAGAAATGACTAGAAAAAGCCAAAGGAAAATGGGCAGATGAACTCCCAGCAGTACTATGGGCTTACAGGACTACAGCAAGAACTCCGACGGGAGAGACACCCTTCTCCTTGACGTATGGATCCGAAGCAATGATCCCCGTTGAGTTCGGGCTACCAAGTCTAAGGTACAAGTGGACAAACGAAGAGATTAACAACATTAACCTGAACTATGAACTAGATCTACTAGATCTTAGACGGGAACAGGCTCTAATCCGGATGGCATCCTATCAACAACAGATAGCCCGTCAATACAACAAACATGTCAAAGAACGACGCTTCCAAGTAGGGGAGTTGGTCTTGCGAAAAGTCTTCCCGAATACGCCAGAATCCAGAGACGGAAAGCTCAGCCCCAACTGGGAAGGACCTTACCAGATTGAAAGCATCACAGGTCCAGGATCTTACCAATTGCGAGACTCTAAAGGAAAATTGCTCCCCAGGAGTTGGAACGCAATACATTTGAAAAGGTATTTCCCATAGCATCTAAATTTCTCTTTCTCTAATACTATAGCACTATAACTTCCCAGAGCCAATCATCAGGTGCTATCCAGAACTAAGTTCTATCAACAGGAACACTTTCCTGATGATATAACTTCTCGGAGCCAATCATCAGGCGCTATCTAAAACTAAGTTCTATCAACAGGAACACTTTCCTGATGATATAACTTCCCGGAGCCAATCAACAGGGAATATCCAAAACCAAGTTCTATCAACAGGAACACCTTCCTGATGATATAACTTCCCGGAGCCAACAATCAGGCAATGCCCAGAACTAAGTTCTATTACCTGAAACGAATTTCAGATAATATAACTTCCCGGAGCCAACACTCAGGCGATAAACGAGTCCACTCTTCTCAAACAAACCCCCAGAGTAAGGAAATCAACTCCAAACACAAGTTCCACCAACTGAATGCACCTCACTTGGTACAACTTCCCGGAGCCAAAGGTACACAATGCTTATGTCTTACATTTACTCTTTCTAAATTACTTCATTTGTTTATTCATATGTTGCTTTAAGCCTATTGTAAATTCCAAGTACATAGTAACTACTAACCCATTACATAACTTATAGACCATCCTGAACCCTGAAAGATGTATGGATGACGATCCACCACATCCCCGAGCAACCTGATTCCAATATCTAAGGTATACCAAACTCTAATTAGGCTTGCACGAACCCCAGACTCTAATTAACACCTATTTTAATCCTAATTCTTCTAACATAACCTGATCGTGTTTGTCTAACCAGATCGCTCAACCAGAAAGATGCATCTACAAATCACTCACCAGATATCAAATCAAAATACCAGAAGAACACAAGTAAGTATACGCAACCTGTACTTTATAAATATTCAATATTAGTCTTCTGAACAATTACAATATCTAAGAACATGACTAGCTAACACTAGTCAGACAAAAACTTCTAAGAACACCCGAACATAACTAGTTAACACTAGTTATACCAAAACAACATCTACCAGAAGAACATGTCCACAACATAAAACACAATAAGTTATTACACATAAAAAGAACTTATACTAAACATCCTTCCCGCCTGCCTTCTCTCCATCTACTTCATGGGAATCTCCAGTTCCTTCCTCATGATCAGGAGCCTGCTTCTTGTCTGAGCCAGGGACTTCACGATGAGAGTTGACCTCTTCTTCATCCCTTGATCCTTCACCACTACTACCTGACGAAGGCATAGAATAACCCTCATCCTGAAACATTTGCTCCAACTCCTCCAAATCCCAATTCGCACCTCCTCCCGCTCGAAACTCCTTCACCATTCGAATACGTTCAAACAACATAAACTTAGAAACTTCCCGTCTCTCCCTCTCGATCAAAGCTGCAACCTTCTTCTCGCTCTTATCCTTCTCTTCCTCTAAATCGGCAAGCTGCTTCCTCAAGCCATCGATTGTGATGTCTGAAAGCTTCACCTCCTCCCGAGCATCCACAGCTTCGCCTTTAGCATTTTCAATCTCTCGCTCAAGCTGGCGAAACTTCGCTTCCGCCGTGCTCCGGTATAACTTGTGTGCAGCTTCCAATTCCCCTTGCTTTTTCCTCATTTCCTGATCAAACCATTCCAGATTCTTTACACGCTTCACCAGAGTATCACGTTCCAGACGAAACATCTCGGCTGACTTCTCCAAATCCCAGAAGTGTTTACGCACAGCCTCAGCCACCTGGTTGACCTGTCAAAATCAGAACCCTTAGTAACAAACCTACAAGAACGAGATGCATAGAATCACATCTTGTAACCAAAACTCACACCACAAACCTTAAGGGAACTGGTGGTCAAGGAAACCAGTAAATCCTGCCCATCAGTGTTACTAAGAATCTTGGACGCTTCACCCCCTCCCCCCTGGCCAACTTCGAGAACAGTGTCCAAATCCATGACCACGGGTTCTGGAATCGTTGTAATTGCTCTAGTTCCCTGTGACCTGTCCACTTCCTCCTCAATAGGGTCAAGGTCAACAGGCACCTTTGAAGTGGTAGCAGCAGCACGTCTGGTTCTCTTCATCCGAGATGCTATTGTCTCGGAAACCACATCACTACTAGATCCGCTCTCCGTACTTCCTCTCTTTTTCTTCCCAACATCCACAACATTCAACTTCAGTTTAGGAACTTCAGATTCACCTAACACCAGAAATGGGAGACTCAGCGCAGTCACACAATACTCCAGAAAAAGAAAACAAGTCAAAAAGACAATGAACATACCTATCTTGAAAATTTTAACATAAGTACGCTTATCAACAGGGAGAGCCATGATCCTCGCTATCACTTCATCAGATTCCGGACGCAAAGGCACCTTCTTCTCCTCAGCTTTAACTAAGCGAAAGAAAAACCAATCCAAATACAGGTCAAATAAACACAAAACTCTAGACACATTACCAGATACCAGAGACCAGAACAAAAACCTGAACACAAAAACATGTACTTACACAAGTTGTTCCATTCAGTCCGGAGAGGGCCACCGTCCGGGACCAGGCACCTCTTATGCACAACCCCAAATCTGCGCTTCCACCGTCTAACAGAATCCCAAGGGGTAATGATCAAAGTATCTCCCTCCAACCGAGTCAAAGTAAAAAGTCCACTAGATTTCCTACCAAAGCTGTAACTTGTGAGCAATTCCGCCAACGAGACCTTCTTATCCCAGTCTTTGGTAATTGCTTCCAAACTAAGTACCACCGACCAGACCATCGGCATCAATTGCGATGGCGCCAAGTCATAGAAGCGGCAAATTTCAAGTATCAGTGGTGGGAGAGGAATACAGGGAAACAACTTCAAATAGTCCACACCTAAGGTAGTCCAGTTCTCGCTGCCCCAGTCTAAGCGTTCCTCTGGTCTGGGTGCCCGAATCAGCAAAGACTTGTCAAGACCCAACTCTTCTTGGAGTGCAGCCACATCTCTATCCGAAATGACTGGAGCCCCATCGTTGTTCTTCTTCTCCAGCAATTTCCCATCACGTAGTTCCTCCACCAGATCAGCGGGAATGGGGTCGAAACCCTTGGTCATGATTTTCTTAGTACCCGAAGATGAAACGTCGCTAGCCTTAGTCATATTTCACTACTCTAGTTGGCAAAATGTTGGCGCGTTAGTCTCTATCAGAAAACTCATAAGAACACACAGACTAATCTCTCCTTATGAGAAGCAATAAAACTTGTAAAGACCTTTTACAAAAACACAGAGATAACCAGAGAACAAACAAAACTAACACAACCAGACAAACATCCTGAATTAGTTCATGCTTACCAGAAAGTATCGTATGTTGTTGACAATGCAGGAATGCGGACCAGATCTCCTAAGTAAACCAGAATGCCAGAAATTGTGTATGGAAAGCGAAAGTACAGGAGGTTGTAAAAAAGTCAAATTTATAAGACTTGAAAGGTGCCTGAGAAGGAAACTCCTCGATCCAACGGCTATTTGCGAAAGATCTCAACGGATGGGAGCAGTCACATCTACCCGCGTCAACCAAGGCCAGACACGTGTCGCTGTGGGGGAGTTAATGTGGTGACCCGTTATCCCATTCTCTCTCTCTCTTTTTCTAATTCAAATTTCAAATAGTCAGGGACACGTGGCTAATCCGGATTAACAACAAGCCTACCTCTCGATGCCCAGTATTACTTCTTGTCTGGTTCACCTTCAAGGCCCATGCTGGGGTCAGGCCCAACTTGTAGCAGCCCAACATAACAAAACCCAGAACCGTTTCCAGATATCCAAGGCAATCATTGACCAGGTGGGAGGTTATTCTCTGAAGACTTGAAGATAAAACCGTTGGACGTGGGAAGTATCCATGATGACACGTGGACGGTTCACATTTCCTACCAGAGCGCATGATCTAGAACGTGCTATGACAGTTATTCTAGAGGCAATTTAGTTTAAATAAGAGCTCTTGTACTGAAATAGGGCATGTTGTATTTTTCTGTTCAAGAAGTGCATCTTGTAAACTCTCTCATTTAATTAATATTAAGAAGTAATTTCCAGATTATCTTTTGATTGTGATCGAATTGTTCTTTATTTAATTTGTATTGCTTTAAGAAGATTTTTTAGGGCATTACAGTTATATAAACATTTTCCTCATGTTTAGGTTTTGTAATATGGATGGAACTCCTCCTTTCATTTTTTCATGTTAGGCCATTAGGGTGTGGTGTATTTTCCATCAGATAAATTGGAAAAAACCTTTACTAAGAATTTTAATAGTAAGAACATAGTGGGTAAGAATAGTGTATTAATACACTGCAAATTTTAATAGTAAGAACATAGTTGGTAAGAACATTAAAAATACTGGGGCTACTTATCAAAGGTTGGTAAATAAAATGTTTTCATAGCATTTAGGAAAAACAATGGAAGTATATATAGATGATATGTTAGTTAAATATTTTGATGCAAAAGATCATATTAATCATTTGCAACAAGCTTTTGATTTACTGAGAAATTATAATATGAAATTAAATCTTGACAAATGCTTTTTTGGAGTTCAATCTGGAAAATTTATGAGCTATTTAATTTCAAAGCGAGAGGGATCGAAGCTAATCTTGTGCAAATTAAAGCAATTATGGAAATTACTTTTCCACTTAATGTGAAAGATGTTCAAAAGCTTAAAGAGAGGTTGGCAGCATTGACTCATTTCATCAAGATCATCAAAGAAATGTCAATAATTCTTTGATGCCTTAAGGAAAAATGAAGAATTCCAGTTGGGTGAAAGAGCAGAACGGGCCTTACAAGATCTTAAACAATATTTCAGTAGTCCACCATTGCTGTCGAAACTAGAAACAGGTGAAACCCTTTATTTATATTTATCTGTTGCTAGTAAAGCTGTTAGTGCAATGCTCGTGAGGGAGGATGTAAGCTACGAAATCCAGTCTACTATGCTTTGTTGGATACACAAACCAAGTATTCGTTAAATGGAGAAATTTGCTTTAACATTGGTTGTTGCATCTAAAGAATTAAGGTCATCTTTCCAATGTCATCCTATAGTTGTAGTTAAAAGTTATCCTCTTAAAAATGTTTTACATAAGCCTGATTTATCTGGGCGACTAGAGAAATGGGGTAGAACTTAGTGAATTTGACATCACTTATCTCCATAGAAGGGAGCAATTTCGACTATAGCTTAGCTAGGAATTCACGTTGTGTCTAAAACTTATCTGGTACATCTTCTCAAGGATGTAGTTAGTTATTAGTTTTTTAGTCTTATTTTGTTTCTTTCTATATCAAAAAAAAATAAAGATTACTATTTGTGGTTAATTTTGTGATATTGTAATAATGATTTTTTTTATCAAAATATTTTGATAATTAATTACTTGCCAATATTTGTTAAGAATGATCGAATCCAAACTTATATTCAGGTGTCATAAAATTATAATATTGACTGTTATGAAAATAATATAATTTTATTCCTAAGTCTAAAATTTATTTTCCTAACTTGATCAAATTTTGGATGAAATTATTACTCTAACTTGAATAAACATTGGGATTCCATTTGAATAAGTTCATCTAATACAGAAAACAACTTCAAAATGTCTATTTATAGTTTTATAAAAATCTCTTAACATTAATATATTAATGTAAAATAGAAATTAAGGATGAGCAACAATAATATGAACTTAAATTTGTTAAATTTGTCTAATTGCTTTGACAATTGATCATGTTTCATACACTAATAGATAATGAAATGTACATGTGTCCAATGTCTTTTTAAGAAAAAAGACACTAAATAATTTTACAATAAAACATAATTGGTTTTATGTAAAAATATCCTTAATGTTTTTCTCTTTTGCGGCAAAATCACCAACTCCAGAATTATGTTCTGTGTAATGCTTCATTCGGATAAAAAAATTGTTTATTGTTTGGACAGAGCAACAATGAATAGTTAGGTGTATTGCATTTTAATCTGTATCATCATATTTAATTTAGTTGAGTAAGTGTTATTGTTATTATTTTTTTATAAATATATATGAATTTAATTGCACAACAAATTGAGCTAAAGTAAATTTTTAGACAGAGTGTTAAATAATGGTTCAATGTAATTCATTTACACATATATTACACAATTATTACTTTTGCTTATTTATTGTAATGTAATGTGTCTCAGTCCTTTTTTTATGCCAATTAATTACAATATATAGAATTATATCAACCAAATCAAATATGGTAAATGTATAGAGATGAGTTGTTCAAAGAACCATCCCAAAGGATTACACCTCTTATCTGCAATAAACCAATCAATTTGGTTTTCAAAGAAGTTTCATTAGTAGATCTCACAGAAACAAATGTACCCACAAAATTAACGGGGAGAATTTCAATAAAGGACCAATGTAGCTAAATAACTTCAACTTGCCCCCAAATAAATATGAAATTTCATTGCAGGACCTTGGGTGCAAAATGAAATTAAATAGTGTAAAGAAAAGACAAGGATGCCCCTCATCATTGAAAAAGATATTCCCCTCATTTTTTCCTTATCCTCTCTCTCCCCACAATCTTCCTTTCTCTCCTCTCGTAAGATTTCCTCCTCACCTTCCTTTCATCGTCTTGGGAAGAAACGAAGAGATGCCCATAGTGATGCATTCACTTTTTTGTTAAAACGCAATACAACATTTTTTTTTTAGAATTTAGTATATATAATTTCTAATTTTTTAGAAATTGCTTTAGCAGGATGCTTGTGAGGAAGCTTGTTACAAATGTGTATAGAATGAATGTGCCCAAGATGTCCTTTTGTACTGAGGTGGCCCAAGTTGCTAAATTTTCCGAGGTAAGCCAACATCAATCTCTCATATCAATATTTTTTGTGGGGGAAGGTGGCGAACAGTGTGGGTGAGGTTGGGAGAGAGAGAGAGAGGAGTGTGGTGGTCATGTGGAGTGAAAGGAGGGAGGAGAGAGAGGGGTGGGGTACGGGTGATGATTTTTTATTTTTAAATGTGGGACCCACATATTAAAAATTATATTAAATATGTCCCAATGGTATTTTAGTATTTTCTAGTAGAGTAGTGGTCAAAATGAGTCTTTTATATTGTTTGAAGGCCAGATTGAGACTGAAAATTGTTTATAGGCCAAATTGATACATTGGAAATTGTTTGGTGGCCAGAATGACCTTTAACCCTTTTAAATAAGTCAGCTTATTCATAAGCCACTTTGGGTAGCTTATTTCAGAAAACAACCACTTTATTTTCTACATGACTTTAAAATAAGCCAGCTTAAAAATAAGCTCCTTTTAAACAAAAAGTTATTCAAACATGTTTACAAGTCAAATGGAAAAATAAAACCTTTTTCAAAGTTCATCCAAACATAAAAATATGTTTGGACAAATAAGGGATAATCTCCAATTTATCCTAAATGAAATTTGTGACTTTGTGCCAAAAAAGTAGTGAATGACATATTCTAAAGTAGTTAATAGCGATACTTGAGTAGTTATTGCAAATGATAGTTAATAGCAATACTTGAGTAGTTAACAGCGATATTAAAGTAGTTAATGGTTAACTACTCAAGTATCACTGTTAACTACTTTAGAATATGTCATTCACTACTCTTTGACACAAAGTCACAAATTTCATTTAGGACAAATTGAGGACTATCCCTTATTTGTCCAAGTTGGAATTGGAAACTTCATTTTATCCAATTTAAATTCAAGTGTCATTTTTTTGTCATTTTCCCTAAATTGATGAATGGGTGAAAAGTATAAATTAGATTGATTTTAATTTGAATTTTTTTGACCTGAGATTTTAATTTGATTTGAGTAATGAGTGTAGAGATTTTGGGTGAATTTTGGAGTGTCTATGCCTGTACGTGGCGGGAAACAACAGTTCCATGTGGCGCCAAATAACTAAAACAAAAAGAAACACAACAACAAAAACAAAAACACAACAAAAACAAAAACACAACAAACACAACAACAAAAACAAAAACAGCTTAGGTTGCGTAGTACCTACGTCATTGTGATTCTCTACCTCGTCTTCTTGTCCTCGTCTCTCCTCGCCTATTACACATATAAACCTTCACTCTCTCACTCTCACTCTCACACTCTCTCTCTCTCTCTCAATTTCTCTCAATTTCTTCTTCATCTCTCTCTATCTCTCTCTTTCTGTCTTTCAATTTCTTGTTTCAACACCATGTTGTCTTTGCTTCTTTCCTGTGATTCTGCGCAGAGAATGGGAATGGGAATGCGATTGAGAAGAATGTGTCTTGCCAATTCCTCGTTGGCTCCCTTCTTCACTGTCCTCTTCCTTTCTCTCTTCCATATCCTTTCTTTGCCTCTTCTTTTCGCTGAGCCTCCCTCTCAGCTCCCTCAACCACAGGTAACATTCATTCATTCATTCTTCCCCAAAACACATTCTTTCCCTCTCTTCCTTTCTCCTTTCTTTCTTTTGTTTTGTTGCTTTCCAATTCCTCACTTTTCTCATTCATTTCCCTTTTGCCTTTCTTGCATCTTCAATTTATTATGTTGCATCTTATCTTGCTTCTTTCCTGTAAAGGTTGCTCCTTTCTTGCCCAAACCACAGCATTTGTCTCTTTTAATTTCTGGG
The DNA here is from genome assembly GCA_029929735.1 of Mimosa pudica. Classification (NCBI taxonomy): domain Eukaryota; kingdom Viridiplantae; phylum Streptophyta; class Magnoliopsida; order Fabales; family Fabaceae; genus Mimosa; species Mimosa pudica. Next base: position 2,467,081 of record JAKELP010000054.1, read on the forward strand.
TTTTTCCTTAGATGAAGTTTACAATAGTTTTTCAACCTTGAATTGTGGTCATTTTTTGTGGGTATCTTGTTGCTCTCCTGCATTTTTTGTGTGATTATTGGCTTGTTTGCGTGACAAGTGACTCAATAATATTGTAAAAGATTGCATTCATTCATGTAAAGATTGCAACTTTATTGCCAAACCACATTCTTTCTTTGCCTCTTTTCATTTCTGGCTTTCCTCAATGAAATGAACTTTCTTTTTTCTGCTATTCTTTTCGGTTCACTAAAAGAGGTGTTTGTGTTTCAATTGTTTTGACAGGCCAAGTCTAGTATGCTTCCCTTTACCACCACCTATGGCCATAGTGATGGTGTTTGCTACAGCAATGCCTCTACCATTCTCGGTAGAATGGCTCTCTTTCCTCATAATACCACTCATAGGAGTATTCTCCCACACCAACACCACCAGGTATTCTTATTATTTGAGATATAAGCCTGCATGAAATTAAAGTTTCTTGATAATTGTATTTGGAAGAATCTGAAATATTAGAATCTTAAAGAATAGCTAAGTGTAACTTTATTTTGGTTCAATGCCTTTTTGTAACAGAAGCTTGCTGCTCACGTATGTGGTTTATTTTAGGCAATTATAGGTGTCTGTAAACTTGCTGCATATTGATATATTGAATAATATTTTCAGTTTTATGTAAGATTAAGATTAAATAAGGTATAGTTATTTAGTAGATGGTAGAAATAGTGCTATATAAATTGGGAACTTGTGTTGTGGGATATTGAAAAGATTGGATATTTAAGTTTAAAGGGGAGTAAATTTCTCGCTTTCCTTTTAAATCAAATCAACTTTCTTTCTGCTCTCATTGCATTGTATCTTATCTTTCTTCATCTTTTGATTGTTTTTTTTAGTTTTGGTTGCTTTCCAATTCCTCACATTTCTCATTCATTTCTCTTTTGCCTGCACGTCTAATTTTACAATCTTCCCAAAAATTCTTTTCTTGCATGTTCAATTTACTATTGTTGATTGCCAAGTTCATCAATATGTTCAATTGCATCTTATCTTGTTTCTTTCCTGTAAAGGTTGCACATTTCTTGCCCAAACCACATTATTTATGAGTTTTTCAATTTCTGAAATTTCCTATTAATTTATGTTTTTTGGTTGCCTGTTTATTTTTAAAATCTTTTCAAAATTTCTTTTCTGATAATCATATATCAGTATCTTGCATGTTCACTTTCTGGTTGATTTGGAATTCCATCAATAGTTTATTCTTTAAAATGTTTTTTACAGGCCTCTGAATATGGTGCTTCTCACACCAAATTACCTATGACCACTGTATACATGTATCGTTTTATCTGTTTCTGTACTGTCTATGGTGACAACAGCATACCTACTCTTTCTCAACACAAGGTATTTCAGTCTTTTATCAATAGATTTAGACTTTCTTTTTATTTCGTTTATAACATTTATTCATTACATGTAATCTGAATTGCTTCTTTCTTGTAAAGATTGCAACTTTCTTACCAAAACCACTTTGTTTGCCTCTTTTAGTATCTGAACCTTAAATTGAGAAATTGGTGGTTTGAGTGATAATAGGCACTGCATGTTTGAATTTTCTCTTTAGTGTTAGTTGCTTTCCAATTTCTGAATTCCCTCTTAATTTCTTTTTTTAGTTGCATTCAATATTTACAATTTTCAAAATTTCTTTTATTGGCTGATGATCATATATCAATATATATTTTACTTGCATGTTCAATTTTGTTGTTGATTGGGAATTTTAGCAATATGTCATTCTTTGAATTGTTTTTACAGGCGGGTTTCAATATAACTTCCCTACCTTTTATCACTGAAGACCCTCTGACCACAGTCTACAAGTACCGTGTTATCTGTTTCTGTACTGACTATGGTGCTTCTTTCACCGCACCATATCTTTTTGAACATAACCAGGTATCTTGTCCCCCCAAACCATATTCTTTGCCTCTTTATGCTTTCGTTTTATTGCTCTCCTGCATTTTTGTGTGTGATTATTGGCTTATTTTTGTGACAAGTGACTCAATATTGTAAAAGATTGCATTCATTCATGACATGTAACCTCATTTGATTTCATGTAAAGATTGCAACTTTTTTGCTAAACCACATTCTTTGCCTCTTCTAATTTCTGGGTTTTTCAATTTCTGAAATTTCCTATTAATTTCTGTTTTTGGTTGCCTTTTTATTTTTAAAATTTCTTTTCTCCATTGATTATCATATAACAGTATATAATTTACTTGCATGTTCACTTTCTGGTTGATTTGGAATTCCATCAATAGTTTATTCTTTAAAATGTTTTTTACAGGCCTCTGAATATGGTGCTTCTCACACCAAATTCTCTATGACCACTGTATACATGTATCGTTTTATCTGTTTCTGTACTGTCTATGGTGACAACAGCATACCTTCTCTTCCTCAAGACCAGGTATATTTCATTCTTTTATCAATAGATTTAGACTTTCTTTTTATTTCGTTTATAACTTTCATTCATTACATGTAATCTGAATTGTTTTTACAATGTCATTCTTTGAATCGTTTTATCTGTTTCTTTTTATCAATATGTCATTCTTTGAATTGTTTTTACAGGCGGGTTTCAATTTAACTTCCCTACCTTTTATCATTGAAGACCCTCTGACCACAGTGTACAAGTACCGGGTTATCTGTTTCTGTACTGACTATGGTGCTTCTTTCACCACACCATCTCTTTTTGAACACAACCAGGTATCTTGTCCCCCCAAACCATATTCTTTGCCTCTTTATGCTTTCGTTTTATGAGTATTTGTATATTAAATTGAGAATTTGGTGGTTTGATTGATAATAGGCACTGCATGTTTTGAAATATATTTGTTGTACTATTAAGAATTTTGCAAAACTTTGGGATTCTCGAAATCCATAATTTCTTACTCTGTTTGGGCTAATGAAATTGGGTTTAAATGTTGGAATTCGATCAGTTCTAAACAAAAATTCTTTTAGATTTGCATTCAATCAAGTATAAATGATGTTCGAGGCTGATTAATTTAATGTTAGGAATTGCATGTCAGATTTAAGGTGAAAGCTATAATTTTTCTTTGATTTAATTTTTTTGTCTGGCTTGGTCTTTTGGTACCATGTTTTGTTTTGGCTATTTCTTTCACTTGCTGCTTTTAAATCTTATTGTTGGGTTTGACTAATACATATATCTTATTTATATTTTACTTGAATGTTGAATTTCTTGTTAATCAAGAATTTCATCAATGTCTTCTCATTTAAAATGTTTTTTTAACATGCCTATTTCAATGTAACTTTTCCATTTGTTTTTCACTGACAATGGTTTTTTTAGACCAATGGTTCTAATCTCTGTATTTCTCAACACCGAATGAGAATTGGTGAAGTTCACTCTTTGGATGGACTTCTTTGTCCTGAGCCCCTCAATCAGCAGCAAATGTTAGTGTTTTTTGATTTGTTTAAAAAAGTAGTTTTTGTTAATTTAGCAGTATAGCTGATTTTGGTCCAAAAAAAAGGACTAGCTGATAATTTTGTCCCTTTTTTTAACTACAGGAGGCAGAATCCATCACATGGCTCACTAGCTTCCTCTAAGCAAATTCTCCTTACAACAATTACTATAATTGTTTTAATAGTTTCCTTTATGATGTAAGACTACTTTCTTCTTTAGGTTTGGAATATTTGCTATTTTTTTCAGTCTTTATGGTACTTTGTAATGCATTTTTTTAACAAAACAATTATCTATGTGTCAGGTTTTTTAATAGATCAGCAATTCCGCAGTATTATGATTCTAATGGACCTTCAGGTCCTTTACCAGACCTGACAAATGTACTCCACCAAGAGGAGTCACCAAATCAAGCTATGTGGCAAAATTTTTCTACTAGGAGTGACCTTCCCGACCCCCGTCGTCGTCATACGATAGATGCCTGTATATATAATCTGTCCCCGCTAAGAATCACTGACTACAGGATTGTAAATGCTGAAGAAAATGCTCCTCCCGCCCAGCTGCAGAAGTGAGTGCTTATAACTTTCTTGAATCTCTTTTTCTTCTCATCATTGCATTTATTTTTTTTTTGGAATATTGTGTAATACAGAGAATCTTAAGGCAAGGTTTTGAATTATATTATTTAGTCATGAGGGGTTGTTTTTGAAATTTATATGATGGATTGATGTTTAATAACTCATTGCTTTCTCAGATTGCCTAAACGTCGCCCATGGAGGCGGGTTTGGAGGACTGTTCGTGGACGATGCTGCTTCCCAACATCATCATGTTTCCACCCAAGTCCTACTGTGGAGTAGTTTGTTTGATGCTTTTTCAGGGTTTGCTTTTTCTTATTAATGGTTTGCTTTTTCTTTGAGTGTTTTGTTTCTTTGAGTGTTTTGTTTCTTTGAGTGTTTTATTGTCATTTTCCTCCTTCAGGGTTTGCTTTTTCTTTTTAATGGTTTGCTTTTTCTTTGAGTGTTTTGTTTCTTTGAGTGTTCTATTGTCATTTTCCTCCTTCAGGGTTTGCTTTTTCTTATTAATGGTTTGCTTTTTCTTTGAGTGTTTTGTTTCTTTGAGTGTTTTATTGTCATTTTCCTCCTTCAGGGTTTGCTTTTTCTTATTAATGGTTTGCTTTTTCTTTGAGTGTTTTGTTTCTTTGAGTGTTTTATTGTCATTTTCCTCCTTCAGGGTTTGCTTTTTCTTATTAATGGTTTGCTTTTTCTTTGAGTGTTTTGTTTCTTTGAGTGTTTTATTGTCATTTTCCTCCTTCAAGGTTTGCTTTTTCTTATTAATGGTTTGCTTTTTCTTTGAGTGTTTTGTTTCTTTGAGTGTTTTATTGTCATTTTCCTCCTTCAGTGTTTGCTTTTTCTTATTAATGGTTTGCTTTTTCTTTGAGTGTTTTGTTTCTTTGAGTTTTTTATTGTCATTTTCCTCCTTCAGGGTTTGCTTTTTCTTATTAATGGTTTGCTTTTTCTTTGAGTGTTTTGTTTCTTTGAGTGTTTTATTGTCATTTTCCTCCTTCAGGGTTTGCTTTTTCTTATTAATGGTTTGCAAAGATTAAACCAGGCCCTGATATTGATGCCTGCATGAAGGTCACAAAAGATTATTTTTTATTTGAAAGAAAGATTCTCAGCTGATTTCCTTCACACTTGGGATTCAAACTCTGCAGGCAACATTAGAAGGTCTTAATGTTTTCTCTATTAGAAGGTCTTAATGTTTTCTCTCCTAAAATAATGCAGATTTGTGACTCCATATATGTGGTGATATTATGGTTTAGAAAGCATGACTCTTTTCATTGGCTCACTTTGAGGTTTTTACTTAATTTTGATTCTTTAAATTGATGAGTGTTAGATTTGGTCTCGAAATTGTTTTTTTATGTTGGGTGAACTTTTGCTAATAATTGAGTTCTAAATTTGAACCTTACCCCTTGTTTTACAAAACTAACCCCTTTTTAACTCCGCCTACATTTGTAGACGGTCCCAAGCCCGGATAAAGGAGGAGGGAGGAGGGTTGTGTTAAGCTTCAAAAGTCAACTTGAAATTAGGTTGAATTTATTTAACATGGATTAATGGTTGGTTGGGGTGCAAACAAATGTTTTGGTTAAAGCTCATCAATTTAGATAGGAGACAAAGTAGTGGGTGTTAATTTTTTAATTTGTTTTTGTTACATAAGAGCCTAGTCTAATAGGCTAAATTCTACCGTGTGTAACTTGTCCCTTCTTTATCATCAATCAGTAGCCTATCTATTGCTTGTAGTGGACCAATGCAAATTATTTCTTCTTTGGACTGTTTTATGCTAATAGATGCCATGAGGTCTGCACATATGTTGGCTTCCCTGAACACATGAGCCACTTTTACATTACCTGCCTGCTCTAGCATTGCATGCATCTCCTGATGTAAATGATGACAGCTCATAAGAGTTTGGTTTGTAATTATAGCCTCAACTACAAGCTTAGAATGTGACTCCACAATGACTTCTGTCAAACCCATGTTTCTGCAGAATTTAATGCCCTCCAACACAGCTCTAAACTTAGCTGCTATGGGGCTTTTTTCCATGATTTTCCTCGAGAAGCCTCTTGTCCATTCTCCTTCCATACCCCTCAGTCGACATCCGCAGCCAGCTATCCCATCAGAGGAGAATGTACCATCCACATTCAGTACGCATAATCCTGATGGCGGTGGCGACCATGAGACCAGGATAATTGGCTCCTCCATTTCTTGGAGGTTATCCCCGCTCCACCGCTGTCTGTAGTTATGAAGGTGGCTGTTAATTTGAGCTAGTGCATTCCATGGTACCTTGAACGCAGCATTGTGTATCTGCAGATTCCTCCATCTCCAGGCAAACCAGCAACACGTGGAAAGAAGCTCAGGCCAGTCATATCTCTCTGTAACCTGCTGGTGTTCTGTCAAATTTTCCTGAATCCACTTTCTGTTATCCATATTAAAGAAGGTATGTCATTTGTGCGTGGGACCAGTTGTTGCCTGATATTTGACACAAAGGGGCAGTCACGTAGTGCATGACACTGATCTTCTATGCCTTGCTGACATATTATGCATGTTCCATTGTGATTGGCCCACTTACTTGTGACTGACATCGTTGGCAGTCTTCTGTGTGCTGCCATCCATATGAAGTTTCTAATCCTTTCTGTTACTTGATGTTTCCATATGGTCTTCCACATGTATGTGTTCATTTTTTGGAGTCTTTCTGTGAGCTGCAGGAGTATTCTGTTTGAAATTTAGCATATATCGGGCCCTGTGCTTTGACTTGTCACTTTTATCAGTTTTCAAATGACAGTGGTATGATATATCAAATGGTGAAGGTTTTAGTTAAGTGAGTCTGTTTCGTATGGAATATGTCAGGAGCACTTAGAGTGACATGATGATGGACCAGTAAGGGTGATAAGTTGTAGGATGCAGCTCCATAAGCAGTGTCTAGTTATTTGAGTCTGTTTGGTATGCATTTACTATTTAGTTTGTTTTCTACGGGCATTTCCTTTTTTGGTAGAGCATGATGATGTGGTAAAGTCATAAAATTTCCCTTTTCTTTTTGAGTGCTTGGCAACCTAGCCCTTGTGGATTATTATTACTTGAAATACGGAAAAGTTTCGTCAAGATCTTTCCAACGCCAGCAATGTAGATGTTGAGGGCTATTTTGGAGTACTTATTAGCCTTTGCCACATCCATAAGCTTCTTTCAAGTCATGGAATAAGACCTGCGCATGAGATGCTGGAAAGAAAGTTGACTGAAAGTGTAAGTCTTTCTATTCCTTTAAGGCCGTAGTTTTATATGATCTTGTAACTAATATCTGGAAAAAAAAATGTAGGCACAATTTTTACTTGTTTTGTGTTCTTTTTATGTTTCAACTTATGTGATTCTGAATCTGCATGTTGTTTTTTTTCAGACATATCGTAATATATGAGTAAAAATGAAACTCTTCTGAAAGCAAGGATGTTAATGCAGCAAAATTTATCTCATGGAGCACCCAGTCCTAAGTTTTGAGAAATCAATATAACATTAAAGGAAAAATGGTGATTTGCTATTGGATGAAATACTGTTCATAAGATGTGGCTTGTCCAAGTCAGCTAGTGGGGCCTTTTTTTTTGCCAAGTAAGCACATCGTCCATCAATTAAAGTGAGTCACTTCAACAAATGGGCTCCAGGTGGATGGCATTTGTTTTTGCCACACATGGCTTGTGAATACACAGACCTCCCTAATAGAAAGAGGTTCCAGGAATACTTGAGTAACGTGTTAGCCTTTCCATATGTGGGTCCTGTATTCAGTCAAATTTTTCTTCTCATCTCTTGGGGCGTGTGCTGAATGAAAAGTCTGGGTCCTTTTTCTGAGGCCTCTTCTACAAGCCAAATCAAATCATCTCCACTGGCATACCTAATATCAGTTTCAAAACCCCAACTTCTCTCCACAACCCCAGCTTCTTCTGAGGCATGTTATTCACCCTAGAAAATTAAATCTCCAGTATTCTCAGCCAGCTTCCTCTAACTATCCTTCTCGATCTCCGTTTTTGTTTTTCACAGCATGGATTTGCAAAGCATGGGGTTTTCCTCAAATACTGTGAATAATACCCTAACCATCTACGGCATCAAATTCGGCGGAGCAAGCCTCCGATGAGTCGTGCACCACTCCATTTGTGCTTAGGTGAGTTATCTCTTCTAATGAATTCCCATTTTCTTCTCATCATAGATACATCAGAGAGAGAAATATGCTATCTGAGTTTTGATTATTTCATAGGAATTCCCAATCCCTCTTTGACTTCTTGTAGGAGCACTGCAAATAAAAATATAACCTTAATTGTTTCAAAGAATCATTTTTTCTGTTTATTTACCAACCCCAGAACCTCACGTTGCAGCTAAGTACCGTTTTTTCATGAAACATGTGATCTTTTTCTTTCTTCACCGGATTGGTTTTTGTAACATGTTTCACTTGACCCACTATTCATATTTGTCGTGCATTTTAATTTCAAGTCATGTCTTTTGCAAGAAGCAAAAGTTAGTAATGTTGTTTCATTTATGTTATTGTGGGCCTGAATGTTTTGTGTTTTTGTAGATATGACTGAGGTTGGGAAAGTGTTGTAGATTGTAGTGGTTGATGATGGTGATGACCAGAAAGAGAATGGTGAGGAATCATTTAAGTATACATGTCCTGTTTTGCAGAGTTCTTTGCAGCTCATGGGATGTAAATCAAGACATGCCTTTAAGGTATGTCTTCTTTTTCACAGCTTTATCTGTTTGTGTTGGTTGATGTTGTAATGATTTATTATGCCACACTCTCATTTTATTTCAATCATTTTTTTTTTGTGTGGTACTTCATTGATGTTACTTTAATGATGTTATAATTTATTAGATCAAGATCGTGAGTTTTGTGCTATGTTTGAAGCTGTATTTTAATCTGTTGATATTGATTTTTCTATCTTGATGATTGGTCAGAATTAGAGCTGTCGTTAATTTACCTCGAATTGTGTAGGTTTTTGTTTTGTTACTTAACTGAAAGATCTATTTCTGTGGCTTCCCCATTTTCTGTTCTTCTAGACTCAATGCTGCCCTTATTTCCTGATCTTTCATGTTGCCTTTCTTATGTGCGAATATTGTTTTGACCCTCCTTATTTCTTGCCTTTTGGCATGATGATAAATGTCTGGACTTTTGTCATTATGTGTCTTTAAGTGATGAAAGGATTGTTATATGCTTTTGGGTTGTTTTAAGTTTGTTACTTTATGATTTATTACATTCAATATACTACTAATCTGTGATTTAACATCTTCAATACACTTATGTTTTGATTGCATACCTTGTCAGATACGGGAATACTACATGGAAAACTAGAGGAAGTACTTTCATGGCAAGGTCATATAAATCACACCACGTCATTTGCAGCTACATAAATGATTTCTTGCTGATTATGACTTGCTCATAAATTTCTCTTACTCTGTTTTTTGTGCTTTGTTTGATTATTCAGGGAAATTTTCAACACGAAGATGTTGAAATATAAATCATGGTAATTTCACATGCAGTTTCATTTCTTAATCATAAATTTCATGCTTTGCCGTTGAGAAATTTGTGTGCTTTGTCTAATGAAAATTTTTGTGATCAATATTTTGTTTGATTTGTTCATAAATTTCTCTTACTCTTTTCGTTGTATCGCATGCACAAAGTTCCTTGATGTGTGTTTTTCATTACGATTTTCTCAATCATTTTCCTGACTCTTTTATTCTTCTTAGTTGAAATGAATGAGTGATGTAACACAAGCTTATAATGCTAATTTAGGCTCAAGCTTAATGTTGGGCATATTTGGATTTGTGAGGGAAGTAAGGAAGAAGAACTTGGAGAGGGAAATAGGACTAGAGTTTATGAGGGAGAAGGCAGAAGACTAAACACATAACATTTCATTCATTCATAAAACATGCCAATACAATAAGAAAAAGGTCCTATTTATAGACCAAGGCTAGGGGCACTTTGGTCTTACAAAGAACCATCTAGAATAGCCAAAGACACTTAGACTTAGGAAATATCTAGAATGACAACAATGACAAGCAAAGACACTTATACTTGGGAAACATCTAGAATAACAATTAGGACACTTAAAGGAAACATCTAGTATAACAAAGACTCTTACACTTAGGAAATATCTAGATAATGACACTAAGACACTAACTTGAAAGACAATTAAACAATTTCATATCACATCATTTTCTCTTCTTATATTTCTTCCCATACATCTTATCAATGAGGCAAGGCCTTTCTTCTGTATTTTGATGTAAGTCTGCTAAATCCCATATTTTTTATGCAAATCACCGTTTTTTTGGCAGAACGTTGTTAGAATCTTAAGTTTTGATGGTGACTAAGGTATGATATGGTCTAGTACTTAAGAGAACATAATCAACACTTAGGAGGGATTAGATGACATGGTTAGAATCCTGAGTTAGATCACTTGAGAATGCAAGATCACTTCCGGATAGATTAGGACTTGCGCATGCGGATGAATGCTTTCATCCCCCAGCGTCAGCAAGTAAATAACTAGGGATTTAACTTGGTCCATGAACTTTAGGTGCACAAACCCTAAGACTAAGCTATGATTCAATCGGAAGCGAAGTTGCTTCCTGTTAGAATTAGACTGGCGCAGAGCGACAGAATAGATATTACCCCAAGCGTCAGTAAGTCTACTTCCCCAAGTGAAAGCGCTTCCTGTTAGACTCAGACTGGCGCAGAGCAATAGAATAGTTATTACCCCAAGCGTCAGTAAGTCTACTTCGCCAAGTGAAAGCACTTCCTATTAGATTTAGACTGGCGCAGGTTGATAGACTAGATATAACCCCGAGCGTCAGCAGAAATGCAACATCAAGTGAAGTTGCTTCCTATTAGATCTTGACTGGCGCAGACTGATAGAATAGATTTCACCCTAAGCGTCAGTGAATTCACCACGTCAAGTAAAAGTGCTTCCGATAGCTCAGTGACTAGCGCTGAGTGGTGGAATGAAATAGACTAAGCGAGAGCAAGTCATGGTGAACTAAATCCCTCATCAAGTGAATTTACTTCCGGATGTAGAAGTGCTTCCGGATACACCTTAGATTTAGGATCACCCACTGCATGAGACTATATGATTATATTGCTAAACTAACGTTCAAGTGCAGCACACTCAGTAAGGTTGCTTCCGGATGAGAAGTTGCTTCCGCAAGCAATCAGGATGTCTGAACGTTCAAAGAGATGCAGTGTCAGAATGCTTTTAACAGAGCAGAGGTGTCAGGACTACTTTTCAGAGATAAAGCAAGTCAACCCTGCTGAAGCATTTAAGAAGATGTTCCTTCCAACGGTAACAAGAGGATAACAGACACATTCAAACAACATTGTTACCTACCAAGCATGAGGAGTATGAGAACATAATCTGAAGATTCACTCAAGGTGTCAAAGCTCATACTGCCCACAAAAGTCAGAGTCCATAAGAGAGCTTCTGATAGCAAGAGAGGATCCAATAGCAAAGCACTCTTATCATTCATGGACAAGTGCTTGGAAGAACAAAGTTCCTCTATGTGATAGCAAGCAAAATGTTAGAGTCCACGAGCTTCAGATAGCAAGAGAGCTTCCGATAATGAGTCTCTTAACATCCTGGACTTATGCTTGAGGAACGAAGTCCTCTCTGACAGCAAGCAAGAGTCGGACCGTACAAAATGTTCAGATGTCAGAACGACTTTTGTCAGAATAGTATTGCCAGAACAGTGTTGACAGAACAGCTTGGTCAGAGCACCTTTTTAGATAAAGCAAAGTCAACCCTGCTGTGCACTAATGAGGACAACGTAAACAAGGCCCCAACGTCTATAATCAAACGGTCTTATTGCCTCTCCAACGGTTAGATATTCAGAGGCTGGTATAAAAGGGATGTTCTTCATTTCTGAAGAAGCGGGCTTGAAAAAGAGAGAGAGAACAGGGCTATTATCTGAAAAACACTATTCTACATTCCTCTCATCTTCTACTCTCGGACTTTGATATGTAATATTCTTAGAGAGTGATTTATTTGTACTTAAGTGAGTAACATCATCCACTCTTTGAGAGAGTCAGTTTTGAGCTTAAGTGTTTAACAAAATCAGTTCATAGAGTGAACATAATTGTAATCTTACATTTTGTAAGGGGGAGCATTTAGAAGGTTTTCTAAATCTCTATAGGTTGCAAGTTAGCTCGTAAAACTTGCGTTTGTAAGGTTGCAAGTGATCCCGTAAAACTTGCGGTAAGGTTTGCAGGTGAACCCGTTGTAAAACCTGTGGGTTGTTAGGTGAACCCGTGCTCGTAAAACCTAAAGTGTAAAGGCTTCTCTTGTGCCCGGTTTAAACAAGAATAGTGGATTGGAAATCTCAGGTGTAGCCTGGGGACTGGATGTAGGTCTGGGTGACCGAACCAGGATAAATTTATGTGCGCATATACTTATACTTGATCATTCTATTTTGCATCACATAGCATACTGACTTGTGCATAGCATTATTTATTATCATCATCACCGAGCACAAGCAGTCTTTCGAAAAGAGTTTAAGTTTTTATTCCCTCACCCAATTCACCCCCCCCTCTTGGGTGACAGCCACGAATTTCATTTGGTATCAGAGCCAGGTCACTTGTTTAAAGGATCAAACGATCTCAAGTGCAAAGACCTTGGCTGATTTGGGTTAAAATGTTTTCCAAAGGCCTTGATCATACCATTCCACCTGTGTTAGAAAATATTGATTTTTGTTGGTGGAAAGCAAGAATGGAAAGTTTTATAAAATCCACTAGTTTGAAAATGTGGGATATTTTTGAAAATGATTTTGATTTCAAACCAAGAGGAAACTGGACTGAAAAGGAGAAAAATTTGTTTTCCTTAAACATTCGAGCAATGCAAATTTTATACAAAGGCTTAACTGAAACTGATTTCCAGAAAATCAAACATTGCTCTAGTGCTAGAGATATTTGGAATACTCTTGATATGATATATGCTTCTAACCCATCTCTTGAAAGCACAGCTGTCCAAAGCTCAACTCGTGCTCTTTGTGGATCATCTACTGATGAGCTTCTGGAAGCTGATATTGAGGAAGCAGGCTTCAGTGAAGAGAGTATCCATTTCTGCCTAGAAGATTCAGAAAGTGAGGTATCTGAATCTGAACTTGAACTCTCTGAATTGCAAGATGCATACAATGAGTTATATACCGAATATTGTAAACTTGCAAAAGAACTTCTAGGCTTAAAAGAAAAAGATAGGAAACTTGAAAAACTAATTTCTTCTTCTACATCTAAAGTTTCCGAGGGTTCTTTTAAAGAACTAGTGGTTCCGATAGCTAGCCCACTATCGGTAGGGAAAACTTCAACATGTCTTGAAAAATGTTTTGATTGTAAACACGTGTTGAAGGAAAAAGAAAAGCTTTCAAAAGAAACTGAAATTTCAAAGGAACAAAAAGCTTTTCTAAAGAAAACTAATCATGATAATGATAGGAAGCCTCATTTTGATTATCATTCCATTATCTGTCATTATTGTGGTAGATTAGGACATATTTCTCACACATGCAGTCTTAGAAGAAATTCAAATGTGAGAAATAAGTTTGTATGGATTCCTAAAGGACAAGTAAGGTCCAGTGCTAACCATGTAGGACCCAAGTACAAATGGGTACCAAAACATCCTCCTAGTGCCTTACTTGTGCAGGATAGATCAAGAGTTCCTCTTATCCCAAAGAAGAGAACTCGTGGTGATGCAACTGCTGAAACCCACTGGTACAATCATAAGAAGCTGTCGGCCACCACAAGGGACAATGGTTCTGTCTCAAGGATGAGCTATCACAAAGTTCCACTCAACTATCCTGAGAAGAACAAGAGAGAGTGGATTCCTCGATCATCATTGAAAAGGCTCTTGAATCCTACCTCTCAGAAGAAAGTGCTTCGAACCAAGGATAAGTATAGAAGATCTCCTTGGGTAAGCAAGGGATCACTTAGCAACGAAACATTTGATAGTAAAATCTCCTATGCTAATGTTAGATGGACTTATTGAGATTTTACATTAAGCATCCTAAGATGTGAACATTATATTCATCATAGAAGAAAGCTTGAAGAAATAAGTAATGTTCATAATCTACATACTGTCCATGACTATCTTGATCAAAAACCTTGTATATCCTTGTGCATATAGTCATGAAAGATTCACCATGCCATACACATAGGACGTAATCTAAATGCATGTGAACTATATATAGCCTACAAACTGACCTTCAGATCCAGACTTGGATACAAAAGGAAGGAACTATCTGGTATTTTGTAGGAAGGGCAATCCGAAGGTTCAGCAAGACAAGGGTGAAGAAGACCCTTGCTAAAAGGAAGATCTCCTCCCCCCACAGTGAGCCATCTGATTCATGTGCCCCCAACAATCTGCTAGCTCAGAGGCAAACTTGAGATAGCGCTGAGTGATCAACCTGCGGAGATACCTTCTGCTGAACCTGTGTCTCCCTCTGCGCCAACACCCAATCTGAGTGAAGAGCTGTGTATGAAGTATGGGTTCAAGAGGCCAGAGATGCCAGTGGTAGTGATCACAAAGTAAATTCATCCTTCTGCACCAGCTCCAATCCATCCTATTAGCCTCAGCAAGACTCAGGACTGTACCTCATCTGAACAATTAGTCAAGTCTTGATAAGCATTCGTCACGCATAGATTTTGGTACTGCTCTAAATATAGATTCCATACATTGCCAACCAAAATCAAGCGAGCTACTGCTAGATGCGAATGGAGCTATGGTGATATCATTCTTACCTTCCTCTTTACTTGAATAATCACTTGGCTAGTAAATGTATGATGGGCTCAACAACTCTTATTTCTCTGAAACTGATATGATTTCCCTTATCTGTGATGAACACTTATTTTCTGTAAAAACGACCCTATCATATCAAATTCATTTTCTGATATAATGCATACAGATTTTACAAATTCAAGAAGTCCGACACCTTGAAACTGAACCTTCTTCAAAACCTTCTGAATTTGTGCATGTTGAATCATTGTGTTCTAAGATTTCTGACATTGTTAAGATGATTCGGAACTAGTTTCAGAATTTTGACACTAAAACTAAAAATCTTCCTCAGAGTTTTTCATATGGTGTCTAAATCATTTTACTCATATATGCTTAGTGAATTCTTTTAAGGGCACCTCTCATGGAAGAAAATGGTTTATGCATTCACCTTGATTTTTGAAAGATCCTTTTGAAATACAAACTTTCAAAACAGATTCTGATCCTCTTTAAACCTACATGACAACCGTACCTCATGATAGCACTCAAAAGCTATTTCTGATTTTCCATTTCATGTGGTATCTCTTGCATCAACTTTTTCAATGCATAAGCAGCTATGGTTTCGAGAACAATACATCCCTCTTAATTACATCTTTAAGTTCTCAATCTACTAATGATCTCAGTTCAAGTTTGTGGTTTAAGAATGTTGACACAGATTATTGAAGCTTGAACAATGAATATAACCAAGAGAGAATGACAACGAAAATGTCTCTTATCAAGATGTGTGGAATGGCTATACCAAACCTGAGAAACTTTCGCCAATACACATGAGCATTTCTATCCCTTACATATTCTGTTGTGAAATTAAATGGATAGTCTCTCTCTTGTCTGACATGCATTAGAAATCTTAGGAAATGCCTTGAATTAAACTTTGCTAGATCTGTAAAACATGGCATAGTATCACAAGCATGCTATAATCTGTATTAATTTCAAGCTTGTTGATATCCTAAGAACAATGAGATCACATTGAGCATATCTAGAAGAACTCGAGCTAATATTTGGAAATTATTCTCGTAATCATATGCTGAAATTTGGTTGTTTTTGTAAAACGAATTCAATCCTAATCAAATTATTTTGTGAGGATGAAGATTCTCTTTTTCAAAATCTCATTATATTATTAATTCACATGTCTTCATGATCTAACATGAACATCCTTGAGGCATATGTATTGAACTATACTTGCTTATGAAACTCTGAAAATATGCCACCTGTTTAATATTCTCTGTACTATCACATTGATATTTATCCATGAGAGTATAAATAGAGTTCATGTCTTGATAGTGAAACTATGTGAATGTATAGATAATTTCAAAATTAGTTTTCACATAATCATTGCTCATATTTTCTTAAACCAATTAGCAAGCATGATTTCTTAAAATTATTAGCTTGTGCTGATTAACACAGATTGACTTGAATGTCCTGAGGATGGTCTTCAATGTTAAATCTTAAGTTCTTTCACTGACCATCAGAAAGCATTTGTTTCCTCAAGCATATGCAGGACCAATCATCAAGTTTGAGCAAGGTTGCTTTCACAACAATCAGCGCCTTCGATAGCAGGCCAACTATTGAACCATGGGAAGAGTAGAGTGACTGCCCAGTCATGTCTGCTTGTGGTTGTAGCTCAGCTTGCCGAAGCGAGTCATCAAAGCACTTGCGCTAGGGGTTTCCACTTGAGATAGCATACCTCTTGAAGATGTCAGGAAGCATGCTTATCTGCGTATGATTCAGATTCCTGAGTCTAATAGAGTATGAGTACCCCTCATCTGTGGTAACATCTACACCTTACCATCTCTTACATATGATGCATACATGGCATTGGTAAGGGTGTCAACTTAGGATGTTTCTCTCAATCTGCATTGACTTCAAAATCATTCACTGTCTTAGAAAATCATCCTAGCTCACACATCTGTATCCTCTAAATGACATGCTGGAAAGTAATTGATAACATACCTCTCTTATATGCTTCCTTTCTTGATTTAATGATGATTAATCTTAATATAGAAAGAGAAGTAAGTGGACATTACCTG
Source organism: Mimosa pudica (assembly GCA_029929735.1). Classification (NCBI taxonomy): domain Eukaryota; kingdom Viridiplantae; phylum Streptophyta; class Magnoliopsida; order Fabales; family Fabaceae; genus Mimosa; species Mimosa pudica. The sequence goes on from JAKELP010000054.1 coordinate 2,483,879, forward strand.
TTAATGATCCCTTGAAAATAGAGAGTCACATGCTGTCATCGATAATAAACTCTTAAGATGCTGTGATGCAATTTGTTTGGAAATTATTTTTGGCACTTTTAAAAACACAAACTTCATTTGATTTGATTTCATTTCATATGGTATCACAAATTTCATTTGGCATTCAATCATTTCCTTTGATACCACAAGTTCAAACTCACAGATCTCATTTGATTTCATTAGGTATCAGATTTCATCTCATTTGAATTTAAAATCACATATTTCATTTGATATCATAATCATCATTTTTAAACACATCAAAATTACTTTTGATATCATATTAATCAATTCGAGAGGATCAAAATTACATTTGGAAAGAATTTTCACCTTCAAAAAGAAAACTGTTCTGTATGTTTTGATCTTAATTTAATTATGATTAGATTTGATGTATCAATATCTCCTTTGAAAAACATGTTTAACTATCCTACATAGTGTTTAGGGAAAATACAATCATTTAGGATCATGAGCCATTATTGCTGTTCCTTGTTAATTCTCGTACATTGTATTGAATAGTCTAGAACAAATCTTTATTAGCGATACATAGGGAGAAATATTAGGTAGAAAGCCCATTCCTAGGAGAACGATAAAAGTATCCCCATCCCTAAGGCTAGCTTGCACCTGTTGGATTTTGATGAAGCCAAAAGGGGGAGAGAGATGAGATGTCTAGAGATGAGATATAAGATGTCTAGCTAGAGATGAGATATGAGATGTCTAGCGAGAGATGAGACATGAGATGTCTAGAGCTGAGAGATAGATAAGATGCCTAGATTTTTGGGGAGAGAAATGGGGAAAGGAATATAGCTCTAGGATGAGTGATCTAAGTTTAATTATGTTCTCTAGTCATCTATGGGTTTGTCATCATCAAAAAGGGGGAGAATGTTAGAATCTTAAGTTTTGATGGTGACTAAGGTATGATATGGTCTAGTACTTAAGAGAACATAATCAACACTTAGGAGGGATTAGATGACATGGTTAGAATCCTGAGTTAGATCACTTGAGAATGCAAGATCACTTCCGGATAGATTAGGACTTGCGCATGCGGATGAATGCTTTCATCCCCCAGCGTCAGCAAGTAAATAACTAGGGATTTAACTTGGTCCATGAACTTTAGGTGCACAAACCCTAAGACTAAGCTATGATTCAATCGGAAGCGAAGTTGCTTCCTGTTAGAATTAGACTGGCGCAGAGCGACAGAATAGATATTACCCCAAGCGTCAGTAAGTCTACTTCCCCAAGTGAAAGCGCTTCCTGTTAGACTCAGACTGGCGCAGAGCAATAGAATAGTTATTACCCCAAGCGTCAGTAAGTCTACTTCGCCAAGTGAAAGCACTTCCTATTAGATTTAGACTGGCGCAGGTTGATAGACTAGATATAACCCCGAGCGTCAGCAGAAATGCAACATCAAGTGAAGTTGCTTCCTATTAGATCTTGACTGGCGCAGACTGATAGAATAGATTTCACCCTAAGCGTCAGTGAATTCACCACGTCAAGTAAAAGTGCTTCCGATAGCTCAGTGACTAGCGCTGAGTGGTGGAATGAAATAGACTAAGCGAGAGCAAGTCATGGTGAACTAAATCCCTCATCAAGTGAATTTACTTCCGGATGTAGAAGTGCTTCCGGATACACCTTAGATTTAGGATCACCCACTGCATGAGACTATATGATTATATTGCTAAACTAACGTTCAAGTGCAGCACACTCAGTAAGGTTGCTTCCGGATGAGAAGTTGCTTCCGCAAGCAATCAGGATGTCTGAACGTTCAAAGAGATGCAGTGTCAGAATGCTTTTAACAGAGCAGAGGTGTCAGGACTACTTTTCAGAGATAAAGCAAGTCAACCCTGCTGAAGCATTTAAGAAGATGTTCCTTCCAACGGTAACAAGAGGATAACAGACACATTCAAACAACATTGTTACCTACCAAGCATGAGGAGTATGAGAACATAATCTGAAGATTCACTCAAGGTGTCAAAGCTCATACTGCCCACAAAAGTCAGAGTCCATAAGAGAGCTTCTGATAGCAAGAGAGGATCCAATAGCAAAGCACTCTTATCATTCATGGACAAGTGCTTGGAAGAACAAAGTTCCTCTATGTGATAGCAAGCAAAATGTTAGAGTCCACGAGCTTCAGATAGCAAGAGAGCTTCCGATAATGAGTCTCTTAACATCCTGGACTTATGCTTGAGGAACGAAGTCCTCTCTGACAGCAAGCAAGAGTCGGACCGTACAAAATGTTCAGATGTCAGAACGACTTTTGTCAGAATAGTATTGCCAGAACAGTGTTGACAGAACAGCTTGGTCAGAGCACCTTTTTAGATAAAGCAAAGTCAACCCTGCTGTGCACTAATGAGGACAACGTAAACAAGGCCCCAACGTCTATAATCAAACGGTCTTATTGCCTCTCCAACGGTTAGATATTCAGAGGCTGGTATAAAAGGGATGTTCTTCATTTCTGAAGAAGCGGGCTTGAAAAAGAGAGAGAGAACAGGGCTATTATCTGAAAAACACTATTCTACATTCCTCTCATCTTCTACTCTCGGACTTTGATATGTAATATTCTTAGAGAGTGATTTATTTGTACTTAAGTGAGTAACATCATCCACTCTTTGAGAGAGTCAGTTTTGAGCTTAAGTGTTTAACAAAATCAGTTCATAGAGTGAACATAATTGTAATCTTACATTTTGTAAGGGGGAGCATTTAGAAGGTTTTCTAAATCTCTATAGGTTGCAAGTTAGCCCGTAAAACTTGCGTTTGTAAGGTTGCAAGTGATCCCGTAAAACTTGCGGTAAGGTTTGCAGGTGAACCCGTTGTAAAACCTGTGGGTTGTTAGGTGAACCCGTGCTCGTAAAACCTAAAGTGTAAAGGCTTCTCTTGTGCCCGGTTTAAACAAGAATAGTGGATTGGAAATCTCAGGTGTAGCCTGGGGACTGGATGTAGGTCTGGGTGACCGAACCAGGATAAATTTATGTGCGCATATACTTATACTTGATCATTCTATTTTGCATCACATAGCATACTGACTTGTGCATAGCATTATTTATTATCATCATCACCGAGCACAAGCAGTCTTTCGAAAAGAGTTTAAGTTTTTATTCCCTCACCCAATTCACCCCCCCCTCTTGGGTGACAGCCACGAATTTCAAACGTTGTGTGCTTTCTGCTATCCAACATGCTCCTGGTAAATCATGTATTCGTTGTTGTATTTATTTACCTCTGTTCGAAGGATTGTGGGAGGGTTCTTTTTTACTTTAGATTTGTTAGTGTAGGATGTTTTATTTACCTCTTTTTTTGCAGTATCATGTGATGCTTGTGGGAACAAGGGGAAGGCCCTACTTCATGTGATGTTCCGGTATTAATGATGAATATGCTGATTAAATACTGAACAGTGAACACTGCTGATTATATCTCAAAAATATGTGTACTTCTTTCTGACAATTATTTTCAAATTGTAAAACAAGCATTAATGGAATTAGTTTATCACTCTTATGTTTCACTCATGGACATCTCAATCTTCCCCAAGATGGATGGGTGAGTTGATATTATTTCATAGTTATTGATGTTGTTCTTTTCTTTTGGGGTCTACCAGCTGTCCAATGAACTCTGAATTTATGTTAGTGAGACTTCTGAGAAACTGAATGCTGAATTGTGTGCTCAGATTTTACATCTGTTGAGATAAAATGAAGAAGAAAGAGTAGAGAGAAAAGAAGAGAATTATTATTAATCATATTGCTCTATGGCAAGGGTACATTATATAGGAGAGGAGAGGAGATGAAAATAGGAAACAATGAAAATAGGAAACAACATAAAATAGGAACCAACAATCAAAAAAATTAATTTCTCCTAATCAAAAATATTAAATACTAAAATTAATTTCGGAATCTTTCAAATAGAGGTCTGGCAAGTGGTTTAGTCATCATATCCCCAATCTGCTCAGAAGAACGGACATATGTCAATGTCATGATCCCCGCCTCTACTTTCTCCTTAATGTAATGTCTATCAATCTCGACATGTTTAGTTCGATCATGATAAACAGGATTTCTGGTTATTTCAATGCTGGACTTGTTATCACACCATATTTGCAATGGGCCATCAAAGGGAATTCTCAACTCATGCAGTAATCTGATGATCCAGATTCCTTCGCATACACCAAGACATGCAGCTCTTAACTCAGCTTCACAACTGCTTCTCGATACAATGGTCTGCTTCTTACTTTTCCAAGTAACTAAGTTACCCCAGAGATATGAGCAATAACCTGTTATAGATCTTCCAGTTTCTAAGTCTCTTGCAAAACTTGCATCAATATAAATTTCCAAATTCCTAGCTGTGCCTTTCTTAAAGAATAACCCACGACCTGGATTTCCCTTCAAGTAGCCGAGTATTCTCATAACTGCATCCATATGCTCCTTTTGTGGTTGGTGCATGAATTGGCTCACCATTCCTACTGCAAAACTGATATCTGGACGTGTGTGAGTCAAGTATATCAATTTCCCTACAAGTCTCCATATCTCTCAGTGTTAGCAGGAACTCCATTTTCCTTCATTTCCAGCTTGCATTTGTCATCCATAGGTGTCTCCTCCGGTTTTGCGTCTAACATCCCGGTCTCATGTAGCAAGTCTAGTGTGTACTTGCGTTGAGACACATTAATGCCTTTCCTGCTTCTGGTTATCTCCATGCCAAGGAAGTATCTCATCTGACCAAGATCTTTCACTTGGAATTCATTTGCTAGAGCTTGTTTCAGCTGAGCTATGGAACTTTCATCATTCCCTGTAATAACAATATCATCAACATAAACAATTAAAATTGTCACTTTTTGACCCTCGTGTTTAGTGAACAAAGTGTGATCTGCTTGTCCCTGAACAAAGGCCATCTTCTTTAGCACTTTAGAGAATCTTTCAAACCAGGCTCTTGGAGACTGTTTCAGTCCATACAACGACTTCTTTAACCTGCACAGAGTGTTATTAGGGGCGTTGACACCCTCTGGAACCTCCATGTACACTTCTTCTTCTAAGTCACCATTCAAAAAAGCATTTTTAATGTCTAATTGGTGTAATGACCAATCCAGGTTGGCTGCAATAGAAAGAAGTATATTGATGGTGCTGAATTTGGCAACTGGAGCAAAAGTCTCCTCATACTCAATTCCATACGTCTGAGTGTACCCCTTTGCAACTAATCTGACCTTATATTTGTCGATGCTTCCATCCGGGTTAAACTTTGGAGTAAATATCCACCGGCATCCAACTACCTTCTTCCCTCTTGGAAGATTTGTAATCTCCCAAGTTTTGTTCTCTTTAAGAGCCCTTAACTCTTCTTCTGCAGCTAACTTCAAATTAGGATCAGTCATAGCTTGCTGGAAGGTGTGGGGGATTTTCACCTGAGCAGTATTAATTACAAAGTTCTGCATCTTTGCAGACAAATTACCATAAGAAACAAATCTCTGAATAGGATGTTGAGTACAAGATCTTACCCCCTTTCGCAGAGCAATAAGCCAGCCCATCACTTCAGGATCTAATCCCGAGTCAGATTCATGGTCATTCCTTGGAGCAGAAGGGACTCTACTATCAGTTGCTTCATTGCCTGGTTGCAACTCCTCATTTTGATCTTCAGTGGCCATCCCAGTATTGATCTCAGCATTACTTTCCACCATAAGAGGATCCGATTCAGTGATGGTAGCATCTTGGTGTGGTGGTATTTCTGGTTGAGGATCAATGGGATTGGCTATTTCTGGTTGAGGATCAATGGGATTGACTATTTCTAGTTGAGGATGGGTAGGACTCTCAAGGTTCATAATTAGCCATTCTGTACTATTCTCCCCCTGAATGGGTAATTTGGGATAATAAGGTTCATGTTCATAAAATGTAGTATCCTGAGAAACAATGGTCTTTCGGGTTGTTGGACAATAACACTTATAACCTTTTTGACTTGGAGAATAGCCAAGAAATATGCATTTATCAGCTTTAGGACTAAGTTTTCCCATACCATGCTTGTGAACAAATACAACACATCCAAAAACCTTTTGAGGAAGAGTATTAATGAGAGGTGAGTTGGGATAGGTTTCGAGGAGTTTTTGGATAGGTGTGGAAAAGTTAAGGACTTTGGATGGCATGCGATTGATAAGGTATGCGGCAGTAAGAATGGCATCCCCCCAAAATTAATCAGGCACATTCCTTCCCATTAGGATAGCTCTAGTAACTTCTAATAGGTGTCTATTTTTTCTTTCTGCTACTCCATTCTGTTGAGGGGTATAAACACAAGAAGTTTGGTGATGGATACCTTGCTGGGTAAGAAATTGTTTTAGTGAACCACTCAGATATTCTTTAGCATTGTCACTCCTTAAGATTTTGATGGAGGCGTGGAATTGATTTTTAATAAAGGAGTAGAAATTCTGGAAAATTTGGTCTACTTCAGATTTTTCTTTCATTAGGTACACCCACGTGGTTCTAGTTTGGTCATCAATGAATGTTACAAACCACCTAGCACTGGTTAGACTTTTTGTTTTAGCGGGCCCCCAAATGTCGCTATGGATTAAGGTGAATGGTGTGGTAGGTTTATAGGATTGTTTCGGGTAGGAGGATCTTTTGTGTTTGGCTAGTTGGCAAGTTTCACAGGAAAAAGGAACTGAATCTTTATTGAATAACTTTGGAAATACATGCTTCATATAATCAAAACTAGGATAGCCTAACCTATGATGCCATAGAAATACATCTTCATTATTGAAATTAGAACTAGCAAGTGCTCGTTTTCCTTCAGAATTCTTCTGATGTAAGCCTTCAAGATAGTAGAGTCCATCCCATTCCTTAGAACTCCCAATCATCTTCCCCGAGTTTAAATCCTGAAAAACACACCCAATGTCATTAAACAATACTCGACATTTCTTGCTCTTAATCAGTTTGCTTACAGATATCAAATTACAAGTAAGATTAGGTACAAGAACATTATGGATTTCTAAGCATTCTGTTATCACAACAGATCCAATCCCTGCAACATTAGTCACTACTCCATTGGCAACTTTAACTCTAAGATTTTCATGGCACATTCTAAGAGTTTTGAATAAACCTCTATTTCCAGTCATGTGATCTGTAGCTCCAGAGTCAACAATCCATGTGTCATCAGCAGTCATCACAGTATTAAGAGCAACTATAGAATTACCTGATTGAACAAGATTCACATTAGGAGTGGTCTGAGATTTATTCTGATTCTCGAGGATTTTCCTCAATAGTTGCATTTCCTCCTTGCTCAACTGATCATCATTCTGCTCAGTCTCAGTAAAATTGCTCCGCCCTTCTTGCTGAGATTTGAATTTGACATGTGGAGGTTTTCCGTGAAGCTTCCAACACTCATCCTTAGTGTGACCCTTCATTTTGCAGTAGTTACAATGCTTGTTCCATTTCTTCTCTTTGTGCTCTAAAGGCCCTCCTCCTTTAGTAACTAGGGCAGACCCTTCAGTTGGGACTTGACTTCTATGAGTCAACTGCTTCCTGCTTTCCTCAAATTGAACTTGATTAAATACTTCAAATAAAGAAGGTAAGGGTTTAATACCCATTATTCTACCTCGTATCTCCTCATAAGCATCATTGAGCCCAAGAAGAAAATCATGTATCCTTCCTTGCTCCACCAATTGCTTGTAGTACTGTGCATCTTCAACATCCTTCCATGGATGTACTTCAAATAGATCCAGCTGCTGCCAGATTCTTTGCAAAGTACTATAGTATTGGGTCACAGTCATCTCACGTTGTTGAAGATCCCGAAGTTGCCTCTTTAGTTGAAGCAACGCTGCTGTATTATTCATCGAGGAATAAGTTCGTTTGGCTGCATCCCAAATCTCTTTAGCGGTGTCTGCAAGTAGGTAACTTTCACTAATCTCATCTGTCATAGAATTGCATAACCAAGTCATCACTTGATTATTTTCAGCAAACCATGTATCAAATTGAGAATCCTCTGCCTTTGGTTGAGATGCTTCTCCATTGATATACTTCTCTTTCCTTCGCCCCCTAATGTATCTTAACACACTTTGGGACCATTGGAGATAGTTGTTGCCATTGAGTTTATGGTTTATAACCATCATCTGAGGATCCGGAACATTTTCCGGCGTTTTTGAAAGTTTCTCAGTCTTATAAGACTTAGGTTGTGAACTTTGGCCGTCAGAATTAGAAGAATAGGACCCAAAAAGTGGCGGAAAATCTTGTGGATTCATCTTTCTGGGTAGGAAAACGGATTCTGGAGGTTCTGGAGTTTCTGGAGATAACCGGCGGCGGCGCGTGGCGGAGGACGCGGTGGCGCGTGGCGAGGACGCGGCGGCGCGTGCGATTCACGCGCTTTCACTGCGGTGGCACGTGAGGGTCACGCGCGGCTCCGTTTGGGCGGCGGACTTGGGTTTCGGCCGATCGGACTGTTCCGATCACTCCTGGGCGGCGCGTGTGGGCTCACTTGCCGTCAAACGGAAACCCTAGGTGGCGGCGGCTTTCTCTCTCCTTTCCTCAGATCCGGTAGGTGGCGGCTCTGCCTCTCTCTCACTCTCTAGGGTTCAAATTGACACCCCAGCTCTGATACCATGTTGAGATAAAATGAAGAAGAAAGAGTAGAGAGAAAAGAAGAGAATTATTATTAATCATATTGCTCTATGGCAAGGGTACATTATATAGGAGAGGAGAGGAGATGAAAATAGGAAACAATGAAAATAGGAAACAACATAAAATAGGAAACATCAATAAAAAAATTAATCTCCTAATCAAAAATATTAAATACTAAGATTCTAACAACATCATCCCTTCAAATCTTGTCAAGTTAATATATGAACCTGTCCATATATAATACTACCTCCGGTCCTAAATATAAGACCTAGATAACTTTTTTTTGAAGAGATTAAGGTTGCGAAATAAGTTATTAAATGATGACATATTTAATATATTTTTAGATAATCCATTAGTTTATAGGTAAAATAAACTAGTTTAAGGGAAAAAATTAGGTAAATCAATTTATAATTAACTTATTTTTTGCTTTTTTTAGGATTTTCCAAAAATGTCATCTAGGTCTTATATTTAGGAACGGAGGGAGTATTTAAGAATGGATTCACAGAGGCCTATGCAATCAGAGGAGGAGTAAGAGGAGTGCAAGGGTGGATGGCACATGTGCATCATTTATTCTTCCCACTTCTGCTTGATGCTATTCGCGGCTCAGTTTAATAAGATATGTAATGTATGTTGACAAATAATCAGATTCTTCATTTTTTAATGCAACATTCATTTAATACTCTTTTGGAAATTAAAAATCCTGAATTGTGAATTCATTATTATTTTGTAATAGTTCAGTTCCACTATTATTCGGTGACAACCTTAAATGAAGTTTTATGATCACACAAATAATTTTAGTGTTTTTTACCATTGCTGCTTCCTTTTGTTGACCAACATGCAGGAAATGTGGTTGCATTAATGGGATTTTTGTCTCATTCCAACCAACTAGCTTGTATTTTGGTGCTCTTTTTGAATAGGCACATATCCTTCTTCTTTTGATGTGGTAATTATGATATTCTTTTGCAGGTTTGCTTCTCTTTACAAAAACAATGTTAAGCAATTCATGAGTTGATGATATTCAATTTTATCGTGGTTTTCATGCTATTTTACTACGTGTGTTTTATGTTTCTTAGGATTTCTACTTTCAGTTCTATTGTTAAGACTATTAGAATTGAATTATTGAATTATGATGTATAATGCCTAATGCCTTCTACAACTGGCGACTACACAATGTTTTATTCGTTTTGATGTAAATGATGGATGTGCAGGGCAGGTTTGGCAGGTGTAGGTTTTCATGCTATATTCATTGTTTTTCATGCTATATTCACCTACATGCCCAATGTTTCACCCTAATTTGTAGGATTTTCTAAAATTGTTATCTTCATTTTCAGGTTTGCTTCTCTTTGGAAAATTATTGTTTGACAATTCAATAGTTGTCAAGGATTGTCCTGTCTTATTCATAACTTGCTATGAAGTTGATAAATTTCTTCTTGATGTAGTCTAATAAAGAATCTAATTCAGAAACATGTGTTTAAGGGAAGACAGTGGAGAAAGTACTCAACTACTATAGTGAGGGAATTTGGAAGCAAATTTTCATTGAAGTATATAATTGTAATTTTCAGCTTTCTTAAAGAATTGCAGATTTTAGGAAAACTTTATCCTTCAAGGATTCCTTCAATTTTCAGTTGTATAAATATTAATATGGTGGTAAATTACTCTAATGATTTATCCCATACTACTCTATATCATTTGAGCTATGTTAGTAGCTTATTAATAATTGTCAATAGACCACGCGAAGCGTGGGAAACATGAATATAATATTTCACTAATATTATACAAGATTTGTCACTTAATTTTGTTTTGAATTAGTTTGGCATTTTTAGATCATTGTTGTTTCCCTATGCTACTACTTTCACGATATTTATATACTATTATTCTTTTTTCTAAGGGTAAAGGTGCAAAAATAGCCACCGTAAATTTAAAAATGTGCAACTATAACTCTGGTAAATTGAAGGGGGCAAAATTGTACACTGTAAAAATGGGGCGAAATTGGGCAAATGTGTAAAAATAGCTATCGTAAATTTAAACTTACGTTTTCCGGACGTAGTCCCACCATCAGTAAATGATGTGTCATACATTTAAGAGTGTAATATGTTGATGAGACTTTAATTTTTTGATGAGACTTTATTTTTCAGATGATTACGTAGAAGTAAGGTGAATTTCACATGATTTGGGGTTCTATTTGGTTTCTTATCGAAATGATTTGGAGGTTTAAAGTTCGTTTTTAGTGATTTAGGGTTCAACTGGATGCATTTTAGCTTTCACGTTAGATTTTGGAATTGACATGTCATTTACTGATGGTCACGTCTGGAAAATGCCTGTTTAACTCGGCCTAACAGAGAGGTCACTTTTGCCTCATTTTGGTTTACAATGTATGGTTTTGCCCCATTTTAGTTTACAATGTACAGTTTTGCCCCCTTCAATTTGCCAGTGTTATAGTTGCCCATTTTTAAATTTACGGTGGCTATTTTTGCACATTTTCCCTTTTTTAATCATTATTTTGCTATTACGCATTTATCACCACTCTTGGTTATTTTTTTTTCTTTTAGGTTGGTAAATATAATTTCATACAGGCTTATCTCCCCATGCAATGCACTAGAGGAAATGCTCGTTCTTGAAATATTGCAAGAACATTTGTGTATGAAGAGTTTCTGTTCTCAGGTGTCAGAATTATACACTCTATGATATACCTGTCATGGGTTTCTATACTTTTGTTCTATTGTTTGTGTTGACAAAAAAAATTAATGCTTGTGCATTACTTGTTGTAAAGTAATAGGTTCGTACTCTGCAATCACCCAAATTTTAAATAGTATCATACTATCAATTGCTTGCTAAGCTTGGTTACAAAAATATAAAGCTTAGACTTTAGGAGAATAAAATAACTTGAGTTTTAGAGAGTTTTGATTCTAAAGCTTTCTTTAAAGTTAAAGTGGTTGATAATTGTTATAATTGTATTAGTAGACTATATGTATATCTAAGTCATAATTGTGAATTATTCCCTTATGTCAATTTGTTTCCAAGTATAGGCAAACCAGAACTATCACTTATACTTGTCAATTTGACAAGTGAGAATACAACTCTCAAAGTCTACATTAACAAGTTCTTGAGTTGTTAATATCAACTAGTTAAGTCTCACATTTGAAATGAGTTTTTTTTTTCAAATGACAAGTGAGAATACCAATAATAACAATTCTCAAAGTGTGCATTAACAAGTTACTTAATTGTTGGTTGTGGAAGATAAAAAGGACATAGATATTAATAAGGCTAACTTAATTGTGAAGGTAATGGATGCACAAGAGGGGGGGTGAATTGTGCTACAAAAATAAATGCTCAAATAAAACCAACACAAGATTTATACTGGTTCGGTCTTCCTGACCTACGTCCAGTTCTCAACCACCCAGGCCGAGTTCCACTATCTCAGGTTTTAAATCGGGTTCACCTGAAACCTTACAACCGCAAGTTTTGGACGGGATCACTTGCAACCTTACAACTACAAGTTTTACACAAGGCTCACTTGTAACCTTTCTAACTAGCTCCCCCTTACACCTAGCAAGGGTTCAACCTTTACAACTAAATGATTTTTTTTTAACTAAGTTCTCTTAAAGAACAGATAGTGTTACACACTTAAGTACAATCAATGCTCTTATAACAGAAAGAAACTTAACAACAAAGAGTACAGAATATGTAGATGAGAATGATCACTCGATGTGTTAAATGCTCTTTACTTTTCTGGGCAGCTTTGAATGCTTGAAGATGTTCTTAGTTTCTCGCTCTAACTTCTCTCAAGAATATTCAAAGATAATTGTTAACCTCATAAATGAGGTTGAGCTCCTTTATATACTCTTCAAACATTCTGACTCTTGGTAGGTGAGATAGCCGTTTGAATATGGCCGTTTTTCCTATGTTACCGTTTGCCCAATTAATGCTTCATCAATGCATAGCAGGGTTGACTTGCTTTATCTCTGAAAAGTAGCTCTGACAACTCTGCTCTGACAAAAGCATTCTGACACTGCATTTCTGAACACTCTGACATTCTGATTGCTTGCGGAAGCAGGTTCACATCCGGAAGCAACTCTACTTAGTGTGCTGCACTGAGTGTTAGTCTAACAGTATTAACATATAGTTACATGCAGTGGGAGTGTTCTTAGTCTAAGAGGTCTTCCTTGCATCAGGAAGCACTTCTACATCCGGAAGTGAATCCACTGGATGAAGGATTTGTTCACTATTACTCACTCTCGCTCAGTGTCCATTCAATCCAATCAGCCAGCGCTAGTCACTGAGCTATCGGAAGCACTTCTACTGGACGTTGTTCATTTTCACTGACGCTTAGGGATATCTATTCCAACAGCCAGCGCTAGTCACTAATCTATCGGAAGCACTTCTACTGGACGTTGCTCATTTTCACTGACGCTTAGGGATATCTATTCCAACAGCCAGCGCCAGTCTAAGTCTAACAGGAAGCAAATTCACTTCCGCTTGAATCTTAACTTAGTCTTAGGATTTTGTATATCTAGTGCTCATGGACTAAGTTAATTCCTAAGTGAATTTCTTGCTGCCGCTGGGGGATGAGACATTCATCCGCGAGCGCTAGTCCTAATCTATCCGGAAGTAAGTCCACATCCGGTTGCACTTTTACTTAGGATTCTATGTTCACCTATTGCTTTCTAAGTTCTTTCATATTTTAGTCTTCATCAAAACTTAAGATTCTAACATTCTCCCCCTTTTTGATGATGACAAACTCAGTTTTATCGATTAAGTTGATATGAAAGAATTAGCATAAAAATAAAAGCAATAGATAAGAACAAGTAACTTGGACAAATATTATTGATATGAAAGAGATTACATGTTAGAGTATACAAGCAAAACATATACAGGTAATCTATACTAAGCAAGAATAAAATATGCATGAAAACAGAAAATTTTCTAAGTAAAAAAAAATGTGGAATGGGAGTTCATAGTTTGTGTCTCTTTTTCCTTTCCCTCTCCTTCTGTCTCTCCTCACTCTCTTTCTGAAGTTTGGCGATCTCAGCCTCATGCACATTCTGGTCTATCTGGGCAATTATTCGCTGAAGCTCTTCTTCATCCCTCTCTCGTCTGAGTCTTTCTGATTCAATAGACTCCTCGAATGCCCTCTTCATGTTCTCTACTTCTTCATACCCAGGGAACCCTGTAGCATCATCGAAGTAGGCGACCTCTCCATTGGGGTAGTGAACAGCCCGAATTTTTACGTTCCATACAGGGAAGTTGGGATCCTCCTCAACTTCCTGGGCTTTCCTTTTCCCTTTCCCCTTACTCTTCCCTTTGCTCTTGCTAATCGGAGGAGTGGGCATGGCTCTTGCTCTGTCAGCATCGAGGCAGGCCATCTGACCAAAGGAGAGTTTGTCCGTATACCCATATCTTTCGAATTCCTCAGGAGTCATGTCTTCAATTTCCAACTTGACCTCCTTTAGAATAGGAACTGCTTGAACTACTGGGGTTTCAGGTTCAACTTGGGCAGATGAGGTCTCTTGCTCAGGTTGGTCAGATGGAGTCTCTTCCTCACTCTCAGCAGTTTCAGTGGTGGCAATAATTTTCCTGGTCCGCTTCTTGGCAACGGCCTTCTTTCTAGACTCACTGAAGGTGACTGCTGGCTCAGATGAGGGAGGAGGGGCAGATGATTGCTCAGACGAGGGGATCTCAGACTCTTGCCCAGTGGATGAGGGGATAGGCTTGGCTATCACAATAGGAGGGTGATTGATCTTCTTCAGTCCCCACTTCATCATTATCTCCTCAATAACTTTTCTACTTATCTTAGTTGGAGGAGGTTCTGATGAAGATGACTCAGGCTGTGAAGGTTGTTCATTTGCCTCAAAGACAACCATCTCCAATTGTGGTCCTTGCTCAGCCGTCCTCTGCTGCTCCATGAATCTTATGGCTTCTCCTCTTATTAGGCTCTCAGCACCACTCAGCCTTTGTGATTCCATGGCACGGCGAAGGGCAGCCATGATGTCTTCATCAAGCCAGAGGGATGGTTGGCTGAGCACATCCCTTGTGTTCATGGATAGGCGAAGAGCGGTCATCACATTTCTCCCCCTTTTGTCATCATCAACAAGGGCGAGTGCCAGGGATGGAGTAGATGAGGAGGAGGGAGGAGGTTCAGGGCCAAATGGAGTTTGGGGTGAGGATTCTGGGGAAGAGGAAGGTACAGGTAAGGTATTTTCTGGGGATGTGGGTTGGTTGGGGAACCAGGAAGGATCTACGAATAGACCTTCGAATGTGTAGGTGGAGGAATATGCAGTGAAGGTAGTGGAAGAGTGTGGGGTAAATGGGATAAAGGGTAAGTGAGGATCCTCAGGAATTTGCTGAAGGCGGGGATACTCTCCTAGATAGATATGGCTGAGGGGGTGAACGGCAGTTTGAAATCCAAGGGGTTCGGCTAAGGGGTTGGATGGTGTGCGAGTGGATGAGGGAGGTGTAGATGGGGAGTTTTGTGGAGATGGGGAGTTGTTGGAGTGAAGGGGTGATTGGCTAGGAGATTGTTGGGGTGTGTCTTGGGTTTGGTGTTCATGGGTGGGTGAAGGTTGGGATTGGTGATCAGTGTTTGGTGATGGAGGGGATTGATGGTCATTTTGTGGAGGTGGCTGTGGTGGTTGAGTGTTAGGTGGAGGAGGAGGAGGAAGTTGAGGGTGGCCTGAGGGAGGAGGAGGAGGATTTTGGGGAGGAGGAGGAGGTGGTGGTAGGTTACCTTGGTGAGGTTGAGGGATTTGGAGGTGTTGGAGAATGAGATCAAGTTTGGCATCCACCCTGGCAATGTGGTTTTCAATCTGGCCTACCCTGTCTTCGAGCCTCTGAATTCGCTCCCCTTGCTGCTGGAAGCCATGGTCACACTCAGCACGGAGAGGGCCTACCAAGGATTCAGGTAGCCTAAAGAGAAGTTCCTCCTTAACTTCCTCGGCAAAGACTTTGACAGAAGCTGGCAGTACGGCTTGGCCCAGCATGGGAGTCCACTTCCTGATCCCCTGCACCAGATGTCGAGGGGGCTGAAGTCCCAGAAGCACTACCCGCTAGTGATCCTGAGCGAGTGGGCTTAGGGGCCCTCACATACTTGATCCCCATCTTCCCAATGTTGGTTGCTCCCACAGGTTTACACTTGACGTTTTCTTCCTCCACAACAGATGTGGCCTTGATCAGATGCTTCTCAAGGAGGAAGGCAATGATGGTGGGATAGGGAAGATAGCCAGACTTGTCATTAGTTATCCAGCGCTGAAGATCAAGACAAATCAACTGGCCGGGGTTGATTGGCTGGTGGGAGAGAATTCTGGGGAACCACGGATTGTCGATCAAGGTGAACTCGTTGAAGTTACCCCCTTTGTGTGTCATAATTCGGGAGTAGACATAATACAAGAGTCTGTTTGAGTCAGACATCTTGGACACCTTTTTCCCTGTGGTGCCATACAACTTCTCGAGATCCTCCTTGTTGAACTTTAGTGACTCAGGGTATAGCCACTCATTCATGCTCTCGTCTGTGATCCCCATCAACTCATTCAATGTCCTCCAGTTGAACTTGAGGGTTCTCCCCCTTACAGTGGCAGTGAAGGAGAGTCTGTGGACTTGCTCTTTTCCATCAACCTTCTTGTTCTTGACCTTGCCAGTGAGGGATTGACAGAATACCCGCAGGACGTTGACATTGTAGTCCTGGTTGATCCCCAGCCATGGCATGTACTTCTCTAGATAAGGGCGCAGGTGAGAAAACCCTAGTTCATCAATCTTGTCCAGATCAATGAACAGACCATGGTTGAAGATTGGAGTAGACGTCTCAAATTTGGCTGCTACTGGCTCCAATGCCCCATCTCTATACACTGTGGGATCATCTTCTTCAACCCTCTGCCTCTTGGAAGAAGGTTCTTCAGCGAACTGAACCTTCTTCTTCTTCCCTTTTCTCTGGGCTTCCCTCTCTTGCTCATGCCCAGAAACCACTGACTGTTCTGCCACTCGACCAGATGTTCCAGGCTGATTCTGGGTGGGTTCATCCTGTCCCTGGGTTTGCCCAGAAATCCTATGGTGTTCATCACGGTGTTCATCATTTTTCCCAGATTTCCCAGAATGTTCATGGCGAGATTTCCCAGATTTTGACTTGTGTTTCTTGGATGAAGAATGTTTCTTTGTAACTGGGTTTGTTTCATGAGATCCGACCATTTTTGTGTGGGTTGGTGGTGAAAAGAGATGAAATGCAAAGAGTGTATGAAGAATGCGAAGAACTCAGATGAAGATGGAATATGTTATGCAGAGAGAATGTGGTGAAGGTAAAAAGTGAAAGTGAAAAAATGACACCCTATTTATAGGCGAAGTAACTAAGGGTAAAATGGTCATGCTTTTTCAGATGAAAACCAAACGTTTGCACATTGGGTAACGTAAAAATTTAATTGAAACGGCGCACCTTATGACATGTGTCGCTTCATCTAGTCAGATAAGGCACACCTTCTTATAGAGGGAGTTGAAACGTTTCTGAAGTGACGTGTCTCTTGGACTGGTGCTGGCGCTCTCTTGGTTTCATCATCCAGTGTCAGCGAATGATCATCCGGAAGTGGTTTTGCTTCCGGTTGCAAAATCTTAAGATTTAACATTGAGGACCTGCAAAAACACGTATTGGCACTCCGATGCCTAAGTTAGTATTGTTGTAGGTTTTAAACAATCAAGTATAATAAATGACATTACACCTCATTTGGGTTTACCATTCACAAATCACCTCTTATGAAAGTAAATTGGTCAACCCCCAGAGGCTTGGTGAAGATGTCAGCAAGCTGTTGTTGAGTGGGGACAAATTGCACTTTGACATCCTTCTTTTGAACATGGTCTCTGATGAAGTGATGTCTGACATCAATGTGCTTTGTCCTTGTGTGCTGAACTGGATTCTTGGCGAGGCTGATTGTGCTTGTGTTGTCACAGAGGATGGGTGCCTCAGGGAATTCCAAGCCAAGGTCTCTCAGTTGGTTCTTTAGCCACAGCACTTGAGCACAACAGCTTGCAGCCGCAATATATTCTGCCTCAGTGGATGACAAAGATACGCAGGTTTGCTTTTTGCTAGCCCAAGTCACCAGACAACCACCAAGGAAGGCGCATTGTCCACTGGTGCTCTTCCTATCAGTCTTATAACCTGCATGGTCAGAATCAGAGTAAGCCCACAAGAACTCTTGGTTACCTCTGGGATACCAAAGACCAAGTTCTTGTGTTCCCTCAAGGTATCTCAAAATACGTTTAACACATGTTAAGTGTGACTCCTTGGGGTTGGCTTGAAATCTTGCACACATGCCTACACTAAATTGAATGTCAGGCCTGCTTGCCGTTAAGTATAGGAGGGAACCTATCATTCCCCTGTACATGGGCAGGCTGACAGATTTACCCTTTGCGTCAGCATCGAGTGCGGCAGTGGTGCTCATAGGAGTGTCATACTCCTTGCATTCGTCCATCCCAAACTTTTTGAGTAGTTCTCTGCAGTACTTAGCTTGGGATATGAAGATTCCATTCTTCTTCTGTTTAATCTGCAGGCCTAGGAAGAATGTGAGTTCTCCCATCATAGACATCTCAAACTCACCCTGCATAGTCTTAGAAAAATCTTCACAAAGTTTTTCATTAGTTGCCCCAAAGATAATATCATCAACGTAAATTTGGACAATTAACATATCTCTATCTTTGTGAAGGATAAACAGTGTATTATCAAGTTTGCCCCTTGAGAAACCTTTGCCCAGCAGAAAGCTGCTGAGTCTCTCATACCAAGCTCTAGGAGCTTGTTTCAGGCCATATAAAGCTTTCTTTAATCTATACACATGTTTGGGATATTTGTGATCCTCAAAGCCAGGAGGTTGTTCTACATACACCTCTTCTTTAATATAGCCATTAAGAAATGCACTCTTTACATCCATTTGATATAGCCTAAAGCCCTTCATGGATGCAAAGGCTAGAAGAATCCTTATTGCTTCAAGTCTAGCGACTGGAGCAAAGGTTTCTTCATAGTCAATGCCTTCTTCTTGGTTATATCCTTTGGCTACTAATCTGGCTTTGTTTCTTGTGATTTGACCTGTCTCATCCAGTTTGTTTTTGAAGACCCATTTGGTCCCTACTATAGATTGATGAGACGGCCTAGGGACTAGTTCCCAGACTTGACTTCTCTCAAATTGATTTAGCTCTTCCTGCATGGCGATAATCCAGTCGCAGTCCTCAAGAGCTTGTTCAACTGAAGTTGGTTCTATTTGAGATAGAAATGCACCAAACTCAACTTCATTTTGAACTTGTCTTCTGGTTCTGACACCAGAAGAAACATCACCAAGCACTTGATCAAGAGGATGATCTCTGTGATGCCTCCTAGCTGTTGGCAACTGTGCCTCATCAGGCACGGTCTGCACACTAGGTTTATCACTGAGTCCATCTTCTTCCTTAGGATTGCTTGTTGGTGTTTCTTTTGGTGGTGAAGAAGATGATGGTAACTTTGGAAGATTCAGTATTTCATCATCTTCTGTGGATTGTCCCCATGTAGGAGTTTCATCGAATACAACGTGCATTGATTCTTCTACAATTCTAGTTCTCATGTTGTATACCCTATATGCTTTGCTCCTAAGGGAATATCCTATGAATATACCTACATCAGCTTTTGGATCAAACTTACCCAGATTTACCTTTCCATTGTTATGCACATAGCACTTTGATCCAAAGATTCTGAGGTGGCTGATGTTGGGCTTCCTCCCTTTGTACAGCTCGTAGGGAGTCTTATCCAGTCCTTTGCGAACATAGGCTCTGTTAGAGATATAGCAAGCAGTGCTCATAGCGTCCGCCCAGAACACTTGAGAAACCTCTTTCTCATTGAGCATGCTTCTAGCCATCTCTGTCAGAACCCTGTTCTTTCTCTCGACAACTCCGTTCTGTTGAGGGGTCCTAGGAGCTGAGAAGTTGTGTTCTATGCCATTTTGTTCACATAGCTCTGAGAAGCTATGGTTCTCAAATTCTCCTCCATGGTCTGTCCTTATGGCTGTGATTTTGAGCTCTCTCTCATTCTGCACTTTCTTAGCCAGGACAACAAAAGCATCAAAAGTATCTTGCTTAGAGGCAAGAAACATAGTCCATGTGAACCTTGAATAGTCATCCACCACCACTAGAGCATATAGGTTTCCACCCAAGCTCTTCACTCTTGCTGGCCCAACCAAATCCATGTGGATTAGTTCCAAGGGCCTGCTGGTGGAGACTTTCTTCTTGGTTTTGAATGAGGACTTTGTTTGTTTTCCTCTTTGGCAGGATTCACAGATAAAATCATGCTTTACTTTAAATGATGGAATACCTATAGCTAGCTCCTTTTTAATTAGCATGTCGAGTTGAGTAAAATTAACATGAGCTAGTCTCTTATGCCAAAGCCAACTATTCTCATCACTAGATATTAAACATTTTTCTTCTAGTTGTTGGCATAAGTCTAAAGTATATAGGTTTCCATTTCTATTTGCCTTAAGTTTGCATTTTAAGTTGGCCTTATCTAAATTTAGATCCTGCTTATCAACTATTATGCACTCATGTGAATCAAAAATTACCCAGTTTCCTTTGTCTGTGCTCTGGCTGACGCTTAGCAGGTTGTGACAGAGACCGTCCACTAGGTAGACGTCTTTCATTGGTCCGACCTCTCCAACTCCAGTGATCTTTCCACTTTGATTTCCTCCAAAGGTTACTGTGGCTCCATCTTTGATCACCAGAGATTTGAACTTGTCTCTGTCTCCAGTCATATGTCTCGAGCATCCGCTGTCAATATACCATTTCTTGTTCTTGGATGCTTTAAGACACACCTGGAAAAATCAAGTAAACTTAGGTACCCAATCTTTCTTGGGTCCTCGATCATTAGTTTTCAATGCCCTTGGTCTAGAGTCATCCTTGACCTTGGGCTTGTGATTATTCAGAGCCTCTGGCTTAGAGTTGGCTCTGGACTCTTGGGTTTTCCCTTTGGAATGATTCCAAGGTCGGGATCCTTGTCCTCTCTTAGTTTCCTTAGCAGATGGAGGATCCTTTGTTGCCTTGGTTCCTTTAGGGACCCATTTGTAGGAGCTACATGTTCCATGCTTCTTAGCATTACAGGTGGACGTGGAGTGTCCCTTCCTGTTGCAATAGTTACAGAAGCTGAAGGGTGAGGAGCTATGACTAGTGGCTTTATGGAAGAACTTTAAGTAGGGCTTTACTTTTGGTTCCACCCACTTCTTCCCTCTAGGAGTATATCCTAATCCAGTTCTATCCCTATATGCCCTTTGATTCATTAAAATTATATTTAACATTTCTGAGCCATTTGTAAACTTCTGCAGGGCATTTTGCAGCTTGTCTTTCTCTGCTGAGATTTTGCTGCAATTAGGGCAGCTCTCAAGTGTTGGGGCATTGGGTTCTGTTTGTGGAGAACCCTGGCCATCCACTACCGGATGCTTTCTACCTTCCGCTAGCTCTTCACTTAGTGAGTCCACCTTGGACTCAAGTGATTCCTTTTTAGTTTTTAACACTTTATAGGCTTTACACAATCGAGAGAATTCTTCATGAACCTCATTGTAAGCCTCTTGCAGTTCAGAGAAAGTTACCTCATTGTCTTCGTGGGTGAGGTCAAGTTCTGAAGATGCTTCCTCATCATCTTCTCTGGCTACCAGGCAGAGGTTGGCAACTTCTTCCTCATCACTTGCTTCGTCATCTGAGCTATTCACCCAGATGGAGGAAAAAAAGGCCTTCCTTTTGTCTTTGCCTTTTGACTTCTGCAGGCTGGGACACTCAGCCTTGAAGTGGCCAGGTTTCTTACATTCAAAGCATACAGGGGCCTTTTCCTTCTTGTATCCTTTCCTCTGGCTGGAGTCACCTTTTTGAAAGCCTCCTTTCTTTCTGAAGAACTTTCTGAATTTTCTCACCATCATAGCCATCTCCTCATCGTCCATTTCCTCCTCATCATCCTCATCATCATCATCAACCTCCTTGCTGGGAGCAACAAGGGCAAGGTTTTTGGCCTTGGATGAGGCTTGAGGAGCTCTCTGAGCCAGCAGGGTAGGTTCATATTCAGCCAGAGAGCCAAATAGTGCAGTGATGGAGCTCGTTGATTCTCCTTGGACTTCCTGCAAGATGGTTACTTTGGTGATCTAGTCACCTTTCAAGATCTTTAGGATCTTGCTGACTTGCTCTCTTTCAGGAATGTCCTTACCCAGCGAGGCCAAATTGTTGATGAGGTGAGTGAACCTGAGCTCCAGCTCCCTGATAGGCTCAGTAGGACTAAGCATGGCGAACTTGTGAAATTCTTCCACCAGCATCTCAACTCGCCTTGCTTTCACTCCCCTGGTTCCAGAGTGAGCAGCCTCAAGAGCCTCCCACATATCTTTAGCATTTTTGTGGTGGCTGATCCTGTGAAACTCTTTAGGGCTGAGAGCACACTGGATGTAGTGCATGGCCCGGTAGTTTAGTTGGACTAGAGCATAGTCCTCATTTGTGTACCTAGATCGCTGCTTGGCAAAACCATCCTCATCCAGTGGTGTGTGATCCCCACGTTCGATTACGTCCCAGAGTCTGATGTCGCTGTATTTGATATAGGTCTCCATTCGAAACTTCCAGAATGGATAGTTATACCCATCAAAGCCTGGAGGCTTGTTGGGTTGAACAGAGACATCTGGCAGGGAGTAATCTGTATCCATTACTAGATCTTTGCTTTCTGGATTCGTTGGAATCGAGTGAGAAAGACCCGCTCTGATACCAAATGAAGGTAATGGATGCACAAGAGGGGGGGGGGGTGAATTGTGCTACAAAAATAAATGCTCAAATAAAACCAACACAAGATTTATACTGGTTCGGTCTTCCTGACCTACGTCCAGTTCTCAACCACCCAGGCCGAGTTCCACTATCTCAGGTTTTAAATCGGGTTCACCTGAAACCTTACATCCGCAAGTTTTGGACGGGATCACTTGCAACCTTACAACTACAAGTTTTACACAAGGCTCACTTGTAACCTTTCTAACTAGCTCCCCCTTACACCTAGCAAGGGTTCAACCTTTACAACTAAAGGATTTTTTTTTAACTAAGTTCTCTTAAAGAACAGATAGTGTTACACACTTAAGTACAATCAATGCTCTTATAACAGAAAGAGACTTAACAACAAAGAGTACAGAATATGTAGATGAGAATGATCACTCGATGTGTTAAATGCTCTTTACTTTTCTGGGCAGCTTTGAATGCTTGAAGATGTTCTTAGTTTCTCGCTCTAACTTCTCTCAAGAATATTCAAAGATAATTGTTAACCTCATAAATGAGGTTGAGCTCCTTTATATACTCTTCAAACATTCTGACTCTTGGTAGGTGGGATAGCCGTTTGAATATGGCCGTTTTTCCTATGTTACCGTTTGCCCAATTAATGCTTCATCAATGCATAGCAGGGTTGACTTGCTTTATCTCTGAAAAGTAGCTCTGACAACTCTGCTCTGACAAAAGCATTCTGACACTGCATTTCTGAACACTCTGACATTCTGATTGCTTGCGGAAGCAGGTTCACATCCGGAAACAACTCTACTTAGTGTGCTGCACTGAGTGTTAGTCTAACAGTATTAACATATAGTTACATGCAGTGGGAGTGTTCTTAGTCTAAGAGGTCTTCCTTGCATCAGGAAGCACTTCTACATCCGGAAGTGAATCCACTGGATGAAGGATTTGTTCACTATTACTCACTCTCGCTCAGTGTCCATTCAATCCAATCAGCCAGCGCTAGTCACTGAGCTATCGGAAGCACTTCTACTGGACGTTGTTCATTTTCACTGACGCTTAGGGATATCTATTCCAACAGCCAGCGCTAGTCACTAAGCTATCGGAAGCACTTCTACTGGACGTTGCTCATTTTCACTGACGCTTAGGGATATCTATTCCAACAGCCAGCGCCAGTCTAAGTCTAACAGGAAGCAAATTCACTTCCGCTTGAATCTTAACTTAGTCTTAGGATTTTGTATATCTAGTGCTCATGGACTAAGTTAATTCCTAAGTGAATTTCTTGCTGCCGCTGGGGGATGAGACATTCATCCGCGAGCGCTAGTCCTAATCTATCCGGAAGTAAGTCCACATCCGGTTGCACTTTTACTTAGGATTCTATGTTCACCTATTGCTTTCTAAGTTCTTTCATATTTTAGTCTTCATCAAAACTTAAGATTCTAACAAATTGTAAGTTAAAAGAAAGCAGAAACGGAAAACCATGTGACATAAGAGATTAGCTCATATGAATTTGCACAAGGAGTGTAACTATGAGTGAATCCTTCCATGGTCTTGCTAATTCTCTCAGACTTTCATCAAACATATTCATTTTAGGTAGAGACTAAAAAACAACTCTAATTTTCATCAAGGTTTGGAGCTAGCTTTTCCTTCTCTTTTAGCCATTTCTCTTATTGTTCAAAAGCAGTCACCTCCTTTGACGTATTGGGTACTTTTCTAGAAGCATCATTCATAGTATCATCTTCTTTATTCAGATTTTCGCTCATCTTCTCCAAAAGATAAATCCAAACAGAAGTTAGTCTTCAATTAGTACCATGCATAGTTTCACATGTGAGTGTCTGACTGAATCAATTGAAACTTATGTTCTAACACAAAAAAATACTAACCTATTTTTAAATTCAAAACTAGTTTTGAGGGTGTGCCAAACAGACACAAAATCTAGCTTGGCCTCAAACTCAAAAGAGGGCAAAGACTCAAAATCATACAAGGTAATATTAAAAAAAACGGCATTCGACACCATTATAAATTTGAGGTTGTAAAATTAACAATTGTATCTTTAAAAGCGCAAATATGAAATTCTCATTAAATGGGGAGAATTACTGTTAGTATGACTTATGGGGCCCACCATCTTTTAATGGCATGGCTACGATCACAAAACGATGTGACAAAGGAAGTAAATTTAGCTTTCTTTCTTTCTTAATATTTCACTTACCTCCAAAAAACCAAGTAGGTTTCATCAACTCAAATATGAGAACACACATTATGTTACAAGTGTTAATTTAATTTTTCCCTATTTTAAGTTACAAATTTTAATTTTGCCCCATTTTAAATTACAGGTGTTAATTTTTCTCTATTTTAAGTTACAAAATTTAATTTGGGTGATTTGGTCTCCCTCTATTTCTTATATATGACTCCCTTACCATCTGCTCCGCTATTCTTACTGGCTTATCTAATTCTTGAACATATCCATACTGAAATTCGTGGCTGTCACCCAAGAGGGGGGGGGGTGAATTGGGTGAGGGAATAAAAACTTAAACTCTTTTCGAAAGACTGCTTGTGCTCGGTGATGATGATAATAAATAATGCTATGCACAAGTCAGTACGCTATGTGATGCAAAATAGAATGATCAAGTATAAGTATATGCACACATAAATTTATCCTGGTTCGGTCACCCAGACCTACATCCAGTCCCCAGGCTACACCTGAGATTTCCAATCCACTATTCTTGTTTAAACCGGGCACAAGAGAAGCCTTTACACTTTAGGTTTTACGAGCACGGGTTCACCTAACAACCCACAGGTTTTACAACGGGTTCACCTGCAAACCTTACCGCAAGTTTTACGGGATCACTTGCAACCTTACAAACGCAAGTTTTACGGGCTAACTTGCAACCTATGGAGATTTAGAAAACCTTCTAAATGCTCCCCCTTACAAAATGTAAGATTACAATTATGTTCACTCTATGAACTGATTTTGTTAAACACTTAAGCTCAAAACTAACTCTCTCAAAGAGTGGATGATGTTACTCACTTAAGTACAAATAAATCACTCTCTAAGAATATTACATATCAAAGTCCGAGAGTAGAAGATGAGAGGAATGTAGAATAGTGTTTATCAGATAATAGCCCTGTTCTCTCTCTCTTTTTCAAGCCACTCCTTCAGAAATGAAGAACATCCCTTTTATACCAGTCTCTGAATATCTAGCCGTTGGAGAGGCAATAAGACCGTTTGATTATAGACGTTGGGGCCTTGTTTACGTTGTCCTCATTAATGCACAGCAGGGTTGACTTTGCTTTATCTGAAAAGGTGCTCTGACCATGCTGTTCTGTCAACACTGTTCTGACAATACTATTCTGACAAAAGTCGTTCTGACATCTAAACACTTTGTACGGTCCGACTCTTGCTTGCTGTCAGAGAGGACTTCGTTCCTCAAGCATAAGTCCAGGATGTTAAGAGACTCACTATCGGAAGCTCTCTTGCTATCTGAAGCTCGTGGACTCTAACATTTTGCTTGCTATCACATAGAGGAACTTTGTCTTCCAAGCACTTGTCCATGAATGATAAGAGTGCTTTGCTATTGGATCCTCTCTTGCTATCAGAAGCTCTCTTATGGACTCTGACTCTTGTGGGCAGTATGAGCTTTGACACCTTGAGTGAATCTTCAGATTATGTTCTCATACTCCTCATGCTTGGTAGGTAACAATGTTGTTTGAATGTGTCTGTTATCCTCTTGTTACCGTTGGAAGGAACATCTTCTTAAATGCTTCAGCAGGGTTGACTTGCTTTATCTCTGAAAAGTAGTCCTGACACCTCTGCTCTGTTAAAAGCATTCTGACACTGCATCTCTTTGAACGTTCAGACATTCTGATTGCTTGCGGAAGCAACTTCTCATCCGGAAGCAACCTTACTGAGTGTGCTGCACTTGAACGTTAGTTTAGCAATATAATCATATAATCTCATGCAGTGGGTGATCCTAAGTCTAAGGTGTATCCGGAAGCACTTCTACTTGACGTGGTGAATTCACTGACGCTTAGGGTGAAATCTATTCTATCAGTCTGCGTCAGTCAAGATCTAACAGGAAGCAACTTCACTTGATGTTGCATTTCCGCTGACGCTCGGGGTTATATCTAGTCTATCAACCTGCGCCAGTCTAAATCTAATAGGAAGTGCTTTCACTCGGCGAAGTAGACTTACTGACGCTTAGGGTGAATAACTATTCTATTGCTCTGCGCCAGTCTAAGTCTAACAGGAAGCGCTTTCACTTGGGGAAGTAGACTCACTGACGCTTGGGGTAATATCTATTCTGTCGCTCTGCGCCAGTCTAATTCTAACAGGAAGCGCTTTCACTTGGGGAAGTAGACTCACTGTCGCTTGGAGTAATATCTATTCTATCGCTCTGCGCCAGTCTAAGTCTAACAGGAAGCAAACTCACTTCCGATTGAAACATAGCTTAGTCTTAAGGTTTTGTGTACCTAATTCTCATGGACTAAGTTAAATCCCTAGTGAGTTACTCGCTGCCGCTGGGGGATGACACATTTATCCGCGTGCGCGAGTCCTAGTCTATCCGGAAGTGATTCCGCATCCGTGAGCGCTAGTCTTGATTCATTCGGAAGTGAATCTGCATCCGGTTATGACTCTAGTGCTAATACTTCCGGAAATGATCTTGCATTCACAAGTGATCTAACTCAGGGTTCTAACCATGTCATCTAATCCTTCCTAAGTGTTAATTATGTTCTTTTAAGTACTAGACCATATCATACCTAAGTCACCATCAAAACTTAAGATTCTAACATTCTCCCCCTTTTTGATGATGACAAACCCATAGATGACTAGAGAACATAATTAAACTTAGATCATTTCCAGAGCTATATTTCATTCCCAGTTCTCTCCCCAGATATCTTATCTTTCAGCTCTAGACATCTCATGTCTCATCTCTAGACATCTCGTGTCTCATTTCTCTCCCCCTTTTGGCTTCATCAAAATTCAACAAGTGCAAGCTAGCCTTAGGGATGGGGATACTTCTATCGTTCTCCTAGGAATGGGCTTTCTACCTAATATTTCTCCCTATTCTTCCTAAATATTATGTAGGATAACTAAACAGTGTGAGACAGAAGGAAGAAAATATTGATTCAGTATTCTAAGTGTGTTTACTCTCCCTAACCATTATGCAAGATAACAGAACATGTTTTGCAAGAATTAAGTCTAGATCAAAACATACAAAACAGTTTTCTTTTTGAAGGTGAAAATTCTTTCCAAATGTAATTTTGATCCTCTCGAATTGATTAACATGATATCAAAAATAATTTTGATGTGTTTAAAAATGATGATTATGATATCAAATGAAATATGTGATTTTAAATTCAAATGAGATGAAATCTGATACCAAATGAAATCAAATGAGATTTGTGATTTTAAAAGTGCCAAAAATAATTTCCAAACAGATTTCATCACAGCATCTTAAATTGACACCCTTACCAATGCCATGTATGTATCATATATAAGAGATGGTAAGGTGTAGATATTACCACAGATGAGCGGTCCTCATACTCTATTAGATTCAGGAATCTGAATCATACGCAGATAAGCATGCTTCCTGACATCTTCAAGAGGTGTGCTATCTCAAGTGGAAACCCCTAGCGCAAGTGCTTTGATGATTCGCTTCGGCAAGCTGAGCTACAACCACAAGCAGACATGACTGGGCAGTCACTCTACTCTTCCCATGGTTCAATAGTTGGCCTGCTATCGAAGGCGCTGATTGTTGTGAAAGCAACCTTGCTCAAACTTGATGATTGGTCCTGCATATTCTTGAGGAAACAAATGCTTTCTGATGGTCAGTGAAAGAACTTAAGATTTAACATTGAAGACCATCCTCAGGACATTCAAGTCAATCTGTGTTAATCAGCACAAGTTAATAATTTTAAGAAATCATGCTTGCTAATTGGTTTAAGAAAATATGAGCAATGATTATGTGAAAACTAATTTTGAAATTGTCTATACGTTCACATAGTTTCACTATCAAGACATGAACTCTATTTACTCTCATAGATAAATATCAATGTGATAGTACAAAGAGTATCAAACAGGTGGCATATTTTCAGAGTTTCATAAGCAAGTATAGTTCAATAAATATGCCTCAAGGATGTTCATGTTAGATCATGAAGACAAGTGAATTATTAACACTATGAAATTTTGAAAAAAAATCTTCATCCTCACAAAAATGAAATACTGGAAATTTTCATGCTCACAGAATAGTTTGATTTTAAGACTAAATTCGGTTTACAAAAACAATCAAATTTCAGCATATGATTACGAGAATAATTTCCAAATATTAGCTCGAGTTCTTCTAGATATGCTCAATGTGATCTCATTGTTCTTAGGATATCAACAAGCTTGAAATTAATACAGATTATAGCATGCTTGTGATACTATGCCATGTTTTACAGATCTAGCAGAGTTTAATTCAAGGCATTTCCTAAGATTTCTAATGCATGTCAGACAAGAGAGAGACTATCCATTTAATTTCACAACAGAATATGTAAGGGATAGAAATGCTCATGTGTATCGGCGAAAGTTTCTCAGGTTTGGTATAGCCATTCCACACATCTTGATAAGAGACATTCTCGTTGTCATTCTCTCTTGGGTATATTCATTGTTCAAGCTTCAATAATCTGTGTCAACATTCTTAAACCACAAACTTGAACTGAGATCATTAGTAGATTGAGAACTTAAAGATGTAATTAAGAGGGATGTATTGTTCTCGAAACCATAGCTGCTTATGCATTGAAAAAGTTGATGCAAGAGATACCACATGAAATGGAAAATCAGAAATAGCTTTTGAGTGCTATCATGAGGTACGGTTGTCATGTAGGTTTAAAGAGGATCAGAATCTGTTTTGAAAGTTTGTATTTCAAAAGGATCTTTCAAAAATCAAGGTGAATGCATAAACCATTTTCTTCCATGAGAGGTGCCCTTAAAAGAATTCACTAAGCATATATGAGTAAAATGATTTAGACACCATATGAAAACTCTGAGGAAGATTTTTAGTTTTAGTGTCAAAATTCTGAAACTAGTTCCGAATCATCTTAACAATGTCAGAAATCTTAGAACACAATGATTCAACATGCACAAATTCAGAAGGTTTTGAAGAAGGTTCAGTTTCAAGGTGTCGGACTTCTTGAATTTGTAAAATCTGTATGCATTATATCAGAAAATGAATTTGATATGATAGGGTCGTTTTTACAGAAAATAAGTGTTCATCATAGATAAGGGAAATCATATCAGTTTCAGAGAAATAAAAGCTGTTGAGCCCATCATGCATTTACTAGCCAAGTGATTATTCAAGTAAAGAGGAAGGTAAGAATGATATCACCATAGCTCCATTCGCATCTAGCAGTAGCTCGCTTGATTTTGGTTGGCAATGCATGGAATCTATATTTAGAGCAGTACCAAAATCTATGCGTGACGAATGCTTATCAAGACTTGACTAATTGTTCAGATGAGGTACAGTCCTGAGTCTTGCTGAGGCTAATAGGATGGATTGGAGCTGGTGCAGAGGGATGAATTTACTTTGTGATCACTACCACTGGCATCTCTGGCCTCTTGAACCCATACTTCATACACAGCTCTTCACTCAGATTGGGTGCTGGCGCAGAGGGAGACACAGGTTCAGCAGAAGGTATCTCCGCAGGTTGATCACTCAGCGCTATCTCAAGTTTGCCTCTGAGCTAGCAGATTGTTCGGGGCACATGAATCAGATGGCTCACTGTGGGGGGAGGAGATCTTCCTTTTAGCAAGGGTCTTCTTCACCCTTGTCTTGCTGAACCTTCGGATTGCCCTTCCTACAAAATACCAAATAGTTCCTTCCTTTTGTATCCAAGTCTGGATCTGAAGGTCAGTTTGTAGGCTATATATAGTTCACATGCATTTAGATTACGTCCTATGTGTATGGCATGGTGAATCTTTCATGACTATATGCACAAGGATATACAAGGTTTTTGATCAAGATAGTCATGGACAGTATGTAGATTATGAACATTACTTATTTCTTCAAGCTTTCTTCTATGATGAATATAATGTTCACATCTTAGGATGCTTAATGTAAAATCTCAATAAGTCCATCTAACATTAGCATAGGAGATTTTACTATCAAATGCTTCGTTGCTAAGTGATCCCTTGCTTACCCAAGGAGATCTTCTATACTTATCCTTGGTTCGAAGCACTTTCTTCTGAGAGGTAGGATTCAAGAGCCTTTTCAATGATGATCGAGGAATCCACTCTCTCTTGTTCTTCTCAGGATAATTGAATGGAACTTTGTGATAGCTCATCCTTGAGACAGAACCATTGTCCCTTGTGGTGGCCGACAGCTTCTTATGATTGTACCAGTGGGTTTCAGCAGTTGCATCACCACGAGTTCTCTTCTTTGGGATAAGAGGAACTCTTGATTTTTCCTGCACAAGTAAGGCACTAGGAGGATGTTTTGGTACCCATTTGTACTTGGGTCCTACATGGTTAGCACTGGACCTTACTTGTCCTTTAGGAATCCATACAAACTTATTTCTCACATTTGAATTTCTTCTAAGACTGCATGTGTGAGAAATATGTCCTAATCTACCACAATAATGACAGATAATGGAATGATAATCAAAATGAGGCTTCCTATCATTATCATGATTAGTTTTCTTTAGAAAAGCTTTTTGTTCCTTTGAAATTTCAGTTTCTTTTGAGAGCTTTTCTTTTTCCTTCAACACGTGTTTACAATCAAAACATTTTTCAAGACATGTTGAAGTTTTCCCTACCGATAGTGGGCTAGCTATCGGAACCACTAGTTCTTTAAAAGAACCCTCGGAAACTTTAGATGTAGAAGAAGAAATTAGTTTTTCAAGTTTCCTATCTTTTTCTTTTAAGCCTAGAAGTTCTTTTGCAAGTTTACAATATTCAGTATATAACTCATTGTATGCATCTTGCAAATCAGAGAGTTCAATTTCAGATCCAGATACCTCACTTTCTGAATCTTCTAGGCAGAGATGGATACTCTCTTCACTGAAGTCTGCTTCCTCAATATCAGTTTCCAGAAGCTCATCAGTAGATGATCCACAAGGAGCACGAGTTGAGCTTTGGACAGCTGTGCTTTCAAGAGATGGGTTAGAAGCATATATCACATCAAGAGTATTCCAAATATCTCTAGCACTAGAGCAATGTTTGATTTTCTGGAAATCATTTTCAGTTAAGCCTTTGTATAAAATTTGCATTGCTCTAATGTTTAAGGAAAACAAATTTTTCTCCCTTTCAGTCCAGTTTCCTCTTGGTTTGAAATCAAAGTCATTTTCAAAAATATCCCACATTTTCAAACTAGTGGATTTTATAAAACTTTCCATTCTTGCTTTCCACCAACAAAAATCAATATTTTCTAACACAGGTGGAATGGTATGATCAAAGCCTTTGGAAAACATTTTAACCCAAATCAGCCAAGGTCTTTACACTTGAGATCGTTGGATCCTTTAAACAAGTGACCTGCTCTGATACCAAATGAAATTCGTGGCTGTCACCCAAGAGGGGGGGGTGAATTGGGTGAGGGAATAAAAACTTAAACTCTTTTCGAAAGACTGCTTGTGCTCGGTGATGATGATAATAAATAATGCTATGCACAAGTCAGTACGCTATGTGATGCAAAATAGAATGATCAAGTATAAGTATATGCACACATAAATTTATCCTGGTTCGGTCACCCAGACCTACATCCAGTCCCCAGGCTACACCTGAGATTTCCAATCCACTATTCTTGTTTAAACCGGGCACAAGAGAAGCCTTTACACTTTAGGTTTTACGAGCACGGGTTCACCTAACAACCCACAGGTTTTACAACGGGTTCACCTGCAAACCTTACCGCAAGTTTTACGGGATCACTTGCAACCTTACAAACGCAAGTTTTACGGGCTAACTTGCAACCTATGGAGATTTAGAAAACCTTCTAAATGCTCCCCCTTACAAAATGTAAGATTACAATTATGTTCACTCTATGAACTGATTTTGTTAAACACTTAAGCTCAAAACTAACTCTCTCAAAGAGTGGATGATGTTACTCACTTAAGTACAAATAAATCACTCTCTAAGAATATTACATATCAAAGTCCGAGAGTAGAAGATGAGAGGAATGTAGAATAGTGTTTATCAGATAATAGCCCTGTTCTCTCTCTCTTTTTCAAGCCACTCCTTCAGAAATGAAGAACATCCCTTTTATACCAGTCTCTGAATATCTAGCCGTTGGAGAGGCAATAAGACCGTTTGATTATAGACGTTGGGGCCTTGTTTACGTTGTCCTCATTAATGCACAGCAGGGTTGACTTTGCTTTATCTGAAAAGGTGCTCTGACCATGCTGTTCTGTCAACACTGTTCTGACAATACTATTCTGACAAAAGTCGTTCTGACATCTAAACACTTTGTACGGTCCGACTCTTGCTTGCTGTCAGAGAGGACTTCGTTCCTCAAGCATAAGTCCAGGATGTTAAGAGACTCACTATCGGAAGCTCTCTTGCTATCTGAAGCTCGTGGACTCTAACATTTTGCTTGCTATCACATAGAGGAACTTTGTCTTCCAAGCACTTGTCCATGAATGATAAGAGTGCTTTGCTATTGGATCCTCTCTTGCTATCAGAAGCTCTCTTATGGACTCTGACTCTTGTGGGCAGTATGAGCTTTGACACCTTGAGTGAATCTTCAGATTATGTTCTCATACTCCTCATGCTTGGTAGGTAACAATGTTGTTTGAATGTGTCTGTTATCCTCTTGTTACCGTTGGAAGGAACATCTTCTTAAATGCTTCAGCAGGGTTGACTTGCTTTATCTCTGAAAAGTAGTCCTGACACCTCTGCTCTGTTAAAAGCATTCTGACACTGCATCTCTTTGAACGTTCAGACATTCTGATTGCTTGCGGAAGCAACTTCTCATCCGGAAGCAACCTTACTGAGTGTGCTGCACTTGAACGTTAGTTTAGCAATATAATCATATAATCTCATGCAGTGGGTGATCCTAAGTCTAAGGTGTATCCGGAAGCACTTCTACTTGACGTGGTGAATTCACTGACGCTTAGGGTGAAATCTATTCTATCAGTCTGCGTCAGTCAAGATCTAACAGGAAGCAACTTCACTTGATGTTGCATTTCCGCTGACGCTCGGGGTTATATCTAGTCTATCAACCTGCGCCAGTCTAAATCTAATAGGAAGTGCTTTCACTCGGCGAAGTAGACTTACTGACGCTTAGGGTGAATAACTATTCTATTGCTCTGCGCCAGTCTAAGTCTAACAGGAAGCGCTTTCACTTGGGGAAGTAGACTCACTGACGCTTGGGGTAATATCTATTCTGTCGCTCTGCGCCAGTCTAATTCTAACAGGAAGCGCTTTCACTTGGGGAAGTAGACTCACTGTCGCTTGGAGTAATATCTATTCTATCGCTCTGCGCCAGTCTAAGTCTAACAGGAAGCAAACTCACTTCCGATTGAAACATAGCTTAGTCTTAAGGTTTTGTGTACCTAATTCTCATGGACTAAGTTAAATCCCTAGTGAGTTACTCGCTGCCGCTGGGGGATGACACATTTATCCGCGTGCGCGAGTCCTAGTCTATCCGGAAGTGATTCCGCATCCGTGAGCGCTAGTCTTGATTCATTCGGAAGTGAATCTGCATCCGGTTATGACTCTAGTGCTAATACTTCCGGAAATGATCTTGCATTCACAAGTGATCTAACTCAGGGTTCTAACCATGTCATCTAATCCTTCCTAAGTGTTAATTATGTTCTTTTAAGTACTAGACCATATCATACCTAAGTCACCATCAAAACTTAAGATTCTAACACATACCACCTTAAATGATAATCTCTCATATTCTCTGAAATTGGTGCTACCCCAACTCTTTCACGAATGTGATCATTACGAATCCTATCTTTTAGTGTATACCCACTCATCCCTCTTAACAATTTCATCTCTATCACATCCATCTTATGTTCTTGTTGTTTCTTAATTGCCCATCATTCATGTTTTACATTAATTGTTTCCTCCTCAATTACCATTTTTATCGATAATAATCTGTCACCACTTCTATAAACTTTCAACCACATTCTTCTTCTATACTTCATCCAAAATTATACCTACACCATTCCTACGACTCACTTTATCAGTGTACCAAATTTTATAACCATCAATATCCTTAGCCTTTTCACCTACCCATTTAGTCTCTTGTAGACATAAAATGTTTATCTTTCTATCCCTCCTCACACCTATTACCTCCCAAGTTTTGCCTTTTAAGGTTCCAATATTCCACGTACTAAATCTAATCCTACACTCATTGACTTGCTTCTTTATATATCTCCCTTCTTCTGTTAAATGCTAGACGATGACATATTGCAAAAATGGTTGTGTGTGTCCATGCTTTAGGATTAGACAAATTTTTACGTTGGCTGCCAAAGCCTAACACAACCTACTCTTTTTATCCAGGCTTAGGACCGGCTATATTATAGGCAGAGTATTACTTACAATAATAACAGAATACAATATAATAATAACACTAAACATTAATAATAATTAAACTAGTACAAATAATAACAAATAAATAAAGCGATTAAAAAAATCACAATACAATAAAATAATAACACAATACAACAAAACCATAAAACAAAATAAAATAATAAATAAACAAATAAATAAATAATTAACAATATACAATGAAACATAATAACCACAATATTCAACAATAAGATAAAAACAATAATTAATAAATATACTATGAAAACAGAACAACACAATGCTCAACAAACAATATACAAAGGTTAAGATATGTATGAGAAATAAAAGATTTAATAAAACTATGTAAATTCAGTAAAATGCCTTAAAAAGAAAATCAAAATTAAATCATTTTGATAGATTGAGGAGGAGAAAGATTATAAGATATAAGAAATGAGAAATGAGAGGAAGAAGAGAAAAGATCAGATATGAATGATATAAATAAGACGAGGGGAAAAAAGTAATTTTCGCAGGTTATTGGACAAAAAAAAATGTGGCTAGATCGCAATTTTCGCTAACTGACAAGCACTAACTGCCTTTTTCTGGGCCATCTGCGTAATTTTCGCAATTTTAGTGCGAAAAAAAAGTAATTGCCAAAACTGTAATTTCCGAAAAAGTAGGGGAACGGGTCAAAAACTGTAATTTTCGCTAAAAAATTGAGTCAAAACTGTCATTTCCGCAAAAGTAGGAAAACAGGTCAAAAACTGCAATTTCCACAAAAGAAAAAAAAAGAAGAACTGAGTCAAAACTATCATTTCCGCAAAAGTAGGAGAACGGGTCAAAAACTGCAATTTCCACAAAAAAAAGGAGGAGGAGAAGAAGAAGAAGAACATGAAACTGTTAAAATTGATTATGTAGCAAATTCAATAAATTGGTGATGAAAATTAATTGTACATCATTGCAAGTTACCAATAATAAGAAGAGAAAAGAAGAAAATAGAGGAGGTTGTAAAGTTATAATTGTTCATGTGGTTAATAATAGTATAATAAAAAGAAGTAAAATTTAATAAAGGGTAATGGACCTAATTTGCCTCCCCAAGTAACCACCAAGGAGCGCTCAGCACCCTGAACTAACAACAGGCCCGTATCTGGACTCCAAGTACCCAATGTGTTTAAAAACTACCCCGGTTGGACGGTCAACAACATTTGACCGTTATTATTCCTATGTGACTACCTCCTAAGCACCTACTTTGCCACCTCTGCTTGCCACGTGTGTATTTTAAATGGATCTAATCTGCCCTCCAAGTAACCACCCGGGAGCACTGAGCACCCTGAACTAACAACAGACACATATCTGCACTCAAAGTAACTCATGTGTTTAAAAACTACCCCGGGTGGATGGTCAATGACGTTTGACCGTTACTATGCCTATGTGGCCACCACGTGAAGGCCTTGTTTGTCACCCGACGCCTTATCATTGCCACGTAAGATATGTTCATGTGGGTCCCACCTATAATAATAAACAATTTTCTCTCCCTCTCCCTTTTGACTGTGTTAATTTGGATGACTTGGCAGGATCATTAGGATGCTGATGTGACAAATATATTTTATAGGCTAAAGTATGTTTTTGGTCCCTTAACTTTGGAGTAAATCATGTTTTGGTCCCTTAACTTTGAAAAGTGTGTTTTTGGTCCTTTAATTTTGGACAAAGTCATCTTTTTTAGTTCTTTAACTTTGAAAAGTGTGTTTTTAGTCCTTTTCAATTCGATTTAAGTATGTTTTCGGTCCCTTAAGTTTGCAAAAAGTCATGTTTTAGTCCCTTAATTTTAAAAAGGAAGGGACTAAAAACATTTTTATCCTTTTTCCAAAGGACTAAAAACATTACTTTATCCAAAGTTAAAGTACAAAAAACACACTTATCAAAGCTAAGGACCAAAAACACACTTTCTCCAAAATTAAGGACCAAAAATACACTTTTCAAAGTTAAGGGACCAAAACATGACTTTGTGCAAACTTAAGGGACCAAAAACATACTTTAGCCTATTTTATAATATTAATGATTTTAAACAATATATCATATTATAAAATAAATAATTAATATTTTACACCACCACCTTCGTCTTCTTCTTCTACAATGCCACCTCTGTTCTTTCGATCACTCTTTCTTCCCCTCATATTGGTACATCATCATTCTCTAATTTATTAAAATCATTCACCTCAAATTCTTCTCCACAAATTGGTACTATCATTCTCCACCACCTTCGAGAATGAAGAAGCAGTAGCATTGTAGCAAGATGCAAAGATTTAAAACAATTTATCAAAGACGTCGTCTCCTCCGGCAACGCCTTCGCCGCTGCCCACTTCTCCTACGCTACCTACCTCAAGAACATCAGCGCCGCCCTCAACGACTTTTCCCAGGGCTATGACCTATGGCCAAAACCTCAATCAAAACATTTTGACACCATAGTTGAAGAAGATGAAGGTAACGATTTTAATGAATAGGAGAATGATGGTACTAAATTGAGGAGAAGAATGAGTGAACAGAGGTGGAAGACTGGCAGACTGGCAGTGAAGAAGATGGATGGTGGTGGTGTAAAATTTTAATTATTTATTTTATAATATGATATGTTGTTTAAAATAATTAATGCGGAGTATTATATAATACATTTGCCACATCATCATCCTAATGATCCTGCCAAGTCATCCAAATTAAAACAGTCAATGCCACATAGGAGTATTTAACTAAGTTTAAGGCTTTAGGGACCAATCCTTTTAAACTGAGCAAAGTTCAAGGACCAATACCATGCATTTGAAAGTTCAGGGACCAAAAGCAAAATAAGCTGAAAGTTCAGGGACGAAAAGTTTTTCGAATATTTCACCATAACTCGTTTTAAGCCCATTTGAGCGTTTTAGTGTTAAAAGCGGCACAAGTATTTTGTTTGACAATGTGAATGTCGTTTTTGTATTTTAGAGTCAAGAATCTCAAGAAAGTGGTGCTTTTGGTCAAAAAAGACCAACAGTTTGTCGATTATTTCACCATAACTCGTTCAAAGCCCATTTGCGCGTTTTAGTGTTAAAAGCGGCACAAGTATTCTTTTTTGACAATTTGAATCTCGTTTTTGTGTTTTAGTGTCAAGAATCTCAAGAAAGTGGTACTTTTGGTCAAAAAAGACCAAAAGTTTGTCGATTATTTCACCATAACTTGTTTTCAGCCCATTTGCGCGTTTTAGGGTTAAAAACAACACAAGTTTTTTTTTTAAATTTTTAATCTCATTTTTATGTTTTAGAGTCAAGAATCTCAAGAAAGTGGTGCTTTTGGTCAAAAAAGACCAAAAGTTTTTCGAATATTTCACCATAACTCTTTTTAAGCTCATTTGCGCGTTTTAGTGTTAAAAGCGACACAAGTATTTTTTTTGACAATTTGAATCTCGTTTTTGTGTTTTAGAGTCAAGAATCTCAAGAAAGTGGTCCTTTTGGTCGAAAAAGACCAAAAGTTTGTCGAATATTTCACCATAACTCGTTCTAAGATCATTTGCGCCTTTTAGTGTTAAAAGCGGCACAAGTATTTTTTTTGACGGTTTTAATGTCGTTTTTGTGTTTTAGAGTCAAGAATCTCAAGAAAGTGGTGCTTTAAGTCAAAAATGACCAAAAGTTTGTCGAATATTTCACCATAACTCGTTTTAAGACCATTTGCGCCTTTTAAGGTTAAAAGCGGCACAAGTATTTTTTTTACCATTTTAATCTCGTTTTTGTGTTTTAGAGTCAAGAATCTCAAGAAAGTGGTGCTTTTGGTCAAAAAAGACCAAAAGTTTGTCGAATATTTCACCATAACTCGTTTTAAGCCCATTTGCGCGTTTTAGTGTTAAAAGCGACACAAGTATTTTCTTTTATTTACTATTTTAATTTCGTTTTTGTATTTTAGTGTCAGAATCTCAAGAAAGTGGTACTTTTAATAAAAAAAGACCAAAAGTTTGTCGATTATTTCACCATAAGTCGTTTTCAGCCAATTTGCGTGTATTAGGGTTAAGAACGACACATGTAGTTTTTTTTTAAAAAAAAATTAATCTCATTTTTGTGTTTTAGTGTCAAGAATCTCAAGAAAGGGGTACTTTTGGTCAAAAAAGACCAAAAGTTTGTCGAATACTTCACCATAACTCGTTTTAAGCCCATTTGCGCGTTTTAGTGTTAAAAGTGGCACAAATATTTTTTTTGACAATTTTAACTTCTTTTTTTCTTTTATTGTTAAGAATCTCAAGAAAGCGGTACTTTTGGTCAAGAAAGACCAAAAGTTTGTCGAATATTTCACCATAACTCGTTTGAAAGCCCATTTGTGTGTTTTAGTGTTAAAAGCGGCACAAGTATTCTTTTTTGACAATTTGAATCTCGTTTTTGTGTTTTAGTGTCAAGAATCTCAAGAAAGTGCTACTTTTGGTCAAAAAAGACCAAAAGTTTGTCGATTATTTCACCATAACTTGTTTTCAGCCCATTTGCGCGATTGAGGGTTAAAAACAACACAAGTATTTTTTTAAAAAACTTTTAATCTCATTTTTGTGTTTTAGAGTCAAGAATCTCAAGAAAGTGGTGCTTTTGGTCAAAAAAGACCAAAAGTTTTTCGAATATTTCACCATAACTCTTTTTAAGCTCATTTGCGCGTTTTAGTGTTAAAAGCGGCACAAGTATTTTTTTTTTGACAATTTGAATCTCGTTTTTGTGTTTTAGGGTCAAGAATCTCAAGAAAGTGGTGCTTTTGGTCAAAAAAGACCAAAAGTTTGTCGAATATTTCACCATAACTCGTTTTAAAACCATTTGCGCCTTGTAGTGTTAAATGAGGCACAAGTATTTTTTTTGACAGTTTTAATGTCCTTTTTGTGTTTTAGAGTCAAGAATCTCAAGAAAGTGGTGCTTTTGGTCAAAAAAGACCAAAAGTTTGTCGAATATTTCACCATAACACGTTTTAAGACCATTTGCGCCTTTTAGGGTTAAAAGAGGCACAAGTATTTTTTTTGACAGTTTTAATGTCGTTTTTGTGTTTTAGAGTCAAGAAACCCAAGAAAGTGGCGCTTTTGGTCAAAAAAGACCAAAGACTTGTCGAATATTTAACCATAACTCGTTTTAAGACAATTTTCGCCTTTTAGGGTTAAAAGCGGCACGAGTTTTTTTTTGACAATTTTAATTTCGTTTATGTGTTTTAGAGTCAAGAATCTCAAGAAAGTGGTGCTTTTGGTCAAAAAAGACCAAAAATTTTTCGAATATTTCACCATAACACGTTTTAAGACCATTTGCGCCTTTTAGGGTTAAAAGCGACACAAGTATTTTTATTGACAGTTTTATTGTCGTTTTTGTGTTTTAGAGTCAAGAATCCCAAGAAAGTGGTGCTTTTGGTCAAAAAAGACCAAAGACTTGTCGAATATTTCACCATAACTCATTTTAAGACCATTTTCGCCTTTTAGGGTTAAAAGCGGCACAAGTTTTTTTTTTGACAATTTTAATCTCGTTTATGTGTTTTAGAGTCAAGAATCTCAAGAAAGTGGCGCTTTTGGTCAAAAAAGACCAAAAGTTTGTCGAATATTTCACCATAACACGTTTTAAGACCATTTGCGCCTTTTAGGGTTAAAAGCGACACAAGTATTTTTTTTGACAGTTTTAATGTCGTTTTTGTGTTTTAGAGTCAAGAATCCCAAGAAAGTTGTGCTTTTGGTCAAAAAAGACCAAAGACTTGTCGAATATTTCACCATAACTCATTTTAAGACCATTTTCGCCTTTTAGGGTTAAAAGCGGCACAAGTTTTTTTGTGACAATTTTAATCTCGTTTATGTGTTTTAGAGTCAAGAATCTCAAGAAAGTGGCGCTTTTGGTCAAAAAAGACCAAAAGTTTGTCGAATATTTCACCATAACTCATTTTAAGACCATTTGCGCCTTTAAGGATTAAAAGCGGGACAAGTTTTTTTTTTTGACAGTTTTAATCTCGTTTTTGTGTTTTAGTGTCAGAAATCTCAAGAAAGTGGTCCTTTTGGTCCAAAAGGACCAAAAGTTTTTCGAATATTTCACCATAACTCGTTTTAAGACCATTTGCGCCTTTTAGTGTTAAAAACGGCACAAGTATTTTTTTGACGGTTTTAATGTCCTTTTTGTGTTTTAGAGTCAAGAATCTCAAGAAAGTGGTGCTTTTGGTCAAAAAAGACCAAAAGTTTGTCGAATATTTCACCATAACACGTTTTAAGACCATTTGCGCCTTTTAGGGTTAAAAGCGGCACAAGTATTTTTTTTTTGACGATTTTAATGTCGTTTTTGTGTTTTAGAGTCAAGAATCCCAAGAAAGTGGCGCTTTTGGTCAAAAAAGACCAAAGACTTGTCGAATATTTCACCATAACTCATTTTAAGACCATTTTTGCCTTTTAGGGTTAAAAGCGGCACAAGTTTTTTTTTGAAAATTTTAATCTCATTTTTGTGTTTTAGAGTCAAGAATCTCAAGAAAGTGGTCCTTTTGGTCCAAAAAGACCAAAAGTTTTTCGAATATTTCACCATAACTCGTTTTAAGACCATTTGCGCCTTTTAGTGTTAAAAGCGGCACAAGTATTTTTTTTGACGGTTTTAATGTCCTTTTTGTGTTTTAGAGTCAAGAATCTCAAGAAAGTGGTGCTTTTGGTCAAAAAAGACCAAAAGTTTGTCGAATATTTCACCATAACTCGTTTTAAGACCATTTGCGCCTTTTAGTGTTAAAAGCGGCACAAGTATTTTTTTTTACGGTTTTAATGTCCTTTTTGTGTTTTAGAGTCAAGAATCTCAAGAAAGTGGTGCTTTTGGTCAAAAAAGACCAAAAGTTTGTCGAATATTTCACCATAACTCGTTTTAAGACCATTTGCGCCTTTTAGTGTTAAAAGCGGCACACGTATTGTTTTTGACGGTTTTAATGTCCTTTTTGTGTTTTAGAGTCAAGAATCTCAAGAAAGTGGTGCTTTTGGTCAAAAAAGACCAAAAGTTTGTCGAATATTTCACCATAACACGTTTTAAGACCATTTGCGCCTTTTAGGGTTAAAAGCGGCACAAGTATTTTTTTTTGACGGTTTTAATGTCGTTTTTGTGTTTTAGAGTCAAGAATCCCAAGAAAGTGGCGCTTTTGGTCAAAAAAGACCAAAGACTTGTCGAATATTTCACCATAACTCTTTTTAAGACCATTTTCGCCTTTTAGGGTTAAAAGCGGCACATGTTTTTTTTGACAATTTTAATCTCATTTTTGTGTTTTAGAGTCAAGAATCTCAAGAAAGTGGTGCTTTTGGTCAAAAAAGACCAAAAGTTTGTCGAATATTTCACCATAACTCGTTCAAAGCCCATTTGTGCGTTTTAGTGTTAAAAGCGGCACAAGTATTCTTTTTTGACAATTTGAATCTCATTTTTGTGTTTTAGTGTCAAGAATCTCAAGAAAGTGCTACTTTTGGTCAAAAAAACCAAAAGTTTGTCGATTATTTCACCATAACTTGTTTTCAGCCCATTTGCGCGTTTGAGGGTTAAAAACAACACAAGTATTTTTTTAAAAAATTTTAATCTCATTTTTGTGTTTTAGAGTCAAGAATCTCAAGAAAGTGGTGCTTTTGGTCAAAAAAGACCAAAAGTTTTTCGAATATTTCACCATAACTCTTTTTAAGCTCATTTGCGCGTTTTAGTGTTAAAAGCGGCACAAGTATTTTTTTTTTGACAATTTGAATCTCGTTTTTGTGTTTTAAGGTCAAGAATCTCAAGAAAGTGGTGCTTTTGGTCAAAAAAGACCAAAAGTTTGTCGAATATTTCACCATAACTCGTTTTAAAACCATTTGCGCCTTGTAGTGTTAAATGAGGCACAAGTATTTTTTTGACAGTTTTAATGTCCTTTTTGTGTTGTAGAGTCAAGAATCTCAAGAAAGTGGTGCTTTTGGTCAAAAAAGACCAAAAGTTTGTCGAATATTTCACCAAAACACGTTTTAAAACCATTTGCGCCATTTAGGGTTAAAAGAGGCACAAGTATTTTTTTTGACAGTTTTAATGTCGTTTTTGTGTTTTAGAGTCAAGAATCCCAAGAAAGTGGCGCTTTTGGTCAAAAAAGACCAAAGACTTGTCGAATATTTCACCATAACTCATTTTAAGACCATTTTCGCCTTTTAGGGTTAAAAGCGGCACAAGTTTTTTTTTGACAATTTTAATCTCATTTTTGTGTTTTAGAGTCAAGAATCTCAAGAAAGTGGTCCTTTTCGTC
Organism: Mimosa pudica; assembly: GCA_029929735.1. Taxonomy (NCBI): domain Eukaryota; kingdom Viridiplantae; phylum Streptophyta; class Magnoliopsida; order Fabales; family Fabaceae; genus Mimosa; species Mimosa pudica. The sequence continues at coordinate 2,526,911 of JAKELP010000054.1, forward strand.
CAAAAAGACCAAAAGTTTTTCGAATATTTCACCATAACTCGTTTTAAGACCATTTGCGCCTTTTAGTGTTAAAAGCGGCACAAGTATTTTTTTTGACGGTTTTAATGTCCTTTTTGTGTTTTAGAGTCAAGAATCTCAAGAAAGTGGTGCTTTTGGTCAAAACAGACCAAAAGTTTGTCGAATATTTCACCATAACTCGTTTTAAGACCATTTGCGCCTTTTAGTGTTAAAAGCGGCACAAGTATTTTTTTTGACGGTTTTAATGTCCTTTTTGTGTTTTAGAGTCAAGAATCTCAAGAAAGTGGTGCTTTTGGTCAAAAAAGACCAAAAGTTTTGTCGAATATTTCACCATAACACGTTTTAAGACCATTTGCGCCTTTTAGGGTTAAAAGCGGCACAAGTATTTTTTTTTGACGGTTTTAATGTCGTTTTTGTGTTTTAGAGTCAAGAATCCCAAGAAAGTGGCGCTTTTGGTCAAAAAAGACCAAAGACTTGTCGAATATTTCACCATAACTCATTTTAAGACAATTTTCGCCTTTTAGGGTTAAAAGCGACACATGTTTTTTTTGACAATTTTAATCTCATTTTTGTGTTTTAGAGTCAAGAATCTCAAGAAAGTGGTGCTTTTGGTCAAAAAAGACCAAAAGTTTGTCGAATATTTCACCATAACTCGTTCAAAGCCCATTTGTGCGTTTTAGTGTTAAAAGCGGCACAAGTATTCTTTTTTGACAATTTGAATCTCATTTTTGTGTTTTAGTGTCAAGAATCTCAAGAAAGTGCTACTTTTGGTCAAAAAAAACCAAAAGTTTGTCGATTATTTCATCATAACTTGTTTTCAGCCCATTTGCGCGTTTGAGGGTTAAAAACAACACAAGTATTTTTTTAAAAAATTTTAATCTCATTTTTGTGTTTTAGAGTCAAGAATCTCAAGAAAGTGGTGCTTTTGGTCAAAAAAGACCAAAAGTTTTTCGAATATTTCACCATAACTCTTTTTAAGCTCATTTGCACGTTTTAGTGTTAAAAGCGGCACAAGTATTTTTTTTTTGACAATTTGAATCTCGTTTTTGTGTTTTAGGGTCAAGAATCTCAAGAAAGTGGTGCTTTTGGTCAAAAAAGACCAAAAGTTTTTCGAATATTTCACCATAACTCTTTTTAAGCTCATTTGCGCGTTTTAGTGTTAAAAGCGACACAAGTATTTTTTTTGACAATTTGAATCTCGTTTTTGTGTTTTAGAGTCAAGAATCTCAAGAAAGTGGTCCTTTTGGTCGAAAAAGACCAAAAGTTTGTCGAATATTTCACCATAACTCGTTCTAAGATCATTTGCGCCTTTTAGTGTTAAAAGCGGCACAAGTATTTTTTTTGACGGTTTTAATGTCGTTTTTGTGTTTTAGAGTCAAGAATCTCAAGAAAGTGGTGCTTTAAGTCAAAAATGACCAAAAGTTTGTCGAATATTTCACCATAACACGTTTTAAGACCATTTGCGCCATTTAGGGTTAAAAGAGGCACAAGTATTTTTTTTGACAGTTTTAATGTCGTTTTTGTGTTTTAGAGTCAAGAAACCCAAGAAAGTGGCGCTTTTGGTCAAAAAAGACCAAAGACTTGTCGAATATTTAACCATAACTCGTTTTAAGACAATTTTCGCCTTTTAGGGTTAAAAGTTTTCGCCTTTTAGGGTTAAAAGCGGCACGAGTTTTTTTTTTGACAATTTTAATCTCGTTTATGTGTTTTAGAGTCAAGAATCTCAAGAAAGTGGTCCTTTTGGTCCAAAAAGACCAAAAGTTTTTCGAATATTTCACCATAACTCGTTTTAAGACCATTTGCGCCTTTTAGTGTTAAAAGCGGCACAAGTATTTTTTTTGACGGTTTTAATGTCCTTTTTGTGTTTTAGAGTCAAGAATCTCAAGAAAGTGGTGCTTTTGGTCAAAAAAGACCAAAAGTTTGTCGAATATTTCACCATAACTCGTTTTAAGACCATTTGCGCCTTTTAGTGTTAAAAGCGGCACAAGTATTTTTTTTGACGGTTTTAATGTCCTTTTTGTGTTTTAGAGTCAAGAATCTCAAGAAAGTGGTGCTTTTGGTCAAAAAAGACCAAAAGTTTTGTCGAATATTTCACCATAACACGTTTTAAGACCATTTGCGCCTTTTAGGGTTAAAAGCGGCACAAGTATTTTTTTTTGACGGTTTTAATGTCGTTTTTGTGTTTTAGAGTCAAGAATCCCAAGAAAGTGGCGCTTTTGGTCAAAAAAGACCAAAGACTTGTCGAATATTTCACCATAACTCATTTTAAGACCATTTTCGCCTTTTAGGGTTAAAAGCGACACATGTTTTTTTTGACAATTTTAATCTCATTTTTGTGTTTTAGAGTCAAGAATCTCAAGAAAGTGGTGCTTTTGGTCAAAAAAGACCAAAAGTTTGTCGAATATTTCACCATAACTCGTTCAAAGCCCATTTGTGCGTTTTAGTGTTAAAAGCGGCACAAGTATTCTTTTTTGACAATTTGAATCTCATTTTTGTGTTTTAGTGTCAAGAATCTCAAGAAAGTGCTACTTTTGGTCAAAAAAAACCAAAAGTTTGTCGATTATTTCACCATAACTTGTTTTCAGCCCATTTGCGCGTTTGAGGGTTAAAAACAACACAAGTATTTTTTTAAAAAATTTTAATCTCATTTTTGTGTTTTAGAGTCAAGAATCTCAAGAAAGTGGTGCTTTTGGTCAAAAAAGACCAAAAGTTTTTCGAATATTTCACCATAACTCTTTTTAAGCTCATTTGCACGTTTTAGTGTTAAAAGCGGCACAAGTATTTTTTTTTTTGACAATTTGAATCTCGTTTTTGTGTTTTAGGGTCAAGAATCTCAAGAAAGTGGTGCTTTTGGTCAAAAAAGACCAAAAGTTTGTCGAATATTTCACCATAACTCGTTTTAAAACCATTTGCGCCTTGTAGTGTTAAATGAGGCACAAGTATTTTTTTGACAGTTTTAATGTCCTTTTTGTGTTTTAGAGTTAAGAATCTGAAGAAAGTGGTGCTTTTGTTCAAAAAAGACCAAAAGTTTGTCGAATATTTCACCATAACACGTTTTAAGACCATTTGCGCCATTTAGGGTTAAAAGAGGCACAAGTATTTTTTTTGACAGTTTTAATGTCGTTTTTGTGTTTTAGAGTCAAGAAACCCAAGAAAGTGGCGCTTTTGGTCAAAAAAGACCAAAGACTTGTCGAATATTTAACCATAACTCGTTTTAAGACAATTTTCGCCTTTTAGGGTTAAAAGCGGCACGAGTTTTTTTTTGACAATTTTAATCTCGTTTATGTGTTTTAGAGTCAAGAATCTCAAGAAAGTGGTGCTTTTGGTCAAAAAAGACCAAAAGTTTTTCGAATATTTCACCATAACTCGTTTTAAGACCATTTGCGCCTTTTAGTGTTAAAAGCGGCACAAGTATTTTTTTGACGGTTTTAATTTCCTTTTTGTATTTTAGAGTCAAGAATCTCTAGAAAGTGGTGCTTTTGGTCAAAAAAGACCAAAAGTTTGTTGAATATTTCACCATAACACGTTTTAAGACCATTTGTGCCTTTTAGGGTTAAAAGCGGCACAAGTATTTTTTTTTGACGGTTTTAATGTCGTTTTTGTGTTTTAGAGTCAAGAATCCCAAAAAAGTGGCGCTTTTGGTCAGAAAAGACCAAAGACTTGTCGAATATTTCACCATAACTCATTTTAAGACCATTTTCGCCTTTTAGGGTTAAAAGCGGCACAAGTTTTTTTTTTGACGGTTTTAATTTCCTTTTTGTATTTTAGAGTCAAGAATCTCAAGAAAGTGGTGCTTTTGGTCAAAAAAGACCAAAAGTTTGTCGAATATTTCACCATAACACGTTTTAAGACCATTTGCGCCTTTTAGGGTTAAAAGCGACACAAGTATTTTTTTTGACAGTTTTAATGTCGTTTTTGTGTTTTAGAGTCAAGAATCCCAAGAAAGTTGTGCTTTTGGTCAAAAAAGACCAAAGACTTGTCGAATATTTCACCATAACTCATTTTAAGACCATTTTCGCCTTTTAGGGTTAAAAGCGGCACAAGTTTTTTTTTGACAATGTTAATCTCGTTTATGTGTTTTAGAGTCAAGAATCTCAAGAAAGTGGCGCTTTTGGTCAAAAAAGACCAAAAGTTTGTCGAATATTTCACCATAACACGTTTTAAGACCATTTGCGCCTTTTAGGGTTAAAAGCGACACAAGTATTTTTCTTGACAGTTTTAATGTCGTTTTTGTGTTTTAGAGTCAAGAATCCCAAGAAAGTTGTGCTTTTGGTCAAAAAAGACCAAAGACTTGTCGAATATTTCACCATAACTCATTTTAAGACCATTTTCGCCTTTTAGGGTTAAAAGCGGCACAAGTTTTTTTTTGACAATTTTAATCTCGTTTATGTGTTTTGGAGTCAAGAATCTCAAGAAAGTGGCGCTTTTGGTCAAAAAAGACCAAAAGTTTGTCGAATATTTCACCATAACTCATTTTAAGACCATTTGCGCCTTTTAGGATTAAAAGCGGGACAAGTTTTTTTTTTTGACAGTTTTAATCTCGTTTTTGTGTTTTAGCGTCAGAAATCTCAAGAAAGTGGTCCTTTTGGTCCAAAAGGACCAAAAGTTTTTCGAATATTTCACCATAACTCGTTTTAAGACCATTTGCGCCTTTTAGTGTTAAAAGCGGCACAAGTATTTTTTTGACGGTTTTAATGTCCTTTTTGTGTTTTAGAGTCAAGAATCTCAAGATGAACGTAATGGATGCACAAGAGGAGGGGGGGTGAATTGTGCTTCAAAATAAATGCTTAAATAAAACGACACAAGAGTTATACTGGTTCGGTCTACCTGACCTACGTCCAGTCCTCAACCACCCAGGCCGAGAGTTCCACTATATCTCAGGTTTTAAATCGGGTTCACCTGAAACCTTACAACCGCAAGTTTTGCACGGGATCACTTGCAACCTTACAACAAGTTTTACACAGGCTTACTTGTAACCTTTCTAACTAGCTCCCCCTCACACCAAGCAAGGGGTTAACCTTTACACTTAAAGGATTTTGACTAAGTTCTCTCAAAGAACAGATGGTGTTACACACTTAAGTACAATAAATGCTCTTATAACAGAAAGAGACTTAACTACAATGAGTACAGAATAATTAGATGAAAGATCACTCAAAGTGTTAAATGCTCTTCGCTTTTTCTGGGCAGCTTTGAATGCTTGAAGATGTTCTTAGTTTCTCGCTCTAACTTCTCTCAAGAATATTCAAAGATAATTGTTAACCTCATAAATGAGGTTTGAGTCTCTTTATATAGTCTTCAAGCAATCTGTCTCTTGGTAGTTGGGAGAGCCGTTTGAATATGGCCGTTTAACCCATGTTACCGTTTGCTCAATAAATGCTTCATCAATGCATAGCAGGGTTGACTTGCTTTATCTCTGAAAAGTAGTCCTGACACCTCTGCTCTGACAAAAGCATTCTGACACTGCAACTTCTGACATTCTGATTGCTTGTGGAAGCAGATTCTCATCCGGAAGCAATTCTACTGAGTGTGCTGCACTGAGTGTTAGTCTAGCAATATAATCACATAGTTACATGCAGTGGGTGTTCCCTAAGTCTAAGATGCATCCGGAAGTACTTCTACATCCGGAAGTAAATCTACTGGATGAAGGACTTTGTTCACTATTACTCACTCACGCTCAGTGTCCCTCAATCCAACGGTTAGCGCTAGTCACTAAGCTATCGGAAGCACTTTTACTTGACGTGGTGAAATCACTGACGCTTAGGGTTATATCTCTTCTATCTGCCTGTGCCAGTCTAAATCTAACAGGGAGCAATTTCACTTGACGAGGCTGATTCACTGACGCTTGGGGTTATTCTATTCTATCAGTCTGCGCCAGTCAAAATCTAACAGGAAGCATTTCCACTTGACGTTGCACTTTTACTGACGCTTGGGGTTATATCTATTTTATCAACCTGTGTCAGTCTAAGTTTAACAGGAAGCAATTTCACTTCCGGTTGAATCATAGCTTAGTCTTAGGTTTTGTATATCTAGCGTTCATGGACTAAGTTAAATCTCTAGTGAATTACTTGCTGCCGCTGGGGGATGAAACATTCATCCGCGAGCCCAAGTCCTAGTCTATCCGGAAGTAAGTCCACATCCGGTTGCACTCTTACTTGGGATCCTGTGTTATTCTATTGCTTTCTAAGTACTAGACCTATTCTTTCATATTTTAGTCTTCATCAAAACTTAAGATTCTAACATTCTCCCCCTTTTTGATGATGACAAACTTAGTTTTATCGATTAGATTTATAAGGAAGGAATATCAAGAGAATAACAGCAATAGATAAGAACAAGTAACTTGAACAAAATATTATTAATAAACATAAGTTATAGGTCAGAGTATATCATCAACTATCATTTCGAAGTAAAGAGTATTTACAAGTAAGTAACACCAAGCAATTATGAAGGTATGCATGAAAAGAAAAAAATTTGGATTGGGGGTTCAGGGTCTATGTTTCTTTTTCCTCTCCCTCTCCTTTTATCTCTTCAGCCCGTACTTCATCATGGTTTCCTCAACAATGTGGTCCTTGCTCAGCCGATCTCTTCGCGAGACATCCCTCGTGTGAACATTACATCTCTCCCCCTTTTGGCATCATCAAAGAGGAAGATGATTCTCGACTTGGTACATTCTGTCCTTAAGCTGCTGGATTTGTTCCCAGCCTAAAAGGAAGCTCTTCCTTTTGTATTTCCGGCAGATTTGATCGCTGCAGCCTCCTCCTTAGGGATGGACTTCCTCTTCTTATCAAGCTTCGCTTGATAAGAACCCACTAACTGTTCTGCCATTCTACCAGAAGTTTCAGGCTGACCTTGAATATTTTCATTCTGCCCCGGTGTATTCTGCCCAGAAAACTTCATGGTGTTCTTGATGTTCATTGCGATGTTCTTCACGATGCCCAGATTTTCCAGAATGTTGAAGGCTTGATTTCCCAGATTTTGACTTGTGTTTCTTAGATGAGGAAGGTTTCTTTGAAACTGGGTTTGTTTCATGGGATCCGGCCATTTTTGTGCGGGTTTGTGGTAAAATGCGAAGAAAATGAAGAACATAGAAGAAGATGAAGAGTTTTGTATGCAGAGAATTTGTAAGTATAAGTGAAAAGTGAAAAATGATGTCCTATTTATAGGTACAGTTACTAAGGGTAAAATGGTCATGCTTTTTCATATTTTCACACATTGGGTAGCGTAAACAACTTAAGTTGGAACGACACACCTGATGACACGTGTTGCTTCACATTACCAGAGAAGACATAACGTCTCTTTTGGGAAGTTGAAGAGTTTTCTGAAGTGACGTGTCTCTTGACTAGTGCTGGCGCTCTCTTGGCTTGATCATCCAGTGTCAGTGAGTGATCATTCGGAAGTGGTTTTGCTTCCGGTTGCACTTGCTTAAGATTTAACATTGAGTACCTGCAAAAACATATATTGGCACTCCGATGCCTAAGTTAGTATTGCTGTAAGTGATAAACAGTCATGTATAATGAATAGAATTTACACTTCATTTGGGTTTACCATTCCCAAATCACCTCTAATGAAAGTAAATTGGTCAAACCCCAGAGGCTTGGTGAAGATGTCAGCAAGCTGTTGTTGTGTGGGGACAAACTGCACCTTGACATCCTTCTTTTGAACATGGTCTCTGATGAAGTGATGTCTGACGTCAATGTGCTTTGTCCTTGTGTGCTGAACTGGATTCTTGGCGAGGCTGATAGTGCTTGTGTTGTCACAGAGGATAGGTGCCTCAGGGAACTCCAAGCCAAGATCTCTCAACTGGTTCTTCAGCCACAGCACTTGAGCACAACAACTTGCTGCAGCAATGTATTCTGCCTCAGTGGATGACAAAGACACACAGATTTGCTTTTTGCTAGCCCAAGACACCAGACAACCACCAAGGAAGGCGCATTGTCCACTGGTGCTCTTTCTATCTGTCTTATAACCTGCATGGTCAGAGTCAGAGTAAGCCCACAAGAACTCTTGGTTGCCTCTGGGATACCAAAGACCAAGTTCTTGTGTTCCCTCAAGGTATCTTAGGATACGTTTAACACATGTTAAGTGTGACTCCTTGGGGTTGGCTTGAAACCTGGCACACATGCCTACACTAAATTGAATGTCAGGCCTACTCGCGGTTAAGTATAAGAGGGAACCTATCATTCCCCTATACATGGGCAGGCTGACAGATTTACCCTTTGCGTCAGCGTCGAGTGCGGCAGTGGTGCTCATAGGAGTGTCATACTCCTTGCATTCATCCATCCCAAACTTTTTGAGTAGTTCTCTGCAGTACTTAGTTTGGGAGATGAAGATTCCATTCCTTTTCTGTTTGATTTGCAGGCCTAGGAAGAATGTTAGTTCTCCCATCATTGACATCTCAAATTCACCCTGCATAGTCTTAGAGAAATCTTCACAAAGCTTCTCGTTAGTTGCCCCAAATATAATATCATCAACATAAATTTGGACAATTAACATATCTCTATCTTTGTGGAGGATAAACAGTGTATTATCTAATTTGCCTCTTGAGAAACCTTTGCCCAGCAAAAAGCTGCTGAGTCTCTCATACCAAGCTCGAGGAGCTTGTTTCAGGCCATATAAAGCTTTCTTTAATCTATACACATGTTTGGGGTGCTTATGGTCCTCAAAGCCAGGAGGTTGTTCTACATATACCTCTTCTTTAATATAACCATTAAGAAATGCACTCTTTACATCCATTTGATATAATCTAAAGCCTTTCATGGATGCAAAGGCTAGAAGAATCCTTATTGCTTCAAGTCTAGCGACTGGAGCAAAAGTTTCTTCATAGTCAATGCCTTCTTCTTGGTTGTATCCTTTGGCTACTAGTCTGGCTTTGTTTCTGGTGATTTGACCTGTCTCATCCAGTTTGTTTTTGAAGACCCACTTGGTCCCCACTATGGATTGATGAGACGGCCTTGGGACTAGTTCCCACACTTGACTTCTCTCAAATTGATTTAGCTCTTCCTGCATAGCAATAATCCAGTCGCAGTCCTCAAGAGCTTGTTCAACTGAAGTTGGTTCGATTTGAGATAGGAATGCTCCAAACTCAACTTCATTTTGAACTTGTCTTCTAGTTCTGACACCAGAAGAAACATCACCAAGCACTTGATCAAGAGGATGATCCCTGTGATGTCTCCTAGCTATTGGCAACTGTGCCTCCTCAGGCATGTGTTGCACTCCAGGTTCATCACTGGGTTCACCTTCTTCTTTGGGATTGCTTGTTGGTGTTTCTTTTGGTGGTGAGGAAGATGATGGTAGTTTTGGAAGATTAGGTGCTTCATCATCTTCTGTGGATTGTCCCCATGTAGGAGTTTCATCAAATACAACATGCATGGATTCTTCTACAGTTTTAGTTCTCATGTTGTATATCCTATATGCTTTACTCCTAAGGGAATATCCTATGAATATACCTATATCAGTCTTTGGATCAAACTTACCCAAATTTACCTTTCCATTATTATGCACGTAGCATTTCGATCCAAATATTCTGAGGTGGCTGATGTTGGGCTTTCTTCCTTTGTATAGCTCGTATGGAGTCTTATCCAAGCCCTTGCGAACATAGGCTCTGTTGGAGATATAGCAAGCAGTGCTCATAGCGTCCGCCCAGAACACTTGAGAAACCTCTTTCTCATTGAGCATGCTTCTAGCCATCTCCGTCAGAACCCTGTTCTTCCTTTCGACTACTCCATTTTGTTGAGGAGTCCTCGGAGCTGAGAAGTTATGTTCAATGCCGTTTTGCTCACATAGCTCTGAAAAGCTATGGTTCTCAAACTCTCCTCCATGGTCTGTCCTTATGGCTGTGATTTTGAGCTCTCTCTCATTCTGCATTTTCTTAGCCAGGACAACAAAAGCATCAAAAGTATCTTGCTTAGAGGCAAGAAACATAGTCCATGTGAACCTTGAATAGTCATCCACCACCACTAGAGCATATAGGTTTCCACCCAAGCTCTTCACTCTTGCTGGCCCAACCAAATCCATGTGGATTAGTTCCAAGGGCCTGCTGGTGGAGACTTTCTTCTTGGTTTTGAATGAGGACTTTGTTTGCTTTCCTCTTTGGCAGGATTCACAGATAAAATCATGCTTTACTTTAAATGATGTAATACCTATAGCTAGCTCCTTTTTAATAAGCATGTCGAGTTGAGTAAAATTAACATGAGCTAGTCTCTTATGCCAAAGCCAACTATTCTCATCACTAGATATTAAACATTTTTCTTCTAGTTGTTGGCATAAGTCTAAAGTATATAGGTTTCCATTTCTATTTGCCTTAAGTTTGCATTTTAAGTTGGCCTTATCTAAATTTAAATCCTGCTTATCAACTATTATGCACTCATGTGAATCAAAAATTACCCAGTTTCCTTTGTCTGTGCTCTGACTGACGCTTAGCAGGTTGTGACAGAGACCGTCCACTAGGTAGACGTCTTTCATTGGTCCGACCACTCCAACTCCAGTGATCTTTCCACTTTGATTTCCTCCAAAGGTTACTGTGGCTCCATCTTTGATCACCAGAGATTTGAACTTGTTTCTGTCTCCAGTCATATGTCTCGAGCATCCGCTGTCAATATACCATTTCTTGTTCTTGGATGCTTTAAGACATACCTGGAAAAATCAAGTAAACTTAGGTACCCAATCTTTCTTGGGTCCTCGATCATTAGTTTTCAATGCCCTTGGTCTAGAGTCATCCTTGACCTTGGGCTTGTGAATATTTAGAGCCTCTGGCTTAGAGTTGGCTCTGGACTCTTGGGTTTTCCCTTTGGAATGATTCCAAGGTCGGGATCCTTGTCCTCTCTTAGTTTCCTTAGCAGACGGAGGATCCTTTGTTGCCTTGGTTCCTTTAGGGACCCATTTGTAAGAGCTACTTGCTCCATGCTTCTTAGCATTACAGGTGGACGTGGAGTGTCCCTTCCTGTTGCAATAGTTACAGAAGCTGAAGGGTGAGGAGCTATGACTAGTGACTTTATGGAAGAACTTTAAGTAGGGCTTTACTTTTGGTTCCACCCACTTCTTCCCTCTAGGAGTATATCCTAATCCAGTTCTATCCCTATATGCCCTTTGGTTCATTAAGAGTATATTTAGCATTTCTGAACCATTGGTAAACTTCTGCAGGGCATTTTGCAGCTTGTTATTTTCCTCTGAGATTTTGCTGCAATTAGGGCAGCTCTCAGGTGTTGGGGCGTTGGGTTCTACTTGGGGAGAACCCTGGCCATCCACTACCGGAAGTCTTCTAGCTTCCGCTAGTTCCTCACTTAGTGAGTCCACCTTGGACTCAAGTGATTCCTTTTTGGTTTTCAACACCTTATAGGCTTTACATAGTCTAGAGAATTCTTCATGAACCTCATTGTAAGCCTCTTGTAGTTCAGGAAGAGTTACCTCATGATCTTCGTTGGTGAGGTCAAGATCTGAAGAAGCTTCTTCATCCTCTTCTCTAGCTACCAGGCAGAGGTTGGCAACTTCTTCTTCATCACTTGCTTCCTCATCTGAGCTATTTACCCAAATGGAGGAAACAAGAGCCTTTCTTTTGTCCTGCCTTTTGACCTCTGCAGGCTGGGACACTCAGCCTTGAAGTGACCAGGCTTATTGCATTCAAAGCACACAGGGACCTTTTCTTTCTTGTATCCCTTCTTCTGGCTGGAATCACCTCTCTGATAGCCTCCTTTCTTTCTGAAGAATTTCCTAAATTTCCTCACCATCATAGCCATCTCCTCATCGTCCATCTCCTCCTCATCATCCTCATCATTGTCATTGATCTCCTTGCTGGGAGCAACGAGAGCAAGGTTCTTGTTCTTGGATGAGGGTTGAGGAGCTCTCATAGCCAGCAAGGTAGGTTCATATTCAGCAAGAGAGCCAAATAGTGCGGTGATGGAGCTGGTTGATTCTCCTTGCACTTCTTGCAAAATAGTCACTTTGGTGATCCAGTCACCCTTCAAGATCTTTAGAATCTTGCTCACTTGCTCTCTTTCAGGGATATCCTTACCCAGTGAGGCCAAATTGTTGATGAGATGGGTGAACCTGAGCTCCAGCTCTCTGATAGGCTCGGTGGGACTCAGCATGGCGAATTTGTGAAATTCTTCCATCAGCATTTCAACACGTCTCGCTTTTACTCCCCTGGTTCCAGAGTGTGCAGCCTCAAGAGCCTCCCACATATCTTTTGCATTTTTGTGGTGGCTGATCCTGTGATACTCTTTGGGGCTGAGTGCACACTGGATGTAGTGCATGGCCCGATGGTTCATTTGGACTAGGGCATAGTCCTCAGGAGTGTATCTGGCTCGCACTTTCGCAAATTCATCCTCATCTAGCGGAGTTTGATCCCCTCGTTCTATTACGTCCCAGAGTCTGATATCACTTGACTTGATATAAGTCTCCATTCTGAACTTCCAGAATGAGTAGTTGTACCCATCGAAGCCTGGGGGCTTGTTGGGTTGAACGGAGACATCTGGTAGAGAATAGTCTGTGTCCATTACTGGATCTTTGCCTTCTGATTCGTTGGAATCGAGTGAGAAGGACCTTGCTCTGATACCAAATGAACGTAATGGATGCACAAGAGGGGGGGGTGAATTGTGCTTCAAAATAAATGCTTAAATAAAACGACACAAGAGTTATACTGGTTCGGTCTACCTGACCTACGTCCAGTCCTCAACCACCCAGGCCGAGAGTTCCACTATATCTCAGGTTTTAAATCGGGTTCACCTGAAACCTTACAACCGCAAGTTTTGCACGGGATCACTTGCAACCTTACAACAAGTTTTACACAGGCTTACTTGTAACCTTTCTAACTAGCTCCCCCTCACACCAAGCAAGGGGTTAACCTTTACACTTAAAGGATTTTGACTAAGTTCTCTCAAAGAACAGATGGTGTTACACACTTAAGTACAATAAATGCCCTTATAACAGAAAGAGACTTAACTACAATGAGTACAGAATAATTAGATGAAAGATCACTCAAAGTGTTAAATGCTCTTCGCTTTTTCTGGGCAGCTTTGAATGCTTGAAGATGTTCTTAGTTTCTCGCTCTAACTTCTCTCAAGAATATTCAAAGATAATTGTTAACCTCATAAATGAGGTTTGAGTCTCTTTATATAGTCTTCAAGCAATCTGTCTCTTGGTAGTTGGGAGAGCCGTTTGAATATGGCCGTTTAACCCATGTTACCGTTTGCTCAATAAATGCTTCATCAATGCATAGCAGGGTTGACTTGCTTTATCTCTGAAAAGTAGTCCTGACACCTCTGCTCTGACAAAAGCATTCTGACACTGCAACTTCTGACATTCTGATTGCTTGCGGAAGCAGATTCTCATCCGGAAGCAATTCTACTGAGTGTGCTGCACTGAGTGTTAGTCTAGCAATATAATCACATAGTTACATGCAGTGGGTGTTCCCTAAGTCTAAGATGCATCCGGAAGTACTTCTACATCCGGAAGTAAATCTACTGGATGAAGGACTTTGTTCACTATTACTCACTCACGCTCAGTGTCCCTCAATCCAACGGTTAGCGCTAGTCACTAAGCTATCGGAAGCACTTTTACTTGACGTGGTGAAATCACTGACGCTTAGGGTTATATCTCTTCTATCTGCCTGTGCCAGTCTAAATCTAACAGGGAGCAATTTCACTTGACGAGGCTGATTCACTGACGCTTGGGGTTATTCTATTCTATCAGTCTGCGCCAGTCAAAATCTAACAGGAAGCATTTCCACTTGACGTTGCACTTTTACTGACGCTTGGGGTTATATCTATTTTATCAACCTGTGCCAGTCTAAGTTTAACAGGAAGCAATTTCACTTCCGGTTGAATCATAGCTTAGTCTTAGGTTTTGTATATCTAGCGTTCATGGACTAAGTTAAATCTCTAATGAATTATGGTGAAACATTCGGTTACTTGCTGCCGCTGGGGGATGAAACATTCATCCGCGAGCCCAAGTCCTAGTCTATCCGGAAGTAAGTCCACATCCGGTTGCACTCTTACTTGGGATCCTGTGTTATTCTATTGCTTTCTAAGTACTAGACCTATTCTTTCATATTTTAGTCTTCATCAAAACTTAAGATTCTAACACAAGAAAGTGGTGCTTTTGGTCAAAAAAGACCAAAAGTTTGTCGAATATTTCACCATAACACGTTTTAAGACCATTTGCGCCTTTTAGGGTTAAAAGCGGCACAAGTATTTTTTTTTACAGTTTTAATGTCCTTTTTGTGTTTTAGAGTCAAGAATCTCAAGAAAGTGGTGCTTTTGGTCAAAAAAGACCAAAAGTTTGTCGAATATTTCACCATAACTCGTTTTAAGACCATTTGCGCCTTTTAGGGTTAAAAGCGGCACAAGTATTTTTTTTTGACGGTTCTAATGTCGTTTTTGTGTTTTAGAGTCAAGAATCCCAAGAAAGTGGCGCTTTTGGTCAAAAAAGACCAAAGACTTGTCGAATATTTCACCATAACTCATTTTAAGACCATTTGCGCCTTTTCGGATTAAAAGCGGGACAAGTTTTTTTTTTGACAGTTTTAATCTCGTTTTTGTGTTTTAGTGTCAGAAATCTCAAGAAAGTGGTCCTTTTGGTCCAAAAGGACCAAAAGTTTTTCGAATATTTCACCATAACTCGTTTTAAGACCATTTGCGCCTTTTAGTGTTAAAAGCGGCACAAGTATTTTTTTGACGGTTTTAATGTCCTTTTTGTGTTTTAGAGTCAAGAATCTCAAGAAAGTGGTGCTTTTGGTCAAAAAAGACCAAAAGTTTGTCGAATATTTCACCATAACACGTTTTAAGACCATTTGCGCCTTTTAGGGTTAAAAGCGGCACAAGTATTTTTTTTTGACGGTTTTAATGTCGTTTTTGTGTTTTAGAGTCAAGAATCCCAAGAAAGTGGCGCTTTTGGTCAAAAAAGACCAAAGACTTGTCGAATATTTCACCATAACTCATTTTAAGACCATTTTCGCCTTTTAGGGTTAAAAGCGGCACAAGTTTTTTTTTGACAATTTTAATCTCATTTTTGTGTTTTAGAGTCAAGAATCTCAAGAAAGTGGTCCTTTTGGTCCAAAAAGACCAAAAGTTTTTCGAATATTTCACCATAACTCGTTTTAAGACCATTTCCGCCTTTTAGTGTTAAAAGCGGCAGAAGTATTTTTTTTGACGGTTTTAATGTCCTTTTTTTGTTTTAGAGTCAAGAATCTCAAGAAAGTGGTGCTTTTGGTCAAAAAAGACCAAAAGTTTGTCGAATATTTCACCATAACTCGTTTTAAGACCATTTGCGCCTTTTAGTGTTAAAAGCGGCACAAGTATTTTTTTTGACAGTTTTAATGTCCTTTTTGTGTTTTAGAGTCAAGAATCTCAAGAAAGTGGTGCTTTTGGTCAATAAAGACCAAAAGTTTGTTGAATATTTCACCATAACACGTTTTAAGACCATTTGCGCCTTTTAGGGTTAAAAGCGGCACAAGTATTTTTTTTTTACGGTTTTAATGTCGTTTTTGTGTTTTAGAGTCAAGAATCCCAAGAAAGTGGCGCTTTTGGTCAAAAAAGACCAAAGACTTGTCGAATATTTCACCATAACTCATTTTAAGACCATTTTCGCCTTTTAGGGTTAAAAGCGGCACAAGTTTTTTTTTGACAATTTTAATCTCGTTTATGTGTTTTAGAGTCAAGAATCTCATGAAAGTGGCGCTTTTGGTCAAAAAGACCAAAAGTTTGTCGAATATTTCACCATAACACGTTTTAAGACCATTTGCGCCTTTTAGGGTTAAAAGCGACACAAGTATTTTTTTGACAGTTTTAATGTCGTTTTTGTGTTTTAGAGTCAAGAATCCCAAGAAAGTTGTGCTTTTGGTCAAAAAAGACCAAAAGTTTGTCGAATATTTCACCATAACACGTTTTAAGACCATTTGCGCCTTTTAGGGTTAAAAGCGGCACAAGTATTTTTTTTTGACGGTTTTAATGTCGTTTTTGTGTTTTAGAGTCAAGAATCCCAAGAAAGTGGCGCTTTTGGTCAAAAAAGACCAAAGACTTGTCGAATATTTCACCATAACTCATTTTAAGACCATTTTCGCCTTTTAGGGTTAAAAGCGGCACAAGTTTTTTTTTGACAATTTTAATCTCATTTTTGTGTTTTAGAGTCAAGAATCTCAAGAAAGTGGTCCTTTTGGTCCAAAAAGACCAAAAGTTTTTCGAATATTTCACCATAACTCGTTTTAAGACCATTTGCGCCTTTTAGTGTTAAAAGCGGCAGAAGTATTTTTTTGACGGTTTTAATGTCCTTTTTGTGTTTTAGAGTCAAGAATCTCAAGAAAGTGGTGCTTTTGGTCAAAAAAGACCAAAAGTTTGTCGAATATTTCACCATAACACGTTTTAAGACCATTTGCGCCTTTTAGGGTTAAAAGCGGCACAAGTATTTTTTTTTGACGGTTTTAATGTCGTTTTTGTGTTTTAGAGTCAAGAATCCCAAGAAAGTGGCGCTTTTGGTCAAAAAAGACCAAAGACTTGTCGAATATTTCACCATAACTCATTTTAAGACCATTTTCGCCTTTTAGGGTTAAAAGCGGCACAAGTTTTTTTTTGACAATTTTAATCTCATTTTTGTGTTTTAGAGTCAAGAATCTCAAGAAAGTGGTCCTTTTGGTCCAAAAAGACCAAAAGTTTTTCGAATATTTCACCATAACTCGTTTTAAGACCATTTCCGCCTTTTAGTGTTAAAAGCGGCAGAAGTATTTTTTTTGACGGTTTTAATGTCCTTTTTTTGTTTTAGAGTCAAGAATCTCAAGAAAGTGGTGCTTTTGGTCAAAAAAGACCAAAAGTTTGTCGAATATTTCACCATAACTCGTTTTAAGACCATTTGCGCCTTTTAGTGTTAAAAGCGGCACAAGTATTTTTTTTGACAGTTTTAATGTCCTTTTTGTGTTTTAGAGTCAAGAATCTCAAGAAAGTGGTGCTTTTGGTCAATAAAGACCAAAAGTTTGTTGAATATTTCACCATAACACGTTTTAAGACCATTTGCGCCTTTTAGGGTTAAAAGCGGCACAAGTATTTTTTTTTACGGTTTTAATGTCGTTTTTGTGTTTTAGAGTCAAGAATCCCAAGAAAGTGGCGCTTTTGGTCAAAAAAGACCAAAGACTTGTCGAATATTTCACCATAACTCATTTTAAGACCATTTTCGCCTTTTAGGGTTAAAAGCGGCACAAGTTTTTTTTTGACAATTTTAATCTCATTTTTGTGTTTTAGAGTCAAGAATCTCAAGAAAGTGGTGCTTTTGGTCAAAAAAGACCAAAAGTTTGTCGAATATTTCACCATAACACGTTTTAAGACCATTTGCGCCTTTTAGGGTTAAAAGCGGCACAAGTATTTTTTTTGACGGTTTTAATGTCGTTTTTGTGTTTTAGAGTCAAGAATCCCAAGAAAGTGGCGCTTTTGGTCAAAAAAGACCAAAGACTTGTCGAATATTTCACCATAACTCATTTTAAGACCATTTTCGCCTTTTAGGGTTAAAAGCGGCACAAGTTTTTTTTTGACAATTTTAATCTCATTTTTGTGTTTTAGAGTCAAGAATCTCAAGAAAGTGGTCCTTTTGGTCCAAAAAGACCAAAAGTTTTTCGAATATTTCACCATAACTCGTTTTAAGACCATTTCCGCCTTTTAGTGTTAAAAGCGGCAGAAGTATTTTTTTTGACGGTTTTAATGTCCTTTTTTTGTTTTAGAGTCAAGAATCTCAAGAAAGTGGTGCTTTTGGTCAAAAAAGACCAAAAGTTTGTCGAATATTTCACCATAACTCGTTTTAAGACCATTTGCGCCTTTTAGTGTTAAAAGCGGCACAAGTATTTTTTTTGACAGTTTTAATGTCCTTTTTGTGTTTTAGAGTCAAGAATCTCAAGAAAGTGGTGCTTTTGGTCAATAAAGACCAAAAGTTTGTTGAATATTTCACCATAACACGTTTTAAGACCATTTGCGCCTTTTAGGGTTAAAAGCGGCACAAGTATTTTTTTTTTACGGTTTTAATGTCGTTTTTGTGTTTTAGAGTCAAGAATCCCAAGAAAGTGGCGCTTTTGGTCAAAAAAGACCAAAGACTTGTCGAATATTTCACCATAACTCATTTTAAGACCATTTTCGCCTTTTAGGGTTAAAAGCGGCACAAGTTTTTTTTTGACAATTTTAATCTCGTTTATGTGTTTTAGAGTCAAGAATCTCATGAAAGTGGCGCTTTTGGTCAAAAAAGACCAAAAGTTTGTCGAATATTTCACCATAACACGTTTTAAGACCATTTGCGCCTTTTAGGGTTAAAAGCGACACAAGTATTTTTTTGACAGTTTTAATGTCGTTTTTGTGTTTTAGAGTCAAGAATCCCAAGAAAGTTGTGCTTTTGGTCAAAAAAGACCAAAAGTTTGTCGAATATTTCACCATAACACGTTTTAAGACCATTTGCGCCTTTTAGGGTTAAAAGCGGCACAAGTATTTTTTTTTGACGGTTTTAATGTCGTTTTTGTGTTTTAGAGTCAAGAATCCCAAGAAAGTGGCGCTTTTGGTCAAAAAAGACCAAAGACTTGTCGAATATTTCACCATAACTCATTTTAAGACCATTTTCGCCTTTTAGGGTTAAAAGCGGCACAAGTTTTTTTTTGACAATTTTAATCTCATTTTTGTGTTTTAGAGTCAAGAATCTCAAGAAAGTGGTCCTTTTGGTCCAAAAAGACCAAAAGTTTTTCGAATATTTCACCATAACTCGTTTTAAGACCATTTGCGCCTTTTAGTGTTAAAAGCGGCAGAAGTATTTTTTTGACGGTTTTAATGTCCTTTTTGTGTTTTAGAGTCAAGAATCTCAAGAAAGTGGTGCTTTTGGTCAAAAAAGACCAAAAGTTTGTCGAATATTTCACCATAACACGTTTTAAGACCATTTGCGCCTTTTAGGGTTAAAAGCGGCACAAGTATTTTTTTTTGACGGTTTTAATGTCGTTTTTGTGTTTTAGAGTCAAGAATCCCAAGAAAGTGGCGCTTTTGGTCAAAAAAGACCAAAGACTTGTCGAATATTTCACCATAACTCATTTTAAGACCATTTTCGCCTTTTAGGGTTAAAAGCGGCACAAGTTTTTTTTTGACAATTTTAATCTCATTTTTGTGTTTTAGAGTCAAGAATCTCAAGAAAGTGGTCCTTTTGGTCCAAAAAGACCAAAAGTTTTTCGAATATTTCACCATAACTCGTTTTAAGACCATTTCCGCCTTTTAGTGTTAAAAGCGGCAGAAGTATTTTTTTTGACGGTTTTAATGTCCTTTTTTGTTTTAGAGTCAAGAATCTCAAGAAAGTGGTGCTTTTGGTCAAAAAAGACCAAAAGTTTGTCGAATATTTCACCATAACTCGTTTTAAGACCATTTGCGCCTTTTAGTGTTAAAAGCGGCACAAGTATTTTTTTTGACAGTTTTAATGTCCTTTTTGTGTTTTAGAGTCAAGAATCTCAAGAAAGTGGTGCTTTTGGTCAATAAAGACCAAAAGTTTGTTGAATATTTCACCATAACACGTTTTAAGACCATTTGCGCCTTTTAGGGTTAAAAGCGGCACAAGTATTTTTTTTTACGGTTTTAATGTCGTTTTTGTGTTTTAGAGTCAAGAATCCCAAGAAAGTGGCGCTTTTGGTCAAAAAAGACCAAAGACTTGTCGAATATTTCACCATAACTCATTTTAAGACCATTTTCGCCTTTTAGGGTTAAAAGCGGCACAAGTTTTTTTTTGACAATTTTAATCTCGTTTATGTGTTTTAGAGTCAAGAATCTCATGAAAGTGGCGCTTTTGGTCAAAAAAGACCAAAAGTTTGTCGAATATTTCACCATAACACGTTTTAAGACCATTTGCGCCTTTTAGGGTTAAAAGCGACACAAGTATTTTTTTTTGACAGTTTTAATGTCGTTTTTGTGTTTTAGAGTCAAGAATCCCAAGAAAGTTGTGCTTTTGGTCAAAAAAGACCAAAAGTTTGTCGAATATTTCACCATAACACGTTTTAAGACCATTTGCGCCTTTTAGGGTTAAAAGCGGCACAAGTATTTTTTTTTGACGGTTTTAATGTCGTTTTTGTGTTTTAGAGTCAAGAATCCCAAGAAAGTGGCGCTTTTGGTCAAAAAAGACCAAAGACTTGTCGAATATTTCACCATAACTCATTTTAAGACCATTTTCGCCTTTTAGGGTTAAAAGCGGCACAAGTTTTTTTTGACAATTTTAATCTCATTTTTGTGTTTTAGAGTCAAGAATCTCAAGAAAGTGGTCCTTTTGGTCCAAAAAGACCAAAAGTTTTTCGAATATTTCACCATAACTCGTTTTAAGACCATTTCCGCCTTTTAGTGTTAAAAGCGGCAGAAGTATTTTTTTTGACGGTTTTAATGTCCTTTTTTTGTTTTAGAGTCAAGAATCTCAAGAAAGTGGTGCTTTTGGTCAAAAAAGACCAAAAGTTTGTCGAATATTTCACCATAACTCGTTTTAAGACCATTTGCGCCTTTTAGTGTTAAAAGCGGCACAAGTATTTTTTTTGACAGTTTTAATGTCCTTTTTGTGTTTTAGAGTCAAGAATCTCAAGAAAGTGGTGCTTTTGGTCAATAAAGACCAAAAGTTTGTTGAATATTTCACCATAACACGTTTTAAGACCATTTGCGCCTTTTAGGGTTAAAAGCGGCACAAGTATTTTTTTTTACGGTTTTAATGTCGTTTTTGTGTTTTAGAGTCAAGAATCCCAAGAAAGTGGCGCTTTTGGTCAAAAAAGACCAAAGACTTGTCGAATATTTCACCATAACTCATTTTAAGACCATTTTCGCCTTTTAGGGTTAAAAGCGGCACAAGTTTTTTTTTGACAATTTTAATCTCGTTTATGTGTTTTAGAGTCAAGAATCTCATGAAAGTGGCGCTTTTGGTCAAAAAAGACCAAAAGTTTGTCGAATATTTCACCATAACACGTTTTAAGACCATTTGCGCCTTTTAGGGTTAAAAGCGACACAAGTATTTTTTTTGACAGTTTTAATGTCGTTTTTGTGTTTTAGAGTCAAGAATCCCAAGAAAGTTGTGCTTTTGGTCAAAAAAGACCAAAGACTTGTCGAATATTTCACCATAACTCATTTTAAGACCATTTTCGCCTTTTAGGGTTAAAAGCGGCACAAGTTTTTTTTTGACAATTTTAATCTCGTTTATGTGTTTTAGAGTCAAGAATCTCAAGAAAGTGGCGCTTTTGGTCAAAAAAGACCAAAAGTTTGTCGAATATTTCACCATAACTCATTTTAAGACCATTTGCGCCTTTTCGGATTAAAAGCGGGACAAGTTTTTTTTTTGACAGTTTTAATCTCGTTTTTGTGTTTTAGTGTCAGAAATCTCAAGAAAGTGGTCCTTTTGGTCCAAAAGACCAAAAGTTTTTCAAATATTTCACCATAACTCGTTTTAAGACCATTTGCGCCTTTTAGTGTTAAAAGCGGCACAAGTCTTTTTTTTACGGTTTTAATGTCCTTTTTGTGTTTTAGAGTCAAGAATCTCAAGAAAGTGGTGCTTTTGGTCAAAAAAGACCAAAAGTTTGTCGAATATTTCACCATAACACGTTTTAAGACCATTTGCGCCTTTTAGGGTTAAAAGCGGCACAAGTATTTTTTTTGACAGTTTTAAAGTCCTTTTTGTGTTTTAGAGTCAAGAATCTCAAGAAAGTGGTGCTTTTGGTCAAAAAAGACCAAAAGTTTGTCGAATATTTCACCATAACTCGTTTTAAGACCATTTGCGCCTTTTAGTGTTAAAAGCGGCACAAGTATTTTTTTTGACGGTTTTAATGTCCTTTTTGTGTTTTAGAGTCAAGAATCTCAAGAAAGTGGTGCTTTTGGTCAAAAAAGACCAAAAGTTTGTCGAATATTTCACCATAACACGTTTTAAGACCATTTGCGCCTTTTAGGGTTAAAAGCGGCACAAGTATTTTTTTTTGACGGTTTTAATGTCGTTTTTGTGTTTTAGAGTCAAGAATCCCAAGAAAGTGGCGCTTTTGGTCAAAAAAGACCAAAGACTTGTCGAATATTTCACCATAACTCATTTTAAGACCATTTTCGCCTTTTAGGGTTAAAAGCGGCACAAGTTTTTTTTTGACAATTTTAATCTCATTTTTGTGTTTTAGAGTCAAGAATCTCAAGAAAGTGGTCCTTTTGGTCCAAAAAGACCAAAAGTTTTTCGAATATTTCACCATAACTCGTTTTAAGACCATTTGCGCCTTTTAGTGTTAAAAGCGGCAGAAGTATTTTTTTTTACGGTTTTAATGTCCTTTTTGTGTTTTAGAGTCAAGAATCTCAAGAAAGTGGTGCTTTTGGTCAAAAAAGACCAAAAGTTTGTCGAATATTTCACCATAACTCGTTTTAAGACCATTTGCGCCTTTTAGTGTTAAAAGCGGCACAAGTATTTTTTTTTACAGTTTTAATGTCCTTTTTGTGTTTTAGAGTCAAGAATCTCAAGAAAGTGGTGCTTTTGGTCAATAAAGACCAAAAGTTTGTCGAATATTTCACCATAACACGTTTTAAGACCATTTGCGCCTTTAGGGTTAGAAGCGGCACAAGTATTTTTTTTTGACGGTTTTAATGTCGTTTTTGTGTTTTAGAGTCAAGAATCCCAAGAAAGTGGCGCTTTTGGTCAAAAAAGACCAAAGACTTGTCGAATATTTCACCATAACTCATTTTAAGACCATTTTCGCCTTTTAGGGTTAAAAGCGGCACAAGTTTTTTTTTGACAATTTTAATCTCGTTTATGTGTTTTAGAGTCAAGAATCTCATGAAAGTGGCGCTTTTGGTCAAAAAAGACCAAAAGTTTGTCGAATATTTCACCATAACACGTTTTAAGACCATTTGCGCCTTTTAGGGTTAAAAGCGACACAAGTATTTTTTTTGACAGTTTTAATGTCGTTTTTGTGTTTTAGAGTCAAGAATCCCAAGAAAGTTGTGCTTTTGGTCAAAAAAGACCAAAAGTTTGTCGAATATTTCACCATAACACGTTTTAAGACCATTTGCGCCTTTTAGGGTTAAAAGCGGCACAAGTATTTTTTTTTGACGGTTTTAATGTCGTTTTTGTGTTTTAGAGTCAAGAATCCCAAGAAAGTGGCGCTTTTGGTCAAAAAAGACCAAAGACTTGTCGAATATTTCACCATAACTCATTTTAAGACCATTTTCGCCTTTTAGGGTTAAAAGCGGCACAAGTTTTTTTTTGACAATTTTAATCTCATTTTTGTGTTTTAGAGTCAAGAATCTCAAGAAAGTGGTCCTTTTGGTCCAAAAAGACCAAAAGTTTTTCGAATATTTCACCATAACTCGTTTTAAGACCATTTCCGCCTTTTAGTGTTAAAAGCGGCAGAAGTATTTTTTTTGACGGTTTTAATGTCCTTTTTTTGTTTTAGAGTCAAGAATCTCAAGAAAGTGGTGCTTTTGGTCAAAAAAGACCAAAAGTTTGTCGAATATTTCACCATAACTCGTTTTAAGACCATTTGCGCCTTTTAGTGTTAAAAGCGGCACAAGTATTTTTTTTGACAGTTTTAATGTCCTTTTTGTGTTTTAGAGTCAAGAATCTCAAGAAAGTGGTGCTTTTGGTCAATAAAGACCAAAAGTTTGTTGAATATTTCACCATAACACGTTTTAAGACCATTTGCGCCTTTTAGGGTTAAAAGCGGCACAAGTATTTTTTTTTACGGTTTTAATGTCGTTTTTGTGTTTTAGAGTCAAGAATCCCAAGAAAGTGGCGCTTTTGGTCAAAAAAGACCAAAGACTTGTCGAATATTTCACCATAACTCATTTTAAGACCATTTTCGCCTTTTAGGGTTAAAAGCGGCACAAGTTTTTTTTTGACAATTTTAATCTCGTTTATGTGTTTTAGAGTCAAGAATCTCATGAAAGTGGCGCTTTTGGTCAAAAAAGACCAAAAGTTTGTCGAATATTTCACCATAACACGTTTTAAGACCATTTGCGCCTTTTAGGGTTAAAAGCGACACAAGTATTTTTTTTGACAGTTTTAATGTCGTTTTTGTGTTTTAGAGTCAAGAATCCCAAGAAAGTTGTGCTTTTGGTCAAAAAAGACCAAAGACTTGTCGAATATTTCACCATAACTCATTTTAAGACCATTTTCGCCTTTTAGGGTTAAAAGCGGCACAAGTTTTTTTTTGACAATTTTAATCTCGTTTATGTGTTTTAGAGTCAAGAATCTCAAGAAAGTGGCGCTTTTGGTCAAAAAAGACCAAAAGTTTGTCGAATATTTCACCATAACTCATTTTAAGACCATTTGCGCCTTTTCGGATTAAAAGCGGGACAAGTTTTTTTTTTGACAGTTTTAATCTCGTTTTTGTGTTTTAGTGTCAGAATCTCAAGAAAGTGGTCCTTTTGGTCCAAAAGGACCAAAAGTTTTTCAATATTTCACCATAACTCGTTTTAAGACCATTTGCGCCTTTTAGTGTTAAAAGCGGCACAAGTATTTTTTTTACGGTTTTAATGTCCTTTTTGTGTTTTAGAGTCAAGAATCTCAAGAAAGTGGTGCTTTTGGTCAAAAAAGACCAAAAGTTTGTCGAATATTTCACCATAACACGTTTTAAGACCATTTGCGCCTTTTAGGGTTAAAAGCGGCACAAGTATTTTTTTTGACAGTTTTAAAGTCCTTTTTGTGTTTTAGAGTCAAGAATCTCAAGAAAGTGGTGCTTTTGGTCAAAAAAGACCAAAAGTTTGTCGAATATTTCACCATAACTCGTTTTAAGACCATTTGCGCCTTTTAGTGTTAAAAGCGGCACAAGTATTTTTTTTGACGGTTTTAATGTCCTTTTTGTGTTTTAGAGTCAAGAATCTCAAGAAAGTGGTGCTTTTGGTCAAAAAAGACCAAAAGTTTGTCGAATATTTCACCATAACACGTTTTAAGACCATTTGCGCCTTTTAGGGTTAAAAGCGGCACAAGTATTTTTTTTTGACGGTTTTAATGTCGTTTTTGTGTTTTAGAGTCAAGAATCCCAAGAAAGTGGCGCTTTTGGTCAAAAAAGACCAAAGACTTGTCGAATATTTCACCATAACTCATTTTAAGACCATTTTCGCCTTTTAGGGTTAAAAGCGGCACAAGTTTTTTTTTGACAATTTTAATCTCATTTTTGTGTTTTAGAGTCAAGAATCTCAAGAAAGTGGTCCTTTTGGTCCAAAAAGACCAAAAGTTTTTCGAATATTTCACCATAACTCGTTTTAAGACCATTTGCGCCTTTTAGTGTTAAAAGCGGCAGAAGTATTTTTTTTTACGGTTTTAATGTCCTTTTTGTGTTTTAGAGTCAAGAATCTCAAGAAAGTGGTGCTTTTGGTCAAAAAAGACCAAAAGTTTGTCGAATATTTCACCATAACTCGTTTTAAGACCATTTGCGCCTTTTAGTGTTAAAAGCGGCACAAGTATTTTTTTTTACAGTTTTAATGTCCTTTTTGTGTTTTAGAGTCAAGAATCTCAAGAAAGTGGTGCTTTTGGTCAATAAAGACCAAAAGTTTGTCGAATATTTCACCATAACACGTTTTAAGACCATTTGCGCCTTTAGGGTTAGAAGCGGCACAAGTATTTTTTTTTGACGGTTTTAATGTCGTTTTTGTGTTTTAGAGTCAAGAATCCCAAGAAAGTGGCGCTTTTGGTCAAAAAGACCAAAGACTTGTCGAATATTTCACCATAACTCATTTTAAGACCATTTTCGCCTTTTAGGGTTAAAAGCGGCACAAGTTTTTTTTTGACAATTTTAATCTCGTTTATGTGTTTTAGAGTCAAGAATCTCAAGAAAGTGGCGCTTTTGGTCAAAAAAGACCAAAAGTTTGTCGAATATTTCACCATAACACGTTTTAAGACCATTTGCGCCTTTTAGGGTTAAAAGCGACACAAGTATTTTTTTTGACAGTTTTAACGTCGTTTTTGTGTTTTAGAGTCAAGAATCCCAAGAAAGTTGTGCTTTTGGTCAAAAAAGACCAAAGACTTGTCGAATATTTCACCATAACTCATTTTAAGACCATTTTCGCCTTTTAGGGTTAAAAGCGGCACAAGTTTTTTTTTGACAATTTTAATCTCGTTTTGTGTTTTAGAGTCAAGAATCTCAAGAAAGTGGTGCTTTTGGTCAAAAAAGACCAAAAGTTTGTCGAATATTTCACCATAACACGTTTTAAGACCATTTGCGCCTTTTAGGGTTAAAAGCGGCACAAGTATTTTTTTTGACAGTTTTAATGTCCTTTTTGTGTTTTAGAGTCAAGAATCTCAAGAAAGTGGTGCTTTTGGTCAAAAAAGACCAAAAGTTTGTCGAATATTTCACCATAACTCGTTTTAAGACCATTTGCGCCTTTTAGTGTTAAAAGCGGCACAAGTATTTTTTTTGACGGTTTTAATGTCCTTTTTGTGTTTTAGAGTCAAGAATCTCAAGAAAGTGGTGCTTTTGGTCAAAAAAGACCAAAAGTTTGTCGAATATTTCACCATAACACGTTTTAAGACCATTTGCGCCTTTTAGGGTTAAAAGCGGCACAAGTATTTTTTTTTGACGGTTTTAATGTCGTTTTTGTGTTTTAGAGTCAAGAATCCCAAGAAAGTGGCGCTTTTGGTCAAAAAAGACCAAAGACTTGTCGAATATTTCACCATAACTCATTTTAAGACCATTTTCGCCTTTTAGGGTTAAAAGCGGCACAAGTTTTTTTTGACAATTTTAATCTCATTTTTGTGTTTTAGAGTCAAGAATCTCAAGAAAGTGGTCCTTTTGGTCCAAAAAGACCAAAAGTTTTTCGAATATTTCACCATAACTCGTTTTAAGACCATTTGCGCCTTTTAGTGTTAAAAGCGGCAGAAGTATTTTTTTTGACGGTTTTAATGTCCTTTTTGTGTTTTAGAGTCAAGAATCTCAAGAAAGTGGTCCATTTGGTCCAAAAGGACCAAAAGTTTTTCGAATATTTCACCATAACTCGTTTTAAGACCATTTGCGCCTTTTAGTGTTAAAAGCGGCACAAGTATTTTTTTTGAAGGTTTTAATGTCCTTTTTGTGTTTTAGAGTCAAGAATCTCAAGAAAGTGGTGCTTTTGGTCAAAAAGACCAAAAGTTTGTCGAATATTTCACCATAACACGTTTTAAGACCATTTGCGCCTTTTAGGGTTAAAAGAGGCACAAGTATTTTTTTTGACAGTTTTAATGTCGTGTTTGTGTTTTAGAGTCAAGAAACCCAAGAAAGTGGCGCTTTTGGTCAAAAAAGACCAAAGACTTGTCGAATATTTAACCATAACTCGTTTTAAGACCATTTTCGCTTTTAGGGTTAAAAGCGGCACAAGTTTTTTTTGACAATTTTAATCTCGTTTAGTGTTTTAGAGTCAAGAATCTCAAGAAAGTGGTGCTTTTGGTCAAAAAAGACCAAAAGTTTGTCGAATATTTCACCATAACTCGTTTTAAGACCATTTGCGCCTTTTAGTGTTAAAAGCGGCACAAGTATTTTTTTTGACGTTTTTAATGTCCTTTTTGTGTTTTAGAGTCAAGAATCTCAAGAAAGTGGTGCTTTTGGTCAAAAAAGACCAAAAGTTTGTCGAATATTTCACCATAACACGTTTTAAGACCATTTGCGCCTTTTAGGGTTAAAAGCGGCACAAGTATTTTTTTTTGACGGTTTTAATGTCGTTTTTGTGTTTGAGTCAAGAATCCCAAGAAAGTTGCGCTTTTGGTCAAAAAAGACCAAAGACTTGTCGAATATTTCACCATAACTCATTTTAAGACCATTTTCGCCTTTTAGGGTTAAAAGCGGCACAAGTTTTTTTTTGACAATTTTAATCTCATTTTTGTGTTTTAGAGTCAAGAATCTCAAGAAAGTGGTGCTTTTGGTCAAAAAGACCAAAAGTTTGTCGAATATTTCACCATCACTCGTTTTAAGACCATTTGCGCGTTTTAGTGTTAAAAGCGGCTTAAGTATTTTTTTTTGACAGTTTTAATCTCGTTTTTGTGTTTTAGTGTCAGAATCTCAAGAAAGTGGTCCATTTGGTCCAAAAGGACCAAAAGTTTTTCGAATATTTCACCATAACTCGTTTTAAGACCATTTGCGCCTTTTAGTGTTAAAAGCGGCACAAGTATGTTTTTGACGGTTTTAATGTCCTTTTTGTGTTTTAGAGTCAAGAATCTCAAGAAAGTGGTGCTTTTGGTCAAAAAAGACCAAAAGTTTGTCGAATATTTCACCATAACACGTTTTAAGACCATTTGCGCCTTTTAGGGTTAAAAGAGGCACAAGTATTTTTTTTGACAGTTTTAATGTCGAGTTTGTGTTTTAGAGTCAAGAAACCTAAGAAAGTGGCGCTTTTGGTCAAAAAAGACCAAAGACTTGTCGAATATTTAACCATAACTCGTTTTAAGACCATTTTCGCTTTTTAGGGTTAAAAGCGGCACAAGTTTTTTTTTGACAATTTTAATCTCGTTTATGTGTTTTAGAGTCAAGAATCTCAAGAAAGTGGTGCTTTTGGTCAAAAAAGACCAAAAGTTTGTCGAATATTTCACCATAACTCGTTTTAAGACCATTTGCGCCTTTTAGTGTTAAAAGCGGCACAAGTATTTTTTTTGACGGTTTTAATGTCCTTTTTGTGTTTTAGAGTCAAGAATCTCAAGAAAGTGGTGCTTTTGGTCAAAAAAGACCAAAAGTTTGTCGAATATTTCACCATAACACGTTTTAAGACCATTTGCGCCTTTTAGGGTTAAAAGCGGCACAAGTATTTTTTTTTGACGGTTTTAATGTCGTTTTTTGTGTTTTAGAGTCAAGAATCCCAAGAAAGTGGCGCTTTTGGTCAAAAAAGACCAAAGACTTGTCGAATATTTCACCATAACTCATTTTAAGACCATTTTCGCCTTTTAGGGTTAAAAGCGGCACAAGTTTTTTTTTGACAATTTTAATCTCATTTTTGTGTTTTAGAGTCAAGAATCTCAAGAAAGTGGTCCTTTTGGTCCAAAAAGACCAAAAGTTTTTCGAATATTTCACCATAACTCGTTTTAAGACCATTTGCGCCTTTTAGTGTTAAAAGCGGCAGAAGTATTTTTTTTGACGGTTTTAATGTCCTTTTTGTGTTTTAGAGTCAAGAATCTCAAGAAAGTGGTGCTTTTGGTCAAAAAGACCAAAAGTTTGTCGAATATTTCACCATAACTCGTTTTAAGACAATTTGCGCCTTTTAGTGTTAAAAGCGGCACAAGTATTTTTTTTTACGGTTTTAATGTCCTTTTTGTGTTTTAGAGTCAAGAATCTCAAGAAAGTGGTGCTTTTGGTCAAAAAAGACCAAAAGTTTGTCGAGTATTTCACCATAACACGTTTTAAGACCATTTGCGCCTTTTAGGGTTAAAAGCGGCACAAGTATTTTTTTTTTACGGTTTTAATGTCGTTTTTTGTGTTTTAGAGTCAAGAATCCCAAGAAAGTGGCGCTTTTGGTCAAAAAAGACCAAAGACTTGTCGAATATTTCACCATAACTCATTTTAAGACCATTTTCGACTTTTAGGTTAAAAGCGGCACAAGTTTTTTTTGACAATTTTAATCTCATTTTTGTGTTTTAGAGTCAAGAATCTCAAGAAAGTGGTGCTTTTGGCCAAAAAAGACCAAAAGTTTGTCGAATATTTCACCATCACTCGTTTTAAGACCATTTGCGCGTTTTAGTGTTAAAAGCGGCTTAAGTATTTTTTTTTGACAGTTTTAATCTCGTTTTTGTGTTTTAGTGTCAGAAATCTCAAGAAAGTGGTCCATTTGGTCCAAAAGGACCAAAAGTTTTTCGAATATTTCACCATAACTCGTTTTAAGACCATTTGCGCCTTTTAGTGTTAAAAGCGGCACAAGTATTTTTTTGACGGTTTTAATGTCCTTTTTGTGTTTTAGAGTCAAGAATCTCAAGAAAGTGGTGCTTTTGGTCAAAAAAGACCAAAAGTTTGTCGAATATTTCACCATAACACGTTTTAAGACCATTTGCGCCTTTTAGGGTTAAAAGAGGCACAAGTATTTTTTTTGACAGTTTTAATGTCGTGTTTGTGTTTTAGAGTCAAGAAACCCAAGAAAGTGGCGCTTTTGGTCAAAAAAGACCAAAGACTTGTCGAATATTTAACCATAACTCGTTTTAAGACCATTTTCGCTTTTTAGGGTTAAAAGCGGCACAAGTTTTTTTTTGACAATTTTAATCTCGTTTATGTGTTTTAGAGTCAAGAATTTCAAGAAAGTGGTGCTTTTGGTCAAAAAAGACCAAAAGTTTGTCGAATATTTCACCATAACTCGTTTTAAGACCATTTGCGCCTTTTAGTGTTAAAAGCGGCACAAGTATTTTTTTTTTGACGGTTTTAATGTCCTTTTTGTGTTTTAGAGTCAAGAATCTCAAGAAAGTGGTGCTTTTGGTCAAAAAAGACCAAAAGTTTGTCGAATATTTCACCATAACACGTTTTAAGACCATTTGCGCCTTTTAGGGTTAAAAGCGGCACAAGTATTTTTTTTGACGGTTTTAATGTCGTTTTTGTGTTTTAGAGTCAAGAATCCCAAGAAAGTGGCGCTTTTGGTCAAAAAAGACCAAAGACTTGTCGAATATTTCACCATAACTCATTTAAGACCATTTTCGCCTTTTAGGGTTAAAAGCGGCACAAGTTTTTTTTGACAATTTTAATCTCATTTTTGTGTTTTAGAGTCAAGAATCTCAAGAAAGTGGTGCTTTTGGTCAAAAAAGACCAAAAGTTTGTCGAATATTTCACCATCACTCGTTTTAAGACCATTTGCGCGTTTTAGTGTTAAAAGCGGCTTAAGTATTTTTTTTTGACAGTTTTAATCTCGTTTTTGTGTTTTAGTGTCAGAAATCTCAAGAAAGTGGTCCTTTGGTCAAAAAGACCAAAAGTTTTTCGAATATTTCACCATAACTCGTTTTAAGACCATTTGCGCCTTTTAGTGTTAAAAGCGGCACAAGTATTTTTTTGACGGTTTTAATGTCCTTTTTGTGTTTTAGAGTCAAGAATCTCAAGAAAGTGGTGCTTTTGGTCAAAAAAGACCAAAAGTTTGTCGAATATTTCACCATAACACGTTTTAAGACCATTTGCGCCTTTTAGGGTTAAAAGAGGCACAAGTATTTTTTTTGACAGTTTTAATGTCGTGTTTGTGTTTTAGAGTCAAGAAACCAAGAAAGTGGCGCTTTTGGTCAAAAAAGACCAAAGACTTGTCGAATATTAACCATAACTCGTTTAAGACCATTTTCGCTTTTTAGGGTTAAAAGCGGCACAAGTTTTTTTTTGACAATTTTATCTCGTTTATGTGTTTTAGAGTCAAGAATTTCAAGAAAGTGGTGCTTTTGGTCAAAAAAGACCAAAAGTTTGTCGAATATTTCACCATAACTCGTTTTAAGACCATTTGCGCCTTTTAGTGTTAAAAGCGGCACAAGTATTTTTTTTGACGGTTTTAATGTCCTTTTTGTGTTTTAGAGTCAAGAATCTCAAGAAAGTGGTGCTTTTGGTCAAAAAGACCAAAAGTTTGTCGAATATTTCACCATAACACGTTTTAAGACCATTTGCGCTTTTTAGGGTTAAAAAGCGCACAAGTATTTTTTTTTTGACGGGTTTAATGTCGTTTTGTGTTTTAGAGTCAAGAATCCCAAGAAAGTGGCGCTTTGGTCAAAAAAGACAAAGACTTGTCGAATATTTCACCATAACTCATTTTAAGACCATTTTCGCCTTTTAGGGTTAAAAGCGGCACAAGTTTTTTTTGACAATTTTAATCTCATTTTGTGTTTTAGAGTCAAGAATCTCAAGAAAGTGGTCCTTTGGTCCAAAAAGACCAAAAGTTTTCGAATATTTCACCATAACTCGTTTTAAGACCATTTGCGCCTTTTAGTGTTAAAAGCGGCAGAAGTATTTTTTTGACGGTTTTAATGTCCTTTTTGTGTTTAGAGTCAAGAATCTCAAGAAGTGGTGCTTTTGGTCAAAAAAGACCAAAAGTTTGTCGAATATTTCACCATAAATCGTTTTAAGACCATTTGCGCCTTTTAGTGTTAAAAGCGGCACAAGTATTTTTTTTTTACGGTTTTAATGTCCTTTTTGTGTTTTAGAGTCAAGAATCTCAAGAAAGTGGTGCTTTTGGTCAAAAAAGACCAAAGACTTGTCGAATATTTCACCATAAACTCGTTTAAGACCATTTTCGCTTTTTAGGGTTAAAAGCGGCACAAGTTTTTTTTTGACAATTTTAATTCGTTTTTGTGTTTTAGAGTCAAGAATCTCAAGAAAGTGGTGCTTTGGTCAAAAAAAGACCAAAAGTTTGTCGAATATTTCACCATAATCGTTTTAAGACCATTTGCGCCTTTTAGTGTTAAAAGCGGCACAAGTATTTTTTTTGACGGTTTTAATGTCCTTTTTGTGTTTTAGAGTCAAGAATCTCAAGAAAGTGGTGCTTTTGGTCAAAAAAGACCAAAAGTTTGTCGAATATTCACCATAACACGTTTTAAGACCATTTGCGCCTTTTAGGGTAAAAGCGGCACAAGTATTTTTTTTTGACGGTTTTAATGTCGTTTTTGTGTTTTAGAGTCAAGAATCCCAAGAAAGTGGCGCTTTTGGTCAAAAAAGACCAAAGACTTGTCGAATATTTCACCATAACTCATTTTAAGACCATTTCGCCTTTTAGGGTTAAAAGCGCACAAGTTTTTTTTGACAATTTTAATCTCATTTTTGTGTTTTAGAGTCAAGAATCTCAAGAAAGTGGTGCTTTTGGTCAAAAAAGACCAAAAGTTGTCGAATATTTCACCATCACTCGTTTTAAGACCATTTGCGCGTTTTAGTGTTAAAAGCGGCTTAAGTATTTTTTTTTGACAGTTTTAATCTCGTTTTTGTGTTTTTTAGTGTCAGAAATCTCAAGAAAGTGGTCCATTTGGTCAAAAGGACCAAAAGTTTTCGAATATTTCACCATAACTCGTTTTAAGACCATTTGCGCCTTTTAGTGTTAAAAGCGGCACAAGTATTTTTTTGACGGTTTTAATGTCCTTTTTGTGTTTTAGAGTCAAGAATCTCAAGAAAGTGGTGCTTTTGGTCAAAAAAGACCAAAAGTTTGTCGAATATTTCACCATAACACGTTTTAAGACCATTTGCGCCTTTTAGGGTTAAAAGAGGCACAAGTTATTTTTTTGACAGTTTTAATGTCGTGTTTGTGTTTTAGAGTCAAGAATCCCAAGAAAGTGGCGCTTTTGGTCAAAAAAGACCAAAGAGTTTGTCGAATATTTACCATAACTCGTTTTAAGACCATTTTCTTTTTTTAGGGTTAAAAGCGGCACAAGTTTTTTTTGACAATTTTAATCTCGTTTTTGTGTTTTAGAGTCAAGAATTTCAAGAAAGTGGTGCTTTTGGTCAAAAAAGACCAAAAGTTTGTCGAATATTTCACCATAACTCGTTTTAAGACCATTTGCGCCTTTTAGTGTTAAAAGCGGCACAAGTATTTTTTTTTACGGTTTTAATGTCCTTTTTGTGTTTTAGAGTCAAGAATCTCAAGAAAGTGGTGCTTTTGGTCAAAAAAGACCAAAGACTTGTCGAATATTTAACCATAACTCGTTTTAAGACCATTTTCGCTTTTTAGGGTTAAAAGCGGCACAAGTTTTTTTTTGACAATTTTAATCTCGTTTTTGTGTTTTAGAGTCAAGAATTTCAAGAAAGTGGTGCTTTTGGTCAAAAAAGACCAAAAGTTTGTCGAATATTTCACCATAACTCGTTTTAAGAGACATTTGCGCCTTTTAGTGTTAAAAGCGGCACAAGTATTTTTTTTGACGGTTTTAATGTCCTTTTTGTGTTTTAGAGTCAAGAATCTCAAGAAAGTGGTGCTTTTGGTCAAAAAAGACCAAAAGTTTGTCGAATATTTCACCATAACACGTTTTAAGACCATTTGCGCCTTTTAGGGTTAAAAGCGGCACAAGTATTTTTTTTTGACGGTTTTAATGTCGTTTTTGTGTTTTAGAGTCAAGAATCCCAAGAAAGTGGCGCTTTTGGTCAAAAAAGACCAAAGACTTGTCGAATATTTCACCATAACTCATTTTAAGACCATTTTCGCCTTTTAGGGTTAAAAGCGGCACAAGTTTTTTTTTTGACAATTTTAATCTCATTTTTGTGTTTTAGAGTCAAGAATCTCAAGAAAGTGGTGCTTTTGGTCAAAAAAGACCAAAAGTTTGTCGAATATTTCACCATCACTCGTTTTAAGACCATTTGCGCGTTTTAGTGTTAAAAGCGGCTTAAGTATTTTTTTTTGACAGTTTTAATCTCGTTTTTGTGTTTAGTGTCAGAAATCTCAAGAAAGTGGTCCTTTTGGTCCAAAAGGACCAAAGTTTTTCGAATATTTCACCATAACTCGTTTAAGACCATTTGCGCCTTTTAGTGTTAAAAGCGGCACAAGTATTTTTTTTAACGGTTTTAATGTCCTTTTTGTGTTTTAGAGTCAAGAATCTCAAGAAAGTGGTGCTTTTGGTCAAAAAAGACCAAAAGTTTGTCGAATATTTCACCATAACACGTTTTAAGACCATTTGCGCTTTTAGGGTTAAAAGCGGCACAAGTATTTTTTTTGACGTTTTAATGTCGTTTTGTGTTTTAGAGTCAAGAATCCAAGAAAGTGGCGCTTTTGGTCAAAAAGACCAAAGACTTGTCGAATATTTCACCATAACTCGTTTTAAGACCATTTTCGCTTTTAGGGTTAAAAGCGGCACAAGTTTTTTTTTGAAATTTTAATCTCGTTTTTGTGTTTTAGAGTCAAGAATCTCAAGAAAGTGGTGCTTTTGGTCAAAAAAGACCAAAAGTTTGTCGAATATTTCACCATAACTCGTTTTAAGACCATTTGCGCCTTTTAGTGTTAAAAGCGGCACAAGTATTTTTTTGACGTTTTAATGTCCTTTTTGTGTTTTAGAGTCAAGAATCTCAAGAAAGTGGTGCTTTTGGTCAAAAAGACCAAAAGTTTGTCGAATATTTCACCATAACACGTTTTAAGACCATTTGCGCCTTTTAGGGTTAAAAGCGGCACAAGTATTTTTTTTTTGACGGTTTTAATGTCGTTTTTGTGTTTTAGAGTCAAGAATCCCAAGAAAGTGGCGCTTTTGGTCAAAAAAGACCAAAAGTTTGTCGAATATTTCACCATAACTCGTTTTAAGACCATTTTCGCCTTTTAGGTTAAAAGCGGCACAAGTTTTTTTTTGACAATTTTAATCTCGTTTTTGTGTTTTAGAGTCAAGAATCTCAAGAAAGTGGTCCTTTTGGTCAAAAAAGACCAAAGTTTTTCGAATATTTCACCATAACTCGTTTTAAGACCATTTGCGCCTTTTAGTGTTAAAAGCGGCACAAGTATTTTTTTTTGACGGTTTTAATGTCCTTTTTGTGTTTTAGAGTCAAGAATCTCAAGAAAGTGGTGCTTTTGGTCAAAAAAGACCAAAAGTTTGTCGAATATTTCACCATAACTCGTTTTAAGACCATTTGCGCCTTTTAGTGTTAAAAGCGGCACAAGTATTTTTTTTTACGGTTTTAATGTCCTTTTTTGTTTTAGAGTCAAGAATCTCAAGAAAGTGGTGCTTTTGGTCAAAAAGACAAAAGACTTGTCGAATATTTCACCATAACTCATTTTAAGACCTTTTCGCTTTTAGGGTTAAAAGCGGCACAAGTTTTTTTTGACAATTTTAATCTCATTTTTTGAGTTTTAGAGTCAAGAATCTCAAGAAAGTGGTGCTTTTGGTCAAAAAAGACCAAAAGTTTGTCGAATATTTCACCATAACTCGTTTTAAGACCATTTGCGCGTTTTAGTGTTAAAAGCGGCACAAGTATTTTTTTTTGACAGTTTTAATCTCGTTTTTGTGTTTTAGAGTCAGAAATCTCAAGAAAGTGGTCCATTTGGTCCAAAAGGACCAAAGTTTTTCGAATATTTCACCATAACTCGTTTTAAGACCATTTGCGCCTTTTAGTGTTAAAAGCGGCACAAGTATTTTTTTGACGGTTTTAATGTCCTTTTTGTGTTTTAGAGTCAAGAATCTCAAGAAAGTGGTGCTTTTGGTCAAAAAAGACCAAAAGTTTGTCGAATATTTCACCATAACACGTTTTAAGACCATTTGCGCTTTTAGGTTTAAAAGAGGCACAAGTATTTTTTTTGACAGTTTTAATGTCGTGTTTGTGTTTTAGAGTCAAGAATCTCAAGAAAGTGGCGCTTTTGGTCAAAAAGACCAAGACTTGTCGAATATTTCACCATAACTCGTTTTAAGACCATTTGCGCTTTTTAGGGTTAAAAGCGGCACAAGTTTTTTTTTTTGACAATTTTAATCTCGTTTTTGTGTTTTAGAGTCAAGAATCTCAAGAAAGTGGTGCTTTGGTCAAAAAAGACCAAAAGTTTGTCGAATATTTCACCATAACTCGTTTTAAGACCATTTGCGCCTTTTAGTGTTAAAAGCGGCACAAGTATTTTTTTTGACGGTTTTAATGTCCTTTTTGTGTTTTAGAGTCAAGAATCTCAAGAAAGTGGTGCTTTTGGTCAAAAAAGACCAAAAGTTTGTCGAATATTTCACCATAACACGTTTTAAGACCATTTGCGCCTTTTAGGGTTAAAAGCGGCACAAGTATTTTTTTTTGACGGTTTTAATGTCGTTTTTGTGTTTTAGAGTCAAGAATCCCAAGAAAGTGGCGCTTTTGGTCAAAAAAGACCAAAGACTGTCGAATATTTCACCATAACTCATTTTAAGACATTTTCGCCTTTTAGGGTTAAAAGCGGCACAAGTTTTTTTTTTTGACAATTTTAATCTCATTTTTGTGTTTTAGAGTCAAGAATCTCAAGAAAGTGGTCCTTTTGGTCCAAAAAGACCAAAAGTTTTTCGAATATTTCACCATAACTCGTTTTAAGACATTTGCGCCTTTTAGTGTTAAAAGCGGCACAAGTATTTTTTTTTGACAGTTTTAATGTCCTTTTTGTGTTTTAGAGTCAAGAATCTCAAGAAAGTGGTGCTTTTGGTCAAAAAAGACCAAAAGTTTGTCGAATATTTCACCATAACTCGTTTTAAGACAATTTGCGCCTTTTAGTGTTAAAAGCGGCACAAGTATTTTTTTTTACGGTTTTAATGTCCTTTTTGTGTTTTAGAGTCAAGAATCTCAAGAAAGTGGTGCTTTTGGTCAAAAAAGACCAAAAGTTTGTCGAATATTTCACCATAACACGTTTTAAGACCATTTGCGCCTTTTAGGGTTAAAAGCGGCACAAGTATTTTTTTTGACGGTTTTAATGTCGTTTTTGTGTTTTAGAGTCAAGAATCCCAAGAAAGTGGCGCTTTTGGTCAAAAAAGACAAAGACTTGTCGAATATTTCACCATAACTCATTTAAGACCATTTTCGCCTTTTAGGGTTAAAAGCGGCACAAGTTTTTTTTGACAATTTTAATCTCATTTTTGTGTTTAGAGTCAAGAATCTCAAGAAAGTGGTGCTTTTGGCCAAAAAAGACCAAAAGTTTGTCGAATATTTCACCATCACTCGTTTTAAGACCATTTGCGCGTTTTAGTGTTAAAAGCGGCTTAAGTATTTTTTTTTGACAGTTTTAATCTCGTTTTTGTGTTTTAGTGTCAGAAATCTCAAGAAAGTGGTCCATTTGGTCCAAAAGGACCAAAAGTTTTTCGAATATTTCACCATAACTCGTTTTAAGACCATTTGCGCCTTTTAGTGTTAAAAGCGGCACAAGTATTTTTTTGACGGTTTTAATGTCCTTTTTGTGTTTTAGAGTCAAGAATCTCAAAAAGTGGTGCTTTTGGTCAAAAAAGACCAAAAGTTTGTCGAATATTTCACCATAACACGTTTTAAGACCATTTGCGCCTTTTAGGGTTAAAAGAGGCACAAGTATTTTTTTTGACAGTTTTAATGTCGTGTTTGTGTTTTAGAGTCAAGAAACCAAGAAAGTGGCGCTTTTGGTCAAAAAAGACCAAAGACTTGTCGAATATTTAACCATAACTCGTTTTAAGACCATTTTCGCTTTTTAGGGTTAAAAGCGGCACAAGTTTTTTTTTTGACAATTTTAATCTCGTTTATGTGTTTTAGAGTCAAGAATCTCAAGAAAGTGGTGCTTTTGGTCAAAAAAGACCAAAAGTTTGTCGAATATTTCACCATAACTCGTTTTAAGACCATTTGCGCCTTTTAGTGTTAAAAGCGGCACAATATTTTTTTGACAGTTTTAATGTCTTTTTGTGTTTTAGAGTCAAGAATCTCAAGAAAGTGGTGCTTTTGGTCAAAAAAGACCAAAAGTTTGTCGAATATTTCACCATAACACGTTTTTAAGACCATTTGCGCCTTTTAGGGTTAAAAGCGGCACAAGTATTTTTTTTTGACGGTTTTAATGTCGTTTTTGTGTTTTAGAGTCAAGAATCTCAAGAAAGTGGTGCTTTTGGTCAAAAAAGACCAAAGTTGTCGAATATTTCACCATAACTCGTTTTAAGACCATTTTCGCCTTTTAGTGTTAAAAGCGGCACAAGTTTTTTTTTGACAATTTTAATCTCATTTTTGTGTTTTAGAGTCAAGAATCTCAAGAAAGTGGTGCTTTTGGTCAAAAAAGACCAAAAGTTTGTCGAATATTTCACCATAACTCGTTTTAAGACCATTTGCGCCTTTTAGTGTTAAAAGCGGCACAAGTATTTTTTTTTGACAG
Source organism: Mimosa pudica (assembly GCA_029929735.1). Lineage (NCBI taxonomy): Eukaryota > Viridiplantae > Streptophyta > Magnoliopsida > Fabales > Fabaceae > Mimosa > Mimosa pudica. The sequence continues at coordinate 2,565,520 of JAKELP010000054.1, forward strand.
TTTTAATCTCGTTTTTGTGTTTTAGAGTCAGAATCTCAAGAAAGTGGTGCTTTTGGTCAAAAAGACCAAAGTTTTTTCGAATATTTCACCATAACTCGTTTTAAGCCATTTGCGCCTTTTAGTGTTAAAAGCGGCACAAGTATTTTTTTGACGGTTTTAATGTCCTTTTGTGTTTTAGAGTCAAGAATCTCAAGAAAGTGGTGCTTTTGGTCAAAAAAAGACCAAAAGTTTGTCGAATATTTCACCATAACTTTTTAAGACCATTTGCGCCTTTTAGGGTTAAAGAGCACAAGTATTTTTTTTGACAGTTTTAATCTCGTTTTTGTGTTTTAGAGTCAAGAATCCCAAGAAAGTGGCGCTTTTGGTCAAAAAAGACCAAAAGTTGTCGAATATTTCACCATAACTCGTTTTAAGACCATTTGCGCTTTTTAGGTTAAAAGCGCACAAGTTTTTTTTTGACATTTTAATCTCGTTTTTGTGTTTTAGAGTCAAGAATTCAAGAAAGTGGTGCTTTTGGTCAAAAAAGACCAAAAGTTTGTCGAATATTTCACCATAACTCGTTTTAAGACCATTTGCGCCTTTTAGTGTTAAAAGCGGCACAAGTATTTTTTTTGACGGTTTTAATGTCCTTTTTGTGTTTTAGAGTCAAGAATCTCAAGAAAGTGGTGCTTTGGTCAAAAAAGACCAAAAGTTTGTCGAATATTTCACCATAACACGTTTTAAGACCATTTGCGCCTTTTAGGGTTAAAAGCGGCACAAGTATTTTTTTTTGACGGTTTTAATGTCGTTTTTGTGTTTTAGAGTCAAGAATCCAAGAAAGTGGCGCTTTTGGTCAAAAAAGACCAAAGACTTGTCGAATATTTCACCATAACTCATTTTAAGACCATTTTCGCCTTTTAGAGTTAAAAGCGGCACAAGTTTTTTTTGACAATTTTAATCTCGTTTTTGTGTTTTAGAGTCAAGAATCTCAAGAAAGTGGTGCTTTTGGTCAAAAAAGACCAAAAGTTTGTCGAATATTTCACCATCACTCGTTTTAAGACCATTTGCGCTTTTAGTGTTAAAAGCGGCTTAAGTATTTTTTTTGACAGTTTTAATCTCGTTTTTGTGTTTTAGTGTCAGAAATCTCAAGAAAGTGGTCCATTTGGTCCAAAGGACCAAAAGTTTTTCGAATATTTCACCATAACTCGTTTTAAGACCATTTGCGCCTTTTAGTGTTAAAAGCGGCACAAGTATTTTTTTGACGGTTTTAATGTCCTTTTTGTGTTTTAGAGTCAAGAATCTCAAGAAAGTGGTGCTTTTGGTCAAAAAAGACCAAAAGTTTGTCGAATATTTCACCATAACACGTTTTAAGACCATTTGCGCCTTTTAGGGTTAAAAGCGGCACAAGTATTTTTTTTGACGTTTTAATGTCGTTTTTGTGTTTTAGAGTCAAGAATCTCAAGAAAGTGGTGCTTTTGGTCAAAAAAGACCAAAAGTTTGTCGAATATTTCACCATAACTCGTTTTAAGACCATTTTCGCCTTTTAGGTTAAAGCGGCACAAGTTTTTTTTTTGACAATTTTAATCTCATTTTTGTGTTTTAGAGTCAAGAATCTCAAGAAAGTGGTCCTTTTGGTCCAAAAAGACCAAAAGTTTTTCGAATATTTCACCATAACTCGTTTTAAGACCATTTGCGCCTTTTAGTGTTAAAAGCGGCAGAAGTATTTTTTTGACGGTTTTAATCTCGTTTTGTGTTTTTAGAGTCAAGAATCTCAAGAAAGTGGTGCTTTTGGTCAAAAAAGACCAAAGTTTGTCGAATATTTCACCATAACTCGTTTTAAGACCATTTGCGCCTTTTAGTGTTAAAAGCGGCACAAGTATTTTTTTTGACGGTTTTAATCTCCTTTTTGTGTTTTAGAGTCAAGAATCTCAAGAAAGTGGTGCTTTTGGTCAAAAAAGACCAAAAGTTTGTCGAATATTTCACCATAACTCGTTTTAAGACATTTGCGCCTTTTAGTGTTAAAAGCGGCACAAGTATTTTTTTACGGTTTTAATGTCCTTTTTTGTGTTTTAGAGTCAAGAATCTCAAGAAAGTGGTGCTTTTGGTCAAAAAGACCAAAAGTTTGTCGAATATTTCACCATAACACGTTTTAAGACCATTTGCGCCTTTTAGGGTTAAAAGCGGCACAAGTATTTTTTTTTGACGGTTTTAATGTCGTTTTTGTGTTTTAGAGTCAAGAATCCCAAGAAAGTGGTGCTTTTGGTCAAAAAGACCAAAGACTTGTCGAATATTTCACCATAACTCATTTTAAGACCATTTTCGCCTTTTAGGGTTAAAAGCGGCACAAGTTTTTTTTTGACAATTTTAATCTCATTTTTGTGTTTTAGAGTCAAGAATCTCAAGAAAGTGGTGCTTTTGGCAAAAAAGACCAAAAGTTTGTCGAATATTTCATCATAACTCGTTTTAAAGACCATTTGCGCCTTTTAGTGTTAAAGCGGCAGAAGTATTTTTTTTGACGGTTTTAATGTCTTTTTTGTGTTTTAGAGTCAAGAATCTCAAGAAAGTGGTGCTTTTGGTCAAAAAAGACCAAAAGTTTGTCGAATATTTCACCATAACTCGTTTTAAGACCATTTGCGCCTTTTAGTGTTAAAAGCGGCACAAGTATTTTTTTTTAACGGTTTTAATGTCCTTTTTGTGTTTTAGAGTCAAGAATCTCAAGAAAGTGGTGCTTTTGGTCAAAAAAGACCAAAAGTTTTGTCGAATATTTCATCATAACTCGTTTTAAGACCATTTGCGCCTTTTAGTGTTAAAAGCGGCACACGTATTTTTTTTTACGGTTTTAATGTCCTTTTTGTGTTTTAGATTTAAGAATCTCAAGAAAGTGGTGCTTTTGGTCAAAAAAGACCAAAAGTTTGTCGAATATTTCACCATAACACGTTTTAAGACCATTTGCGCCTTTTAGGGTTAAAAGCGGCACAAGTATTTTTTTTGACAGTTTTAATGTCCTTTTTGTGTTTTTTTTAGAGTCAAGAATCTCAAGAAAGTGGTGCTTTTGTCAAAAAAGACCAAAAGTTTGTCGAATATTTCACCATAACACTTTTAAGACCATTTGCGCCTTTTTAGGGTTAAAAGCGGCACAATATTTTTTTTTGACGGTTTTAATGTCGTTTTTGTGTTTTAGAGTCAAGAATCCCAAGAAAGTGGCGCTTTTGGTCAAAAAGACCAAAGACTTGTCGAATATTTCACCATAACTCATTTTAAGACCATTTTCGCCTTTTAGGTTAAAAGCGGCACAAGTTTTTTTTGACAATTTTAATCTCATTTTTGTGTTTTAGAGTCAAGAATCTCAAGAAAGTGGTCCTTTTGGTCCAAAAAGACCAAAAGTTTTTCGAATATTTCACCATAACTCGTTTTAAGACCATTTGCGCCTTTTAGTGTTAAAAGCGGCAGAAGTATTTTTTTTTGACGGTTTTAATGTCCTTTTTGTGTTTTTTAGAGTCAAGAATCTCAAGAAAGTGGTGCTTTTGGTCAAAAAAGACCAAAAGTTTGTCGAATATTTCACCATAACTCGTTTTAAGACCATTTGCGCCTTTTAGTGTTAAAAGCGGCACACGTATTTTTTTTTAACGGTTTTAATGTCCTTTTTGTGTTTTAGAGTCAAGATCTCAAGAAAGTGGTGCTTTTGGTCAAAAAAGACCAAAATTTTGTCGAATATTTCACCATAACCGTTTTAAGACCATTTGCGCCTTTTAGGGTTAAAAGCGGCACAAGTTTTTTTTTAACAGTTTTAATGTCTTTTTTGTGTTTTAGTCAAGAATCTCAAGAAAGTGGTGCTTTTGGTCAAAAAGACCAAAGTTTTTCGAATATTTCACCATAACTCGTTTTAAGAGACCATTTGCGCCTTTTAGTGTTAAAAGCGGCAGAAGTATTTTTTTTGACAGGTTTTAATGTCCTTTTTTGTGTTTTAGAGTCAAGAATCTCAAGAAAGTGGTTGCTTTTGGTCAAAAAAGACCAAAAGTTTGTCGAATATTTCACCATAACTCGTTTTAAGACCATTTGCGCCTTTTAGTGTTAAAAGCGGCACAAGTATTTTTTTTTGACGGTTTTAATGTCCTTTTTGTGTTTTAGAGTCAAATCTCAAGAAAGTGGTGCTTTTGGTCAAAAAAGACCAAAAGTTTGTCGAATATTTCACCATAACTCTTTTTAAGACCATTTGCGCCTTTTAGTGTTAAAAGCGGCCACGTATTTTTTTTTACGGTTTTAATGTCCTTTTTGTGTTTTAGAGTCAAGAATCTCAAGAAGTGGTGCTTTTGGTCAAAAAAGACCAAAAGTTTGTCGAATATTTCACCATAACACGTTTTAAGACCATTTGCGCCTTTTAGGTTTAAAAGCGGCACAAGTATTTTTTGACAGTTTTAATGTCTTTTTTTGTGTTTTAGAGTCAAGAATCTCAAGAAAGTGGTGCTTTTGGTCAAAAAAGACCAAAAGTTTTGTCGAATATTTCACCATAACACGTTTTAAGACCATTTGCGCCTTTTAGGGTTAAAAGCGGCACAAGTATTTTTTTGTAACGGTTTTAATGTCGTTTTTGTGTTTTAGAGTCAAGAATCCCAAGAAAGTGGCGCTTTTTGGTCAAAAAAGACCAAACAGTCCGAATATTTCACCATAACTCATTTTAAGACCATTTTCGCCTTTTTAGGGTAAAAAGCGGCACAAGTTTTTTTTTTGACAATTTTAATCTCATTTTTTGTGTTTTAGAGTCAAGAATCTCAAGAAAGTGGTCCTTTTGGTCCAAAAAGACCAAAAGTTTTTCGAATATTTCACCATAACTCGTTTTAAGACCATTTGCGCCTTTAGTGTTAAAAGCGGCACAAGTATTTTTTTTGACGGTTTTAATGTCTTTTTGTGTTTTAGAGTCAAGAATCTCAAGAAAGTGGTGCTTTTGTCAAAAAAGACCAAAAGTTTGTCGAATATTTCACCATAACTCGTTTTAAGACCATTTGCGCCTTTTAGTGTTAAAAGCGGCACAAGTATTTTTTTTTACGGTTTTAATGTCCTTTTTGTGTTAGAGTCAAGAATCTCAAGAAAGTGGTGCTTTTGGTCAAAAAAGACCAAAAGTTTTCGAATATTTCACCATAACACGTTTTAAGACCATTTGCGCCTTTTAGGGTTAAAAGCGGCACAAGTATTTTTTTGACGGTTTAATGTCGTTTTTGTGTTTTAGAGTCAAGAATCCAAGAAAGTGGCGCTTTTGGTCAAAAAAGACCAAGACTTGTCGAATATTTCACCATAACTCATTTTAAGACCATTTTCGCCTTTTAGGGTTAAAAGCGGCACAAGTTTTTTTTTGACAATTTTAATCTCATTTTGTGTTTTAGAGTCAAGAATCTCAAGAAAGTGGTCCTTTTGGTCCAAAAAGACCAAAAGTTTTTCGAATATTTCACCATAACTCGTTTTAAGACCATTTGCGCCTTTTAGTGTTAAAGCGGCAGAAGTATTTTTTTGACTGGTTTTTGAATTCGTGGCTGTCACCCCAAGAGGGGGGGGGGTGAATTGGGTGAGGGAATAAAAAACTTAAACTCTTTTCGAAAGACTGCTTGTGCTCGGTGATGATGATAATAAATAATGCTATGCACAAGTCAGTATGCTATGTGATGCAAAATAGAATGATCAAGTATAAATATATGCACACATAAATTTATCCTGGTTCGGTCACCCAGACCTACATCCAGTCCCCAGGCTCACCTGAGATTTCCAATCCACTATTCTTGTTTAAACCGGGCACAAGAGAGCCTTTACACTTTAGGTTTTAACGAGCACGGGTTCACCTAACAACCCACAGGTTTTACAACGGGTTCACCTGCAAACCTTACCGCAAGTTTTACGGGATCACTTTGACTTACAAACGCAAGTTTTACGGGCTAACTTGCAACCTATGGAGATTTAGAAAAACTCTAAATGCTCCCCTTACAAAATGTAAGATTACAATTATGTTCACTCTATGAACTGATTTTTGTTAAACACTTAGCTCAAAACTAACTCTCTCAAAGAGTGGATGATGTTACTCACTTAAGTACAAATGAATCACTCTCTAAGAATATTACATATCAAAGTCCGAGAGTAGAAGATGAGAGGAATGTAGAATAGTGTTTTTTCAGATAATAGCCCTGTTCTCTCTCACTTTTTCAAGCCCACCTTTTCAGAATGAAGAACATCCCTTTTATACATCTCTGAATATCTAGCGTTGGAGAGGCAAATAAGACCGTTTGATTATAGACGTTGGGGCCTTGTTTACGTTGTCCTCATTAATGCACAGCAGGGTTGACTTTGCTTTATCTGAAGAAGGTGCTCTGACCATGCTGTTCTGTCCAACACTGTTCTTGACAATACTATTCTGACAAAAGTCGTTCTGACATCTAAACACTTTGTACGGTCCGACTCTTGCTTGCTGTCAGAGAGGACTTCGTTCCTCAAGCATAAGTCCAGGATGTCAAGAGACTCACTATCGGAAGCTCTCTTGCTATCTAAGCTCGTGGACTCTAACATTTTGCTTGCTATCACATAGAGGAACTTTGTCTTCCAAGCACTTGTCCATGAATGATAAGAGTGCTTTGCTATTGGATCCTCTCTTGCTATCAGAAGCTCTCTTTATGGACTCTGACTCTTGTGGGCAGTATGAGCTTTGACACCTTGAGTGAATCTTCAGATTATGTTCTCATACTCCTCATGCTTGGTAGGTAACAATGTTGTTTGAATATGTCTGTTATCCTCTTGTTACCGTTGGAAGGAACATCTTCTTAAATGCTTCAGCAGGGTTGACTTGCTTTATCTCTGAAAGTAGTCCTGACACCTCTGCTCTATTAAAAG